>VWZZ01006031.1:0-56874 GCA_013399095.1 Psophia crepitans | reverse complement strand
CTGCAAGAAGCGTGCTACAAGCTCCCCCCGTATCTGAAAGAGCCAATGCTGGCTGGCTCCAAGATGGACCTGCCACTGGCCAAGGCTGAGCCCATCAGCAGCAGTGGTAGTGCCTCTGGCACTACTTAACAGAGTAAGGAAAAAACCCCAGCTGCAGGAGCTTTTGCAGCCAGAGAGAGGAGTGAGAAGATGTGAGAAACTCCACAGACACCAAGGTCAGTGAAGAAGGAGGGGGAGGAGATGCTCCTGGCCCTGAAGCAGGGACTCCCCTGCAGCTCGTGGTGAAGACCATGGTGAGGCAGGCTGTGCCCCTGCAGCCAATGGAGGAGGGGTGATGGGGTGTAGAGATTCCACCTACAGCCCATGGAGGACCCCACACCGGAGCAGGTGGACACACCTGAAGGAGGCTGTGACCCCATGGGAAGCCTGTGCTGGAGCAAGCTTCTGGCAGTACCTGTGGACCCATGGAGAGAGGAGCCCATGCCAGATAAATATGATATATGAGTGTGGAATCAGAATTACTTTAGTAACAGAGTCATCTATTGCAGTTCTTGAAACATGTAAATAATGCTAATCAAGTTGATACACTTTTCTGAATTTGCAAAAGGCATTTAGCAGGATACTTCTCCAAGCACTCTCAAAGAAATTTGTCTATGATAGCAATGGAGGTGAAGTCCTCAGCTGGATGAGCAAATTATTAAGTACAGGAGGGAAAAAAGAAGAAAGCATTACTACCTACTTTCCACAATAGAGGTCATAAATAAAACTCATAGCAGTCTCTGCCAGAAACTGTTATTCACTATATTCATAAATGGTTTGGAAAGAGTTTTATGACAAAGTTTGCTGATGGTACTAACAGTAATAAAGACAAGAAATGAGTGTTAATGATTGTAAAAAGAAAAGCTGCACATTAGTAAGGGACTTGGAAAAGAAATGCATATAAATGAAATTATGTACAAGTGAAACAAATGAAAAAATATATGAAAAAACCCTCATATATATATTGATGCTTTCTGAGCTACATATTAATGTTTGAGAAAAGATATTAGGAATATGAGAGAGAAATCTATGAAAAAAACTGACATGCAAAGAAGCAAAATCTCTTTAGAGCTATTTAATATAAGCCATCATCAAAGGCACAGGGAGTCCTCTGGACAGGACCTGACGTACCATAATGCAGGACTGTGAAAAAGAATAAGAATAATGCAAATTTAAAGTAGCATCTCTGGGGAAGTGGCTCAAGATACTTGACTGGATCTCATACTGTCTTTACTGTGTTTATATATTGAGTTGGTAAACAAGCAGCATTTGTTAAAATTGACTTGACTCAGTGAGGAGTAAAGTACCAAACTTCCCACTGCTTTGGGTAACAGACTTCAAATGTAAACGTGAAGTATCTTAATTTACTGAACGCTGTATTTCATACGAACCCATACGTTACTGGATATGCTTAATACCAATATTTAAATGGGATAAGTGCATGTAATTCTTTTCTGCCTCTTCACTGAAACCAGACATAATGATAATCAACCACTTGGGGGATGATGAGTTTGCGGATAATGAAAATATGTCTTTGAGAGCTATAATAGTCATGCTCACCATTAGTAATTGAATCTTTACACAGATGAAGACCTAATCTGAGACAAGGATTCCAATGTATCATATTATGACAGTCTCCCTGATACAGATCTTTACATCATCAAGCTTCCTATTGAATGTGACCCATGTGTGTCGGTACTCATGTGACTCATGAACAGGCTGGCTTGGCACACTGAGGCCAGCTGAGTACTTCTATATTAAAAACTAAATATTAATCCTTAGAATAGTTTTCATGTATCTTTTGCCTCCCTAACACAAGAAGTTAATTATCAGTATAATTCTATGTGCTCATCCTGTCTGTAAATCTTTTATTCTGTAAAAAATTCAGTATGTGTGTGTGTGTGTATGTATATGCAAACAGGAAGCTTTAGTAAAATATATGTACCTGATGTACAGTTAGTAATGAATGAATGATTTATCATGGTTTCTAAAGAGAAGGGAAGATTTTTCCCTAAGGTGTAAGAAAATAATTCAAGATACATGATATAGAAAGCGGCTGATTGAGGAGGACTTTCTCAGATAGCCTCCACAGAGATCATCACTTTATCTGGAAATTCAAAAGCAAGATTCCCTTACTTTTAATAGATTTACTACTGCTTAATGGATTTAATAACAGTGATAATCTATGACCAGCATGTAGTATCTTGCTGGCCTTTGGGAGCAAGCAAGGTAGCACAGGCAAAATTTGCCTCATAATTTTGCACTGGGATTTCTGCAGTTGTTGCTTCCGTAATTAACAGCTGTTCATTTCTTTCACAATTTTTCATGAGCAAATGGACAAGGAAATGTCAAGATGGACTTGGATGTGAATGACATTCTTAATCCTAAAAGAATTAACTTTGTCAATGAAATTGAAAATCTTGTCTTCAGTGAAAACTGAAGTTTCATATATTTGCCAGTGTTTTGAATGAGGCCAAGGAAAAGTGATTTTGTCAGCAGCCTACATATTACTACGTAGATACAAAATAGAACAACAATAAAATAAAAATCAAAACAGAATGAGAAAAAATAGCTGACAAAAGAAATAACACCAACATTATTTCCCCTCCGTGACCATTTTTTCCTCTTTCAGTACCAGAAATGAGTTCTTTATCAATAACACTTGGCCATGAATTTTTGATACATAACAGGAAACATATTCCACTATATTTGTACAGTACTAAATTGATTCCATGCTTTAGATTTTCCTCTGGGCACTTTTGTGGACAAAAAGTTTTTCCCCTTGTACTTGGACAATTATGTACCAGAACTGCAATTCAGCTTCTTTAGAGATTCAGAAGATGGCCGTACAGGACATGGGAAAAGAATGCATTTGTGCTCTTAGTAGTGTCACTGAGTCTGTTGGATGTCTGTTTCCTGTGTCCCAGATCCAGCTACCTGCCAGGTTGGAGGTCAAGGGAGAAGGTTGCTTCCAGATCAAATTCACAGGAAACAGGAAAGCTGTTTCCAGGGGGTCTACTCCACAGTGAGTGATAAGGCTCTAGGCTCCTTTGGAAGACTTTTCACCTAATTAACTTTCCATTACTATACAAAATGGAATATTGACACCCTGATTCTGCATATTGGTGGCTATCCTCTCTATTTCTGTGTCGTGTTCTTTGCTTTTGTTATTCTCCACACAGGTTTTATGTTTGGATTTGGATTTCTGGAGGCATGTTGGGGAGTTCTGGGAGGAGGAGTCAGGTTAAGGCTGCTCTACGAGCCCAGTGCCTGCAGTGGCCACCCTCTCCTTGCAAAGTGTGATTCAAAAGGTCCCCTAGGACTATAAGCTAAAGGGAGCACTCAGAGGATTCCTCCTGGTCCAGTGCCCAAGAGCCAGGCTATGTTTGGGTCTCTTCTCTTAGTCTTTTGTGTTAAGTATCAACTACCAAGATATCCTCACAAACTACACATCTTACTTCCACATATTCCACTACATCCATGCACTGCACATGTAATATATTTGATTGTTCATTTTAATTAGAAACTATTCCCTAAGTATAGACATCTTCATGAGAACATGTCAAAGAAATTGTAGCAACAACTATCTTTGCAAAACTTCTGGAATTTCAAAGTTTTGTTGGTGAACCAAAGTCCCTGTAATTATTCCAGCAGAGTTTCCAGGAATACCGATTATATCTAAATGTTGTAAATATCCGAATCTGGAAAGATGTTATGGTTCAATGTATTTTAATAGCTATGCAATAAGCAAAAGCTGATTTTCAATGGGTAATTAGAACTGTTCACATGTACTTATGAAGAGAGAGATGTTCCAAACATGTACACTTATACAGAGCCCTTATGGCTCCAGCTGTGTGAGGCATTTAAGCAGGATGATTAAGTCCTGTTCAGCAGGGAAATTAAGCTTACATGTCTGTGTATGTTTAAATGCTTTCCTAGAGGGAGATGGGCTCCTGAGTTGGGACCTACTTGCCTGAAGTATGTGGTTGTAGTAGAAAGGGACTGATCATCAATAAAAAGCCATGATGTGTGACATACTGAAAGGAATGATCAACTCATAGTCACATAGAATCTTTTAGGAGAATATTTTTGATGAATCATATTTTGATTCATAAAACTGAGATAAGAAAAATATCTCTTCTGAGATTATTGTGTATCAAGCAAAAGTTATTATGTTGTTTCTTCAAGTTAATTATGTTAGCAACTAATTCTTTCAGAATATTTTCTTTTTCATCACTGTATCTACAAACTACTAATTTTAAATTGCTAAATGTATTGTAAACATCACTAAAAGACAGCATCAAATAGCTTATCAATTTCTCTGTCTTGGGAGATATGCAAAGTAGAACAATTACCAACAGAAGGACTCTTCTATTTGTCAGCATCTCTCTCATCTGCATCTCAGGGGTGTGCTACATACTACATTAAATGAACAAATAATTTGTTAACTAGAGGCAGAGTGGACAGCTGCCTTCATTTACTTTTTCTTACCACTACTCTGGTTGAAACGATTGAAGCAAAAAATTCAATCTTGTTTTTGATTCAGGGCAGCCTGCCTAACCCTGTGAGTGAAAACTATGAAGTGCTACAGGATGAGGCTATCTGTGAGAGATAGACAAGATGAAGGTACTCACGGACTCCACTTTTCAAAATGTTGCACTTTTTTTCACTTCTGGGGGTGCCCGTGGGGAGCCATGCTGCCAGGTCCACACAGAGCCCCAGGTAGCAGAGGGTTATATCTGGCAGGGTCATGCCAGCCTAGCTGTTGATCTTTCCTTTCTGAAGTGTCTCTTCTTGCCATTAACATTTTCATATTTCTTAAAATTCCTTTTAGGCTGACTCTTCCTGTGCCTCAAAAGTCCCTTGATGGTTCCCTGGTTACTGTTTAACCTGTCTGTTTGTCATTATCCATGCTGCTGTCTTCAAACTGGTGGGCAATGATCTCTCAGGTAGTTTTGGGAGTCACATTCACACAGTTAAACCCATGTTCCTGTCTTGTCACATGACATTTTGGCAAGGTGAACACACCTGAGAGCACCTCAGGAGCTGAAATGTCTTACAACTGGTCTAAAACCAGATCTGAACCCATTTTTTTCCTCAGTCACTCATACCACTAAGATTTGTTAAAATGAAACATTAAAGAAGTGAAAAAACTCTTATTTATATTGATAATTAGAACAATAATATGCAAGTAATATGTATACCTAGGGCCTTATACAATAACCAAATACTTTCCGTATATATATATTTTTCTAATCTTTTTCAAGCTGTACCATGGAAATATTTTATGTTCTTAGTAAGCAAAGTTTAAACTTCAAATTTAAACATTTTATTCAAACAGAATTATGCAGTCAATAAATCTGCTTTTGTGAAGTACATGCAGAAATATTTTTCCTTCATATTCTGAATTACTTTGAGATTTCTCGGAACCTAAAAGTGCCTGGGCCTCTAGAAGTAATCATAAATTCAACAGTGGCACATTTAGTCTGACTACCTCTGTTGGAGCCTCCTCAGTTAACAAACATCTTCTAAGTCTTCCTAGAGCATACACCTTTGAGTTTCAAACTGTATGTTTTCAGTCCCGCTAGGACACAGAACAAAGATCTCCTTTCACTTGGATGCTATTGAAAGACATTTCAGTTCTTCCATCAACACTAGGAGTAGCCAGCACATGTAGCCAAAGAACTTTTTCCTGTGCCTGTTGGCAGCAGGATAGAGATCCTAACGAATCCATTATCAGTAAACAGTCTTTATTTTCAATTTTTTTTCAGGTTGCGGATCATTGCGTGAGATGTCAGTTGTGCATGTGAATGCACTACTGTTCTTGCCCTGAAAAGCATAATTTTGTCACAAAAAGGGATATTTTTCAGTCTGTATTTCAAAGCCTAATTTCTAAACTGAAGCTTCCGTGACAGAAGTAAAGCTAAAAGCATTAAAATGACATCTTTTTTTTTAATGTAATTTGTCATTTTAAAGCAACCTTACACAGAAAAGATTCCATGAGGTAAATGTGGAGTCTCATTCCCACCTAAATGGCTGCAAATTGAAATTTTCACACATCCTTGTGCCTACTTTGGACACCTTTGTCCATCTTCTGGATTCCCCATTTCTAGACACTTTAGGTCGAGGGTCTGTGACTTTATTAGAATCCTGCAGATGGATTTGTGCAATTCTGAATCTATTAAAATAACTTCAGGTGTTTCAGGCAAATATAGACATCCTGCAACTGGTTTGGGGAGAAATTACAATAAAGCTTTTAGTTGTTCTGTGGGGGTTTTTTTTGTTGTTGTTTTGGTGGTGGTTTTTTTGTTTTGGTTTGGTTTGGTTTTTATATTGTAAGGTTTCTACAGTCTCAGTTCTTTCCCTTCTGAGAAGGTATACATTCTTTTAAAATATTAACTCATAGTAATGTAAAATCTTTTTCCTGCTAAGTAAGCTCAATGCTGGGAGATTTGATTGAACTAATAGACATGAAAAATACTACAGCTAGGTTGCTGACATTTTTAGTTTAGAAAAACACTCATACAACTGCTGAACTTTACTTCCACTGAGGAAAATAATTCAGTGAAGGCTTTGTTTCCTAAAGAGATGATAATTCAGACACTGCCAACTGAGAAGTCGCTCAAAGAAAGAGTCTTCCGCTTCTCTTAAGTGGCCTCTATTCGTAAACTGTTTACAAAAGCCAGTCAGTGACTATTGTTTCACTTCAGATGCAATGATAAATGACACTGAAGGTGAGTTTCAGAATATATGGGAACTCTAAAGCTATGAAGCTGGTTTTGGGTGGGTTTGTTTTCTTTTCTTTTTACAGTCATACAACACTTGAGTAAAAATACTTAAGACGTTGGCACTGCATCTGAGGTTAAAACTGAACAGGCTCTATTTTATTGAATTATATAAGAAAGTCCAATTGGTTTGAATACTAGTGATTTGTATCATGCCCTGACATAATTGGGTCTGAGGCCTGGGGGATAGAGAGGTGTTAGCAAATTATGTCGATCTAAGAAAACTCATGAATCATCTTTTCTCTCCCATTGTTTTATCTCTCTTAGTAATGGCATTTTAATTTTTAAACTTGATCTGCAGAATGAAAAAAACGTCTTGACAGAGAGCTGGCAACATGAGAGTAGCCGGTTGAAATTTAAGCTTAATATATAAATCACTGCATAAACAACTTTATTATCATGATTTTACATAATCCAAAACAATAGATCAATATAAGTTAATGGAACAGTTCTTCATTGCTTAAGTAACTTTATCTCCGAATATCAGGTGGAAAAAACACCCTTCTTAGCTATTGGTAATGATAGATTCCATTCATGCTGTGCACAATTAGGAAAGTGTAGAACTAGAATATAACTCCAAGCTCCATGGTTTATTTTTACTTACATATAAAACTGTCATGGGAGCACCTCATTTAAAGTTTTTGCTTTGTTTTTTTTTTTTTCTCTCAGCTTAAATGAAATTTTGCTGTGATGGGGGGGTCTAAGAATTTCTGCCATCAGCTTTAAACTGCTTGCTGTCATCTTCCTGCAGATTAACTTTTTCTTTGGTTGGTTTGTTAAGCAAACTTCAGGAAATCCAACAACCATGTCAATTTGCTTTGAGTCTGAGAAGAACAGGACAACTCATTTTAAGGCATTCTTAGCTGCCTGTTAAACATCAGTTATGTTTACTTTCTTCTCACTAGAGAAAGCCAGGCAAACCAAACAGTATGTAATAAAGGAAGGTGAATCACTGTGGTGGGCATCACCAGACTCCTACACAACATAAAAAGGCTGGTTTACCAGAATTATAGGCAATGCATCTGGAGCAGCTCTTCAGTTCCTGTTTATTTTGTGTTTCTGAAAAAAACAGTCACTTCAAAACTCCTGCTTTTTTAAAGTTAGCTTTTAGCAGTATTTGAACATATGGTAGAAGCTCCTGTGAGAATGAACACTTTATGATGCATAGTTAAATGACAGGTGACAGTGTAAAGACCTCAGTTAGAAGGAATTAGAAATTATATTTAAATACTATGCAAATACTGAGGGCCCAATCAATTCCTTGACCAATATGCTGAGTATTCACACCAATCTAATTCATAAATTACATTATACATAAAAAAATGAAGAATTATTATAACTGAAGAATGTGAGGTTTGGAGGATAGGTAGGGATAATGATACCTTGCACTGCCCCTAGAGGGGAAATGAACAAGCAATAACCAGGCAGTACTGAGAAGGTATTTTTGTTGGCGTCTATCACAGAATCATAGAATAGTTTGAGTTGGAAGAGAACTTTAAAGGTCATCTAGTCCAACTGCTCTACAATGAGCAGGGACATCTTCAACTAGATCAAGTTGCTCAGAGCCCCGTCCAACCTGACCTTGAGTGTTTCCAGGGATGGAGCATCTACCATTTCTCTAGGCAATCTGTGCCAGTGTTCCACTGCCCTCATTGTAAAAGAATTCTTCCTTATATCTAGTCTAAATCTGCTCTCTTTTAGTTTAAAGTCATTACCACTTCTCCTATCACTGCTTGCCCTTGTAAACGGTCCCTCTCTAGCTTTCCTGTAGGCCCCCTTTAGGCACTGGAAGGCGGCAATGAGGTCTGCCTGGAACCTTGTCTTCTGCAGCCTGAACAACCCCAACTCTCTTAGTCTTTCCTCTAAACCAATTATCTTTCAGATAATGGAAGCCAGATGCTTTATTGAATGTCTATGCATCTGTCCACTAATGTGTAGAAAAAAAGTACACATATTAAATGCACAAAACCACGCAAAGAAACAAAGGATAACACATGAAAGGGAGAATGTTCAAAGGACTGAAAGGGTGATATCCATTATAGAGCCTGAATTCCTATCATACACTCTCCTGTTAATGGACAACTAACTGGAAAATTCCAAGCCAAAATTGGCAGAGAGATAGCACCCCCAGAGGGGTGAATCAGTGGAGCTGAATGCTCCTCTAGAAGTGCTGTTCTCTCCCTAACAGTAAAGGGATCTAAGAATATCGTTCCAACTTAAGTATGTTGGATGAGGTGGATCCTTCAGCCTCGTTAGATCCTACATTTAGACACCACAGAAGTATTTTGAAGCTCCACACAGCTGCTAATTAAAAATCTTTAATCAGCCCATAATAACATTTCTGTCAATTAAGTCTTTCCTTGTCTGCAAAATCTGCTTCAGCAAATGATATTAAAGAGACCACTTGAATGGCTAGACAGGGAGAAGTAGAGACTTCTTGCGTCCCATAATCTAGAACTTCAGACTCTTCTTTGGGCTTAAGAACTATTTATAAAGCTTCTGGCTGGAACTAGCTATGATGTTTGTGATGTTAAGAGGAGGCAAACCAAAAGCAAAAAAAAAAAAAAAAAAAGTTGTACCTTTCTGTTTTGAATCCTTACCTCAGGCAGCGATGCTAATGTCTTAGGAGTTATTTTTATTGAAGTGATTGGTAACAATTTTTATATTTGTTTGTTTGGCGAGGGACTGTTTATTAGGGAGTGTAGTGGCAGGACAAGGGGTAATGGGTTTAAACTAAAAGAGAAGGGATTTAGATTGGACATTAGGAAGAAATTCTTTACTGTGAAGGTGGTGAGGCCCTGGCACAGGTTGCCCAAAGAAGCTGTAGAGGCCCCATCCCTGGAAGAGTCCAAGGCCAGGTTGGATGGGCTTTGGACAACCTGGTCTAGTGTAGGGTGTCCCTGCCCATGGCAGGGGGGTTGGAACTAGGCGATCTTTAAGGTCCCTTCGAACCCAAACCATTCTATGATTCTGTGATTCTGAGATCCTCTATATGGACATATTTCCTATAGGAAAGAAGAATGCAATTTATTTTAGGTGCTTATTTTGTGATGGAATCAATGTTCCTATGTCTTTCCACTGACCTTAGAGGAAGCTTGATCCTCTACAGTCCCTTCCTGACCCACTTATTCTTGCATGGATATTAATGTCAGTTAACACGATATTGTCCCCATATTCATTTTGCTAAATAGAAAGATGGAAGATGTGCATATTGAACCTGTATTTTACTTGAATCACAGAATCGTAGAGGTTGGAAGGGACCTCGAAAGATCATCTAGTCCAACCCCCCTGCCAAGGCAGGACCACCTAGAGCACATCACTCAGGAACGTGTCCAGTTGGGTTTTGAATGTCTCCAGAGAAGGAGACTCCACAACCTCTCTGGGCAGCCTGTTCCAGTGCTCTGTCACTCTCACAGTGAAAAAGTTTTTCCTTATGTTAACCCAGAACCTCCTATGCTCCAATTTGCACCCGTTGCCCCTTGTCCTATCGCTTAGTGAGGCCGAGAAGAGCCTGGCTCCATCTTCCTGACACTCATCCTTAACATATTTGTAAACATTGATGAGGTCACCCCTCAGTCTCCTCTTCTCCAAGCTAAAGAGACCCAGCTCCCTCAGCCTTNGCAGAATAGAGGGGGAGGAGGACCTCCCTCGACTTACTGACCACACCCCTTCTAATGCACCCCAGGATGCCATTGGCCTTCCTGGCCACCAGGGCACATTGCTGGCTCATGGTCATCCCTCCGTCCACCAAGACCCCTACAGGTCCCTTTTCCCTATGAAGTTCTTAACCAAATTATAGAGTCAGTCATACCTGAAAATAACCTACAGTTTTCCTTTTATTCCAATGCTGAGAAAAATAATAACCTCACATGTTATTATATGTCCATGCCCATATATTACTTTAGAAACTAGATAGTTTGGGGAGAGGAGGGAACAATTTATGCAAAAAAAAAAAAAAAAGAAATTTTTTCTAATGTTGAATTTAAGATTAAACAAAAAAGTTTTCACCTATCTTGTTTATGTGTTGTGTCTATTGGCTGGGGCACCTGAATGATTGTGTGTTTGATTGTCAGTCATTACTTATTTTAAGACTAGAGGAACTACTGGCTGTTCATTATAAGCAAAGAAATTCGTCCAACATTTTGCAGTGTGTTATTGTGTTGTAAAGGACTGAAAAAAAGGAAGGTGCCCAGAATGAACTTTAAATGATCTTTTTTCCCTCAGAAAGTTAATGTATTTAAAATGTTCTTTTGGGTTGATTTTTTTTTTTTGGGGCACAGTCATCTCTGTAATTTAATAACAGCAGAGCACTATGGAATAGTCTGAATTGAAGAATTACTATCTAATGTTGTTTAAATGAGAAAGCTTTATTGTATGACCTTGTCTTTCAAACTATTCTGAGAATAGAAGCCAAGGTCCTTTTCAAACAGAAGAATCAGAATGCCAAAGAGAGACAGGATGCACCGCTTGCTGTTCCTTGTAATGACAGTTTCATTTTTAAATCAGAAAAAGTAATCTAGTGATCAGAAAGACAGATGTAAAAGAAAGCGGTTCAAACATACTGCAGCTCTGTATTACTCAGGAGAAGCCATCAGCAAGCACAGCCTTGTAGCTGGCACAGTTAAACATTCAGTGGATAGGGGCTAATTGAGAGAAGTGCTACACTGTGCGTGTGGAAAGGGTAGATTGATCCCATCAGGTGAAACAGCAAGTGCTAAATCAGGACATTTATGATACACTAAGGAAACTTCTTAGATGTCTGCTGCATTCCTCTGGCAGCTAAACAGGGAAGGACAGATCCAGAAAGGAAGGAAAATTATGGCAAGGCGAAGGCCATGAAATGTCAAATAAATTCAACCATCTGGGCAGTAATCATATAAATATATACATTTCCCATATTAAAAAGTAGAAAAACTACCTTTACCAGACCATATCTCTGGGTGGAAAGCTGGCGTCTATCTGTACAGCAAAATAATCTAAAAGTCTAAAGTATAGGGCTTTGCAGTGTTATGGATTGTTGAGTAAGTTATTTATACTTCTGTTACCTATGTAGCCTCATTTGTAAATTATTTAGTATCCTATTAAAAAGATGTGGCATATTTGCACATACCAAAGCTGCCCCAGTATCTTGTAGCGAGGGATGCTCCAGTGCTGAGACTGTGTCAGCTTCTTTGTTCTAAACAAAATATTTCAGGTGGCATATGCATTTGCATACACAGGTTTTTTTCATTTAAACAATACTGTTTTTCAAAATCCTTTCATACCTCTGTTCTACGTTCATAGTTAAGAAAATGAGAAGTTGAATACCTAATGACTGAGTAAAACATGTCCATACATTCAGCTGTTTAGAAGAGCTGAGAGAAAAGAAACAGAAATGAAGGTTCAAGACAACCACTGTTACAAGCATTTGAGGAAAGAGATCCCACCACTCTTTGTGGAAAGCAAACACTCTGCAAAAGATGTCTCAGCCTGTGAGATCCCTGTGGTCAGAGATATCTCCTGTTGCCTTGAATCTGGCTGGGGGATAAAAGTACGACTTAATTTATGACTGTGTGACCTGAATAGAACAATGGTTGTGAAGGCGAGCTTTGGACTCCCTCTTAAACTTAAGTGGATAAATGGATCTTGTTGCTCTAAGCATGGGGCTCTTGGGTAAAAGAGATAGCTTCCATTAACTAAGTTCTGGAAATGCTACTAAAACAAGCATGAGAGATGAGCTAAACATGGAAACACATAATTTGTGAGTATTCCTGACATATACAAAGAACAATTAATCTCTGTTATGTCATTTGTGGCTTTGCATGGGGTCAGCAGTACGTGCTCAGTACCCAGGATACCTTACCAGTAAAAAAATAGACATCTGAGGAATTTAGGTCCTTCCAGAGTTAGCTGTCAGCATGTGAAATGCATTATGGGAGTTTATATCTTAAATGCAAGTTTCTGAGGTGGCATCTAGATGTTTAAGTCCTTCTGAGGAGCTAATTCCTTGTGATTAGTCTGAATTATAATACTTAGTACTTGCATATGCAAATTAATAAATATTTTCAATCCAAATGCTCAGGTTAGGCATCTAAATCCCTACACAGAGAGCTGAATAGGCAGCCTTAATGACTGGCATTTAGCTCCCAGTTAATCAGGTTCTCATCATGTAGTAGCACCAATTAGTCATTAAGGCACTGCTATTAAAGGAGGGTCAGTTAAATAATAACATCACCAGATGGTTATGATTAAAGGTTTTATAAAATTAATATGATGAAAGGAAAAAATCATTACTTTTATTGATAAAGGTAGAAACTCTGGTCTTGCACTTTGACTTTACTGAATTTTAAATCAGAAACCAGAATGATACAAAATCACACAACATATTTAAAATGGATTTAAAACTCCATGTCTCAGAATGTCATTCTAAAAGGAGAACCATCTACTGTTCTGATTTTACTGGAGCCCTCTGAGGATCTATTTTGGTTGTACAGTATTTAAAGTTTGCCAGTGACATGGAAGACATAAAATCATTACTGATAAAATGTGCTGTTGACAAAGATTGAGGGAGTGGTAAATATAATGAAGAATATAGGTCACTAATGTAGAAAGCTGGACCATCTTGTAAACAATCCATATGCTTCTGTCTCATTAAGTGTCAAGTAGTACATCAGGAACAAAGAATGTAAGCTGGGCTTCCGATATGAAACCCAGGAATAAACGAGTCTAAGAGAGATCATAGTGGAAAGTCAGCTGAATGTGAGCTTCCAGTGTAACACTCTTGTTTACAGTGATTACATACAGACAGCTGAATGTTGAGTAGTGGAAACATCTGATACTACTACTAGTGAGTATGACTACTGCTGCTGCTGAGGTGAGATTGTGCCCAGCTCTAGTACATGCCTTTTGTAAAAAGAATATTGGCAAATGAGATGTGTTCCAGAGAAGCAAGAAAACAAAAACAAAAGCAAAAACAAAAGAGTATTAAGTCATGGGATATTCAAGGATGAGGCAAGTCCTAGGTCAGTGTTTCTTTCTCAGGTAACTTTATTCTTACAGTAACCTTATTTGAATTAGTGGAACTTCATTTATAAGCTTTATTTCTCTTACATCTAGAGTCTTTACAGCCTTTCCCCCCCAGTTTTATTTCAATAGCCCTCAAGTTGCTTTCTCACATTACTGATTATTCAAGCAGAGCCTTTCTGGTGGCCAGGTAAGAAAAGCCCTTTCCCAGTAGTGAGACCTCAGTTTTTAGTCCTGTGTCAGCTCCCATAGTCAGAGGGCACATTTTGCCCACATGCATCAGTGGGTAGAGAACTGGTTGAATGGCAGAGCTCAGAGGGTTGTGATAAGCAGCAGAGTCTAGCTGAAGGTCTGTATTTAGCAATGTGCCCCCAGGGTCAGTACTGTGTCCAGTCTTATTCAACATATTCATCAATGACCTGGACAAGGGGACAGAGTGTACATTCAGAAGGTTTGCTAGCAATAAAAAGATCAGAGGAATGGCTAATTTATGAGAAGGTTGTGCTGCCATTCACCTAGAACATCTGGAGAGTTGGGTAGAGAGGAACCAAATTAAATTCAACAAGGGCAAGTGAAGGGTCCTGAACCAAGGGAGGAATAATCCCGTGTACCAGTACCTGTTAGGGGTTGACCTGTTGGGAATCATAGAATCAGTAAGGTTGGAAGAGACCTCAAGGATCCCCTAATCCAACTGTCCCCCCACCACCTATTACCCACTAAACCATGTCCCTAAGTACCACATCCAACCTTTCTTTAAACACCCGCAGGGACGGTAACTCCACTACCTCCCTGGGCAACCCATTCCAATGCCCAACCACCCTTTCCGAGAAGAAATTTCTCCTCATCTCCAACCTGAACCTCCCCTGGACATTCCCTCTTGTGCTATCACTAGTTGTCTGCGAGAAAAGGCCAACCCCCAGCTCACCACAACTTCTTTTCAGGTAGTTGTAGATGGCAATAAGGTCTCCCCTGAGCCTCCTCCAGACTAAACAGTCCCAGTTCCCTCAGCCGCTCCTCATAAGGCCTGTGCTCCAGACCCTTCACCAGTTTCGTTGCCCTTCTCTGGACACGCTCCAGGGCTTTGATGTCTTTCTTGTAGTGAGAGACCCAAAACTGGACACAGAGGTGTGACCTTACCAGAGCGGGGTACAAGGGGACAATCACCTCCCTGCTCCTGCTGGCTACACTATTCCTAATACAGGCCAGGATGCCGTTGGCCTTCTTGGCCACCTGGGCACACTGCCGGCTCATGTCCAGGCGAGCGTCAACCAACACCCCCAGATCCTTTTCCTCCACACAACTTTCCAGCCACCCTGTCCCCAGCCTGTAGCGCTGCCTGGGGTTGTTGTGGCCAAAGCGCAGGACCCGGCACTTTGCCACATTAAACCTCATCCCGTTGGCCTCTGCCCAGAGATCCAAACTGTCCAGGTCCTTCTGCAGAGCCTTCCTACCATCTGGCAGATTGACACTTCCCCCTAACTTGGTGTTTTCTGCAAACTTACTGAGGGTACACTCAATTCTTTCATGCAAATAATCAATAAAGATATTAAAGAGGATGGACCCCAATACTGGCCCCTGGTGAACACCACTCGAGACCGGTCACCAGTTGGATTTAACTGCACTCGCCACCACTCCCTAGGCCTGGCCATCCAGCCAGTTTTGAACCCAGCGAAGAGTGTCCCTGTCCAGGCCATGGGCCACCAGCTTCTCCAGGAAAGCAACACTGCAGAGAAGAACCTGGGAGTCCTGATGGACAAGGTATCCATGAGCCAGCAATGTGCCCTCATGGCCAAGAAGGCCAATGGTATCTGGACTAGATGATCTCCAGACATTCCTTCCAACCCCTACCATTCTGTGACTCTATGATACTTACCTGTCCTTTACCTAAAGGTAGAGTGATCTGTAAGACTATCACTTGATATATAGTGTGAAAAGTAGATATAAAATTAAGATATATTCCCTAAAATAAGTCATGGTTCAGAGCACTGTATTAGCCCAGTGTGCTTTACTTATATTTATACTAGTATAATTTACTTTATACTATATTATACTTTATATTAATACTTTATATAATATATAATACTTTATACTAATTTATAAAGTACAATTACTTTTTTTCCAAAAATTTTGCACTTCCTCATGTTTTCAAAAAAGTAAGCTAGAAAAGCTTTCCCTTGCAAAATAAAATAGATAGGATCAGAGAGTAGATCCAAAATATCTCCATCAACTTCACAGTAAACATCAATCTCATTTCACCTGTGTCTATTGAAGCTACAGAAAAAGTTCCCCAATAGCACATTGTAACACAGTGTATCTGACCAAACAGTGGTGAAAAAAAAAGTGAGAAATAATTAATGGATTAAAAAATACTGACTTTTAACTAAATACTTTCCTTTTTAGTTTATCAAAAACTCTTACTAATATCCACATCTCATGGTTTAGCCCAAGCCTCAGCTAAGCATCACGTAGCTACTCACTCACTCCCTCCACAGCAGAATGAGGGAGACAATCAGAACAGCAGAAGAGAGAAAAATCATGGGTTGAGATAAAGACAGTTTAATAGTAAAGAAAAAGCTGTGCACACAAGCAAAGTAAAACAAGGGATTCATTCGCCACTTCCCGTGGCAGCAGGTGTTCAGCCATCTCCAGGAAAGCAGGGCTCTTTCATAAGTAATGGTTACTTGGGAAGACAAACACCATCACTCCAAACATCTCCCCCTTTCTTTTTTCTTCCCCAGTCCCTTATATGCTAAGCATGACGTCATGTGGTGTGAAATATACTTTTGGTCATTTGGGGTCAGCTGTCCTGGCTGTGTCCCCTCCCAGATTCCTGTGCATCCCCAGTCTACATGCTGGCGGGGTGGTGTGAGAAGCAGAAAAGGCCTTGGCTCTGTGTAAGCACTGCTCAGCAGTAATGAAAACATCCCTGTGTTATCAACCCTGTTTTCAACACAAAACAAAAACATAGCACCATACTAGCTGCTAGGAAAGAAATTAACTCTATCCCAGACAAAACCACAACACAACACAAGAAAACAGAGAATAGTAATATGAAAATCAGTACCACCATTGGTGGTATATTGTAGTGTACCTGGGAACTTGAAGTAAAAGCATGTACCTGAGACAAGCCAGAGAACAGAAGCTGAAGATGTGCTCCAACCTCGCACAAAGTGAGGCTTCAAATGTAAGAAGATGACTGGGAGCTCTGCGTGCAGCATTTTGCTTACCCTATAGTGAGTACCTGATGCTACTCCTTTCACTTTTTTAGCTATAGAGTTTCTTGCTGACTTACTTGGCTTAGATCATCACTTTCTGTATATTAACCTGTCACTGTTATTTTATTCAATTTTAACACCGGACTTCATCCAGTTATCCTTTATACACTTATTGATTTTACTGCAATGGTTGGAGGAGAGCTCTGATACATAAGAAAAATCACTGTACCTTTACCTTTTTCGAAAACACAGTCTCCTATTTTCTAATATGGAGATTTTCTTTTTTCCATATCCTATGGATGTTTTCTGATTTCATCTTCCTCAACATCTTCTCAAGTTGGTTTGTTTATCTTCTGTTAGAGCAACAGCTGGTAAAATCTGGAAGAGAGATCTGTAATTAGGGAGAAAGTCAGAGAAAAAGATTCTAAACAGAAAATGGCCACATCCCTCCTTCAGTGGTTTTGTGATGAGAAAATTAGGACTTTGAAGAAGAAAACAACTTGAATTAGTCGCAATTTTGGTACACAAACCTACCTACCAAGATATTTAAGCAGTGAATAGAGCATCTTGTTACATTTGGCTTTGTTAAATGCTCAAGGCCATTGTGTCTGAAAAAGAAATCTTACTCTGCTCATGCATTCAGGATGCCACTTTTTGAATTTTCAAAACAAACCCATGGTAACAGAATGTTTCCTCCAGATGGCAAAAATGTCTTTAATTCTTTCTCACAAATAAATTACAGTACCATATTTGTTGCAAAAACGGGTTGTCCTCTTCTGAAACTGCAAGCTGGAAGGAGCTTTATTTTCTGTAACTGTAGATGAAATTCTGGGTTTAAACTCAGTAGCTTCTTGTCATTCATCTGAGTGGAGTGAGAACTTGACAAGTCATATTCTAAAAGAAGGAGGATATATGGGTATAGGCTGAATATGAGTATATAGGGGCATATACTAAAAAAAGAACTCTCAGCTTCCTTTTACAGGAGAAATAAAAAGTACAGTAAAATCAATTAACCTGAAACTGAAGAGAGCTGTTGTGACCCATAGTTGGAAATATAGAAATTGTTTGGCTTTGGCTCAAAGGCAGTGGACACACATAAGCAGTTCTTAAACTGTCTTAAAATGTTAACATGGGAAAAAAATAATCTTTGTGACTGCTGAAAAACTCAGTCTTCATGTATAGGAGGAACTGGCTCTGCTACAGGTAGGGATGAATTGCCCATTTCTCGCATAAGAATTTGTCTTGTAAGTGGAGAGTGGGAAAATGAGCATTTATCAGAAGGAGGGAGAGGCAAACTTATTTTGGAAAAGATCAGAGCAAATTGCATTTTCATAACTGTATACACTGTAGGGTGCGATTTGCAGCACCAAGCATGTTGAGCAGGGAAATGACAAATACATGCAGTAGAAAAGGGAGAGTGTGTGTGTGTGTGTGTGTGTGTGTGTGTGTGTGTGTGCAGGAAGCTGTAGCTTTCTCTTACCTTCCCCAGACTTGAGTATCTACCTTTGCTAGTGTTAGGGCAGTAGATGTAGAAGTAGATAAGTAGATCACCTAAGGCTTGAGATTTAAAGGGTCAACATAAAACTATTGGAGAGTGTCCAAAGGAGGGCAACAAAGAAACAGAGATGGTGAAGGGTCTAGAGGGTAAGACGTATGAGGAGAGGCTGAAGTCCCTTGGTTTGTTTGGCCTGGAGAAGAGGAGACTGAGGGGAGACCTCATGGTGACATCCAGCTTCCTCCCGAGGGGGAGTGAAGGGGCAGGTAATGATCTCCTCCCTCTGGTGACCAGCGATAGAACCTGAGGTAATGGCATGAAGTTGCAACAGGGGAGGTTTAGGCTGGAGATCAGAAAAAGACTCTTCACTGAGAGGGTGGCTGGACACTGGAACAGGCTCCCCAGGGCAGTGGTCACTGCACCAAGCCTGACTGAGTTCAAGAAGCATCTGGACAACGCTCTCAGTCATCTGCTCTGATTGGGCTGGTCCTGTGTGGAGCCAGGAGTTGGACTCGATGATCCTTTTGGGTCCCTTCCAACTCCTGGTATTCTATGATTCTACCATTCTATGATTTTACTAGCATGGCTATGCCTAACTCAGGCTTTTCACTTCCAAGGAGAGTGCCTTAAACACTAGACCTTCACACACACTTTACATCTTCTCTGCAGAAAGCACACTGTTCTCTAGAAAGTCATGTGTGGAACCAATGAGGGGGTCCAAGAGATACAGTATTCTAATGATGAGGAAAACATTCCTACAGAAGAGGGAGAAGGAAATACAAACTTTCACACTGCATTACAAGTAATTTTGTGTATTTAAATTCCTACCTTTAGCAAGCTCTGCCATTCACGTCTCAATATGTGTCTGGTACAAATGAGATACGGTCCTTGGGCCCTTTCAGTGCTTCATCCCTGTAAGTTTAGCAGTCACCTGTATACTGCACTTGTTGTCTAGTTCCTTACAGTATTTTTAGCCATTGTTATTACAGCTGTTCTTTATACCCCAACCCCACATATAAAAACATGACAAAAGGAAAATTGCACTTGTTTGTAGTGGAGTGAAATGTCTTTTTTTGTTAGGGAAGCAGAATGTACCGCCTGGTGCACGAAGGGTGGTTACAAATAGCAATACATGCACATACTCAAACCCTCCCCCTCACACAGTCTCACTTCACCCACACGCTCTGGCTGCTCAGTAAGTAATTGTATTTCATTAAATTCAGCTTCAACCACTTGACTAAATCCTGATATTTTTTTCAAACACCAAACTCCTCTTTATTTGGTAGTAATTCAGCTTTTCTAAGGTTGTGAGAATCTGTGCTTGTTTATTTGCCATTTAATAATGCAATGGAAATAACACAACTTCCATGAATACAGAAAAAAGATGGCAACTGGCTGGATGGTGAAGTTTCAAACTCATAGTATTATTCTGTTCATTTAGAATTTGTTGTGAGATTATTTAGTAGGTTTTTGAGCCCTTTAGCAATCAAATACAGCAGTGATGATTGCCTATTAAATAAGCCAACAAATTCTATTTTGAACACCAGGCAAGGCTTCCAGAACAGATCTTTCCTAATGAATGAATCGTGACTGAAACACAGCCAGATCCACAAGCAGATTTACGTGTGGTAGCATGACACGTTACCACACAAAACATTTACATCTCAAGCACCTAATGAAATTCATTAATTGAAGCTAAGCATTCAAGTTCTTGAGATAATTTTTGGTGTGCCTAGTAACGAGGATTCACAGCGTCCAATAGGTTAAGCAAGATGAAATCTCAACCAGTCTGCAGGAAATAACATTGCAATGCTATAGCAACAGAAATATAGCAAAGATCAGCCCGAGGCATTACAGGAAAAGGTGATTTAATTATAAACCGAGGCCTATATCATTGACTCACAATCACACTGTCTTACCCACATACTCAAACCCACTAAAACCTATGTGCCTGAGCAGTCCATCTAGCATGCAGGCTCCAAGGCATTTGTATCCTGGTGATCTGTGCAGGATTCCTGCAGATGACACAGAAGGCAGAGTCCTGCCCTGCCCAGGTCTCCTGGCATTGTCTTATGCTGGTTTTGAATAGCTTTTTTGTCCTCTAGGAGCTGGCAATCTTTCCATTCTTTCATGTCTGAGTGAGTAATGGATATTTACTCACCATCCCTTGTCTTCAGTCTGGTTGTCCCAAGCAGTTGCAAGTAAATATACTGGGATCCTGTTAATCTGTCTTGAACCAGCATATGGCATCCTTGCAGCCATTTTTCTGACTGATTTTTGTTCCTCCTAGTGCCTCATATGTTCCTGTTCAGAGAGACTGAAGTGTGTGCATAGTATGTAGATACATAGGTCAGTGTGTGATTGTTTGTGAGTATTAAGCCGAACTAGTCGATAACTAGGGTAAGTGGGAAAACTAAGGTAACTGACAAACATGTATTGAAGTGTCCAGAACTGGAGGCTGGACACTGGAGAGACCAATGAATCTGCCAACTGGTTACTGGCTACTGGCCAACTGGCTACTATGAAGAAAATTAACTCCCTCCCAGCTGAAACCAGGACAGTCAGGGACCAGGAGGACCAAGCCAGCTACTCGACTGACCATGGGGTCTAGGGTTTGTCCAAGGGACCCATTTGCACATGTGTGTGTTAATGCATGAGACAACAGGAGATAAGATCTCAAGGCAAGTTACTAGATAGACTGAGTGTCTAAGATTAGTTACTAGATGCATTCACAGCGTGTGTGTGTGCATGCACGTGTGTGTGTTTGTGGGTCTGTACAAGCAGTTGGATGGGGCTGCAGGCCTTGGGACTCCAATGTTCAGCTGCTAACGACTGGGAAGAATGGGATCCAGGGGTCAGTTCCAGTGCAGACTGAGTATCTAGGCCAGTTACTGGAGGGATCCACATTGTACGTGTGTGCACATTTCCACCAAGAAGCTTTTAACCTGATGGACTGGAGAGGGAAACTGGAGGCAGCCACCGGTGCCTGAGTGCTGTTTTCTGCCTGTGGTGGCTGATGGGGCTGGACATGTGGATATGCATATTGTATATGTGTGTCTGTCTGTGTACCTGTTGGGACTACACTTTCAGCCTCACTACTGGCTGGAGTAATGAATTGGATGGAACTGCAGCCACCACACCTCATCAGGCTGCTGGAGTGGGCAGCTCCTAACAGAGAGTATTTCCTTTCCTGTTGCTTTTCTCCTCTGCTCTTCCTGGCAGTGATGCCAGCAAGATTTCCATGTGCAAAATACATAAGATTGATGTTTGCTATTAGCTCAAATTTTCTAGCATGATTAATTACCTCAGTTACCCAATATATGGCATTCTAAAGAAACACCATTTTAGGAAGTGCATAGTACCTGCCATATAAAATTTATAAGCCTTTAAGCGCTCTTTAGCTGGACAGATGAACATTGTGGCATACAAAATGATTAATTGTGTTTAAAAATGTGCACCAATATTTATATAGTGCAATAGGATGGCATAACAGTTTCTAGGAAAGTGAAGAATGGTTTCTGCCTTGAGGAGATTATAGTCTAAACTTAGATCTGACAAGGTAAGTGATTGCAAACAAGGGAGCATGAGAGTTACAATAACAAGAAAGTTGCATTTGCTATTTTCTCCCTTTTCTTGTTTACACTTGTTCCTGTCTTTGGGAGCAGTTTGTAGTTACTTAATTGGCGTGAAATTAAAGTTGCTCTGTGGTGAAGCAGTCACATAGAATAGGTATCTGGAAATGAGAGGTTATAATAAAGAAAGAGATAGGACAAGCACAGGACGAGAATGATAGAGAAAATAACTGGGCGAATACAGAAACAGTGACAAAGCACAAGGTGGAAAGGAAGGAGAAAAAAAAAAGGTAAGGAAAGAAAATACAGAAGACCTGCTACAGAGCATTCATACAACTAGATGAGCAAAGAATCATAGAATCATAGAATGGTTTGAGTTGGAAGTGACCTTAAAAATCATCTAATTCCAATCCCCCTGCCATGGGCAGGGATACCCTACACTAGACCAGATAGCTCAGAGCCCCATCCAACCTGGCCCTGAACACTGCCAGGGGTGGGGCTTCCACAGCTTCTCTGGGCAACCTGTGCCAGTGCCTCACCACCCTCACAGTAAAGAATTTCTTCCTAATATCTAATCTAATTCTCCCCTCTTTTAGTTTAAACCCATTACCCCTCACCCTATCACTACATCCCTGATAAACAGCCCCTCTCCATCTTTCATATAGGCCTCATCAGGTACTGGAAGGCTGCTATAAAGTCTGCCTGGAGCCTTCTCTTCTCCAAGCTGAACTACCCCAACTTTCTCAGCCTGTCTTCATAAGAGAGGTGCTCCAGCCCTCTGATCATCTTGGTGGCCTTTCTCTGGACTGTCTCCAACAGGTCCATGTCCTTCTTACACTGGGGGCCCCAGACCTGGAAGCAGTACTCCAGGTGGGATCTCATGAAAGCAGAGTAGAGGGGGAAAATCACTTTCCTCAACCTGCTGGTCATACTTCTTTTGGTGCAGCCCAGGATAAAAGTCCTATAGAGGAAGACAGAGCTTACTCTTTACCTGGCTTGTAGATATTGTGCGGTTCTGTAATTACACAGGAACCTTCTATGTCTGTGATTTCCAAATATTTTTTTATTAGACATCTTTATCAATAAAAAATTTTTGAGTGCACACTCCCAGTATATTTATATTTATTTATTTATAAATCATACATATTTACTACTGTAATATTGTATTATGCACATTATAAAACATACAGAGCCCTTAGAAATGAAAAAGGATGAGGTACAGAGGAAATAAACATATTTTCTATTTTTTTATTTTATTCATTAATGATGCAAATAACATTTTATTCACAAATCCCAATGTATTTTGCACTCCATAGGCTTCAGGCACCCCAATTTGAAGACTGCTGCTTTGGGGTACCCTTAACAGGCTGAAAATATATGGCAGTAATATACATTTCTGGACTAAGGTCAATCTACAGTTCTTTGCTCATACAGGTATTTTCTTTTCTGCAAGTACACTTCAGTACTACCAGTAGAACAGAGAAAGACAGTAGAACAGACAAATCGCTCTATAAGATGAAAAATTCTAATTCAGTGGGCTCCATTTCCTGGAAAAACTCTCTCTTGGATTGAAATGTGTGTCTACAGCAAAAAGTGAAGGATCTGAGATAAGACAGGCATTCAAAACTAGTGAGTAAAACGGGAGAAGCTTTTTGCTAAATCCAGGTTGGAGCTAAATATTGACAACATTCCATCTCTGCAAATGGTTTGATTACTAACAAGAAGTACCCTTTATTGCTAGTAATTCATGACTCTGCTCTAGCTTCCTGTGATGTACGGTCAAGAAGAATCCATCTACTGTGGAAAGAATGGTATATATTTTGTAATGCACATTGTGTAAGTCAGAAAAATGCCACAAACTTAGCTAGCTCAGACACATATCTAGTTCTTTATCAGTGTTTGAAGAATATGCATAACTGATTTATGATTATAGGGAAATTTGTTTGTATAAACATTTCTGTGTGCTGCCTATAAGCTAAGAAAGTTTGTTTTTAAACAGTCTAGACAGAAATGTGAAAAACTGTAATGAGAATGATATTAATATGGCAAAAAAAAGTCTGCAAAGTCTCACTATATACATTATCTTCCAAATGGAATCTGACATATATTGTTTGTGTGGACGGTATCCAAAATTACAGTTAATGAACAAAACCACTGTCAACCAAAATTTAAAATCAGGCATTCACAGTTCACTTTGTTTAGATGAAAAAGTAATTTTGAACTCTACATAATTCAGCATGTTGTGAGAAATACTTTCTATACTCTATGGGACAACATCCAAACTGTGATAGATCAAAGAGAGAGTGTAGCCTTTTACATACCATATAGAATATTAACATTTATTTCTTTCTGCAAAGAACACACTGGTTGACAGTATGTTGCTGTAAAAAGAAAATAAAAGTCAAATTAAGTTCACTGGACAAGTTAAAAAAATACTATTTCAAGAGTAGATCTACTAGTATGAGTACAAGTTTATTAGAATATATTCAAAATCAAATTTAAAGTATATTCATAACATCTTGAAAAAACAAATTGTTTCAGTTAAACTTGCGGTATAAAATATAAAATTACCATGTAACAATGAATGGCTTGGAAACAAGTATAAGGGAAAAACTAAACAGTGAAGACTGCAGTTCAATGTTATGTAAAAACATCTTATTGATTTCAATCACTGGCATAGGAATAATGTCTGGAATTTAATAGCTGGACTGCTATTTAAAAAAAAAAAGATATTTTTTTAAATTAGGAGTAAAAATTTAGTTCTTTTATAATAAATGCTTGGTACAACATCCCACAGAACTCGGTAAGAACAAGATGAATTCTACATACTTTTCCAATACTGTTCTTATAAGCTCTTATGCACTAGTTCACAGCTACTTTGTGTCTTCTAGAATAGATATATTTTTGCTACTTTGTCTTTTAATATTTTCTCTAGAAAATCATATATGACATTAGGAAAATATATTTAGTTGTAATATTTATTACATTTTAAAAACTAGGCTATGTATGACTATTTTTATATGTGTGTGTATTGATAGATCTTTTTATATTCTCTAAAAACCTGTCGCCAAAAGGAAAATAGCATTATTTCATGTCATCATATTTGGGAGTGTTGTCTTATATTACTGTAACTCCTTCTTAACAGATTCTGTAAATTAGTCTATTCTACAACAGGATATGAACCTTTCCTGCTTTCCTCTTTCATTAATGACAGATAATTACAGCATGTAATAAAAATTCCTAGGCTATTTATGAAAAAGAACAATAATATCTCTCCCACGGGTATTTTTCTGTTTTTTCTTATAAGAACAAAAGAATAGCTGTACGGGTACAGAGCAGTCCCTGTAGCCATTGCGCATGATTCCAAAAAACTACAAGAAGGAGGTAATTGTATAACAATATTTCTTTGGTAAATCCCCCAAGCCCTGAGCAATCAGGAGCACGGGGAATTCTTGAGCCAAGGTCCTATCTTCTTATTTAATACCTCTTGGTGGACTATTTTTTTCTGTGACTTCTTTTTCATTCTAAGAAAACTTCCTTGGAATTCCTAAAGTGTCCTAATGATGCACAGAAGAACAGATTTATTGAAACAAATTTGGAGAGAGTCACAGGAGGAGAGGAGAAGGTAAGTAGCTCTAGACAATCAAATGGGATCTCTGTGTGGAGCAAGATTATTAAAAGGCTTGTGACTGATCTCTGGCATTAAGCCAACTGGCAGAACACAGTCCATAGATTATTGTTACATAGCATTAAACTCTCTTACCATTCAAAACAGGCTGCATGAAATTACCTATGAGGAATGGATTCTGGCCAATGAAAATCCGTAATTCAAATCTAAATATTGCTTGGGAGAGTGCTTTGGCTCAGGCCAGGCTCATGCCAAGGACCATACTAGACACTTATGAAGTTTCAGAAGCACTGATGAAGTTCAGTCCCCAAAAGTCTTCCCTGGCAATATCAAATTAACTCTGAAAGGTGTTTCTGCTGGTATTTTAAGTTTTGCAGGGTTGTGTTAGACTAGAATTATATGATCTTTTTAGCATATCACTTGCAATTAGTAAAAAACCTGCAATCTTGAGGGGGGGGAGTCTCAAATTATAGTAGGAAATTTCTTTATCTTAGGAAATGCTTTGCTGTCTCTATTAGAAGTCACCTGTGCATAGTAAAGAGCTGATGGAAAGAATGGAGCCTTAAGGAAAAAATAATTGCCCATTAGGATACATAGAATGAGATGGAAGAAAATTGTTCAGCCATTCAAACATGGTTACATCTATTCTCATCAGGATCTGCAGAGACGAAGAGAGGTTTTGTTACCAGTGGTACTGAAGGAGGCTGATACATCCTTCTGAAAGTCAGGCTGGGCTTTCTCTCTTGTCCAAAGGAAATTATTAACTTCAAAAATACTCCCAGTTGTTTAAGTTAGTTATTCTTCGTCATTTGTTCTTCTCATGTAGAAGACAAGCATTTAGATCCTGATTTCTGCTGAACACAAATGTTCCCAATTCAGCATTAATGAAATATTTAGGAAACACAATGCAATCAAGACACATTCATTGTTCCGAAATAGGCGATGAGGCCTTCCAGCTGTTGAGCTTAGTGTAAACTTCCTGACTAATCAGGTCATATAGAGTAAAAACTGAAACCTTACTTTCATGTCTTCAGACTGCAGCCTGTTACAAAATGACATCTTATAAAGGAAATAATATTAATGAACTAGTTTCAGGAAATTTTCCATGCTACAAGCCCGGGGGTTTTTAACAGCCAGTTAAAAGGACTAAATTGTTATATTGAGGGTTGCCAGGACACTGCAGCTGATAATAATGTTTCTCTGTATTACAGCACTGCTAACTTTGAAATCTGGTAAATAGCATATAAACAGAAAGGACAGACAATCCTACCTCCAGTTTCTTAGGAAGTTCAGTGAATTCTGTGTGCACAGACCACTGTGCCTGCATGGATCCCAGTGCTGCCCTTTCCAAGATCAGGCCTGTATCAGGCCTATTGAAGTCATTGAAGCTTCAAATCAATATATGGATTTTCTGAGGCGAATCGCTTTGAATGATTGGTACATAATATTTTATATAACTTTGAATGTAAAATTGCAAATAACCTTGCACTGAAAATTACCTTCCAGTGTCTTGCTGACTGATTGCACTTCGTCAAAATCCTAATACATTTAAATTGACATAAGAATGAGAAACTGGTAGAAGGCTTTTGGCATATTCTAGTTTTACTACGGTATGCCAACCATCAGAAAAGTTATGTATAACGTTTTGCATCACTAACTCCCATTATTCCTTGCCTGTTTCTAGTCCCTATGTATGGCTTCTCTTTTTTCTCAAAAATATCCTAATTGATAAAAGTCTAAATCCCTTCAAAATTAGGAAAACTTGCTGCTGATATGAGTAAATTTATTCGTTGAGCACTAGTATCAACCAGCTTTTGCAGACAATTTCATCAATGGCAAGCATTTCATAACAGGTCAAACTTTCTCTGGCTAGCTTCTGCAGTATTTGCAACTGACTGCAGGGGTGTTACAAGTAGTGTGCTTTCACTCGCACTCACGTTGCACTGATGTGGTGGTTTAGCGCCAGCCGGCAGCTGAGCACCAGGCAGCCGCTTGCTCACTCCCTCCCTACCACCCCCTTCCCCGTCCCTTGCAACAGGATGGGGAGGGGAATGGGAAGGGAAAGGCAGACTCCCCTGAGCTGTGATAAGGACAGTCAGTCGACAGTTTTAGTGGGACAGCAAAGGGAGCAGGAAAGCACAATGACAATGCTGGTGATACACAACAGAGTTTCCCACCCACCGGACCGTCACCAAGCCGCACTGCCTCAAGAAGTACCGCCACCTCCCCATCAGCTCCCCCTCTACACTAAGCATGATATCACACGGCATGGAATACCTCCTTTGGCTAGTCTGGGTCCCCTCTCCTGGCTGTGTCCCACCCTAGCTTCTGGCGAAAGTTAACTCTAGCCTGGCCAAACCCAGGACAACTTTAAAGCATTGTAAATTGTGTTAAGGCTAGGTCCTGGCGTAAGGTGAGGCTAACTGAAAAGAGGATGAGAAATTACATGACTTGCTGAATGAACCCAAGAAATAACAGCACAGCAAGACCACTCAGTGGCTGATGATAGCTAGCCAGGGTGACCTAGCCAGGTTCTCCTCTTTGAATCACCACTGGTCTCTGGAAAATAGTATAATGACCCACTAAGCAGCCCATAATGGATGGAGGACGCTAAGCCACCAAGAGGCAAATTGTCTCCAGTCTCTTTGCAATATTTAACTTGTACAAAAGCAGCACAGTGGGAACATCAGCCCTGGGAAAAGTTGTTAGTTCCAGAAGCAGCCCTATGAGCATGAACGTCAGAGTCCTGCTTATTCCTTTGCTGTATTTTACAGCCCCTTACGCACCTAAGTCTTTTCTCTGCTAAAATGCAGGATGTTTCATGCTGTTCATAAACTTATGTTGCAACAGCAATTATAGCTGAAGAGGTAACACCTAAGGTGTTTGACCTTATCTAGACTTACTTTATTGACTAATACATTAACACTTCATGATGATCCTACTTAGTGATTACGTAAAGGAAGCTTATACCTGACACTTCAATTCCATAGCCAATTCATAAGGCACTATTTCTGCACGTTTATCATGCTATAGGAGAGTTACTCTATTGATTCTTGTCTCAGAGTCTTTTACAATAATTTTCTGTAAGACCTCAGTAATTCATACAGCGTGGAGACACAGTTTCTGTGTTCAAGAAAAACATAAAAATTATTATAATTTCATTTTGACACTGATTTTTTTTCAAAAATTATAGTTTCCTCTTTTATATTTACAGGTTCATGGAGCAGGCATTATGCCTGCATCTGAAAGCCATCTACTTTACCATACAGGGTATCTCTATTTTGTAAGGGCTATGTCCTGCAAAATACTAAATCCTTTGGCTTTGATCCTGCAGAGCACTTACCTGCATGAGACATCACACTGAAATCAAAGGAATGTCTCAAACATACAGAGATAAAGACATGTCTAGGTGGCTGGTCTGTGTTACCACACTATGAAATTTGTGGAATTAGAATATACAGGAATGTTATCAGTATTGGGGAATGGTTTAAGCCAAGCTGGCCAGGTCCAGAACAAACTATTGTTTTGTAATTGCAAAATATTATTTTACTTTTATAAAAATCAGGCCCTTGAGAACTGCATCCATGGCTGTAAAGCTTGATCTACCACAGTGATAAAATCCAATCAGAAAGCTTAAATACTTAGGTAAACTTCCTCAACATTCATGGTATTTAAGTCAAAGAGTTTGGCCTAAACTTGTCTGTAATTACTTTATGTAAGAACTGGGTTGTGCAGCAGAGTATACTCCTGTGGTCTCAGAGAGGCTCAGGCAATTAGCACAACACCAACTGTTTGGAGTAATTTCATCTGTTCTGTGCTACTCAGTGGTCTAGATATCTCTGCCTATGCTTGCTCTACGTTATGCAATACTAGTCTGCTCTCTTGACAGCTTTAGAATGATCCTTTACACACACACACACAAATTATCTCCTTTTCCCTCTTTTCAGTAGTTCACTTGAAAATATTTTTTATTCTTCACAGGCTGTTTGCAGAGTTTTCCATCAGCAGATGTTAACTCAAATAAGAACACCAGCTCCAGTGGATTTACTCATGTAAGGAACTATCTAGTAGTGTGAGGACATCAGTACCTTCTCCAAAATTTGCCTGTAGCTAAAGCAGTGCAACTGTTGCCACTGCCAAAGAAACAACTTACTTACTGAAAAATTCTAAAGTACAAAATGTAAAATTTAGCTGTACTATATTTATTAGCATTGGATCCCAAGAAACTAAAGTTAATATGGCAAGTTCTGTGCAAAAAGATATATGTGACTGAGAATATGTAGACCTGGCTTTGGTTGCTGTGCAAGCTTTTGCAGTTCACCTCTTTATCAGCACTATCTTTTAAAGTTTAGATCACTATAAAGCATATACTGTTAAAGATGAGAGATGAGTACTATGTCAGATGAGTGACACTGACACATGTCAAGTCCCAAATTTATCCCATTTATCTTCTAAAATTGTGTGTAAAATTGTCTAGCATTCTTCAGTTCTTCCATAAGAGAAAAGATGGAATGCATATATTCTTAACAAGCAAGGTCTTCCTCTGCTCATCCAAACCCATGTTTTTTTCATGTAGTTTCATGTACAGTCCTTTCTACACGCCCTAAATGCTGGCACCCATCCCCCACATGTGTAGACAAATATGGAGTTCATATAGAGTTTATTTCTCTCAATCTACTTGCATGTTCAGGGATGCAAATCCATAAACTTTGCACTCAAGAGTCAGTGCATCCAAAGGTAGTGCTGTCTGAAGTTTGCACACCAGTGGAGGGCCAGATGAGGCACCTGAAAAACATTGCTAAGATCGGAAACATGTATTCCATGTCTTGAAAAGTGATAATAATGAGTAAGTGGGAGGTATAATGAAAACTGAAGCACAGTTAGAAATACACCAGACAAACCTCATTTTATAGTTTAGCTTATTTTTGAGAAGTGGATATTACGTATTGGTTATGAATAACATTAAACTTTCACCACGGATAAGAACTGTGGAAAAATTTAGGGCTACTTTACTATTAGTGCCTTTCTAATGTCTTCCTTCAGAGCAATGCAATAAAAAGGATGAAGGGGCTATAGAGATTGATTTATTACAGAAGAATAAAAGACTTATGTATGCATAGCTTGGCTAAATAATGATTAAGGGACTGATACTAACACTAGAAAATGCTGCTTAGTAAACAATCTTGTAATGTCAGAGAGTGGAACTTAGATGTATTAATATTTATTAATTGTTTTACAGCTGTGCCTAGTGGGCCCTGTTATGTTAGCTACTACACAAACACCCAGTAGGAGATTGTGCCTGAAGAGCTCACAGTGGGAACACAGAGGAAATACCTTGCACCGAGGTCACGCAGCATGAGAGTAAATAAGCTAGCTGTGGAAGTCCAGAACCCTGTTCAAGATTGCTGAATTTAGCAGTTTCACTGGCAATTTCCCTGCAACACACCTCTGCATCTGATGTGATTGGCATATCAAGAACATTATTTCAGAAATATGGTCTGGTTTTCAGTGTGTTGAGACCAGTCCATTTGTAACCACCAAGAATCCTGTAATGTTCCTACGTACAGTCTGCAACACTAGTATACAAAATGTAAAACTAAGCATTCAACAGACTACACAAGATAGTGTTAGACTTTGGACCTACTGATTATCCACTCTAATCAGCTCCACAAGTGAGTAGCAAACTACAGTGAATTCAAGGGATCTGGCCAGGCTGGATCGATGGGCCGAGGCCAATGGGATGAGGTTCAACAAGGCCAAGTGCCGGGTCCTGCATTTCGGTCACAACAACCCCAGGCAGCGCTACAGACTTGGGGCAGAGTGGCTGGAAAGCTGCCTGGAGGAAAAGGACCTGGGGGTGCTGGCTGACAGCCGACTGAACATGAGCCGGCAGTGTGCCCAGGTGGCCAAGAAGGCCAACAGCATCCTGGCTTGTATCAGGAATAGTGTGGCCAGCAGGAGCAGGGGAGTGATCGTCCCCCTGTACTCAGCACTAGAGGGGCCGCACCTTGAGTACCATGTCCAGTTTTGGAACCCTCACTACAAAGACATTGAAGTGCTGGAGCATGTCCAGAGAAGGGCAACAAAGCTGGTGAAGGGACTGGAGCACAAGTCTTATGAGGCGCAGCTGAGGGAAGCGGGATTGTTTAGCCTGGAGAAGAGGAGGCTCAGGGGAGACCTTGTTGCCCTCTACAACTACCTGAAAGGAAGTTGTGGTGAGCTGGGTGTTGGTCTCTTCTCCCAAATCACAAGTGATAGGACAAGAGGAAATGGCCTCAGATTGCTCCAGGGGAGGTTTAGATTGGGTATTAGGAAAAATTTATTCAGCGAAAGTGTGGTCAGGCATTGGAACATGTTCCCTAGGAAGGTGGTGAAGTCACCATCCCTGGAGGTGTTCAAAAAGCATGTAGACGTGGCACTTTTGGGACATGGTTTAGTAGACATGGTAGTGTTGGGTTGACGGTTGGACTTCATGATCTTAGAGGTCTTTTCCAACCTTAAAGATTCTATGATTCTATGGTTTTGTGAACGGACACCCAACTTTGTGTTGTTATACGTTTTCTTAGCAAAATAATTTAGATGGGAAAATAATGTTTTTATTTGCAGCATCCCAGACTTCTCCACAGTGACTGAACTCTCCTTTTCTCTCCTACTCATATACTTACATCTAATGAAATGTAAGCTTTTTTGAAACCCATCTTCCGGTTGTTCTGGTTCACATAAAACTAAGCTTGTTTTGCTCATCACAGATTCTCCTGTTGAAGCCAGCCCTATCTGGACTCCATGCTGGCTGATCGCCACAGTGAAACTTGACTTCTAGCACAGCCAACAAACCTCTCTTCCAGCCCCTGTGCTGGTCAGGAGCCACGAGCTGCAGAAGAGAGGTCAAGTCTGGAGCACCGTCGAGATGGACTCAGAGCCAACAGGGACTCGCTGTGGGAAGAGGGGGAGCAGCCCTCACCACCCACTACTGCAGGCACCACTCATCTCAGTGGCACAACACCTCAGGATTCCCAGAAGATGAGAACCAAAACCAAGCCATTGAACAATTAGATATTTGCCCATGGGTTAATAGGAATGACACAGGAACCAACACTTTATCTAAAATGAGAGCTTTTCTTTATGTTATCTCTTTGCAGACCAATCCAACACAGACAGGATTAGAGTTTAAGCCTTTTATCCTTACAATTAAGCTTTATTCTCCCACAGGATCTGTGTCATAACCTCTCCTAAAAAAGTAAGGGATGGCTTGCCTGCTGCTAATCTGAAAATGATGTTTTTATAGTGCAGAAACATCAGAAGTAATTTCTGTCCAGAGAGGAAAGAATACTTTAAATTCTCTGCAAGACAGATGTTTAGAGAGCCTTAGAGTAAGCACCACTACCATCTGGATGACATGTCACCCTACCCAGATGGAAAATTGCTACTTAATACTGGCTATGGGCAAAGTTATGTAAAAATACCATAAAATTTCAAATTAAACAATGTTGGAAAATCCATTTAAGCTACCAGTAACTGCTTCATCATTTCCAGGAGTTTGAAGAAAAAAATCTGTATGAAAATTAGCAGAGCTTGCTACAATAACAGAACATGACTCTATATTCAGAAGTTATCAAATTCATGAGGATCATTTTCTTTCAACTAAGTGATTTTTAAATGCTAAATGAAAATACTGCTGCAGAATGCTGCAGCTTGTATTTTTTTCTTCTGGCAGGTGCTCAGGTTGCTGCCTCTCATTTTTCCAAGAAGAATGGAAACAGTATGCATAAGAATGATATTTAGATAAGAAAATCTATTATTTCTCGAAAGATAAGGTTTTGAGATTAGCTCAGATCTAGATTTAAGACTGTACCAAGAGAGTTATGTGTGTCACTTAATAGGAGCTTTGCAAGAAAGAACAAGTAGATTCCTCTAACCACTGTCTTTTCTATACTCAATTAAATCTCTAACCTATCATATAGCAAAGTTTGAAATAAATGGAAAACATTCAAAAGAGTTTAGAAACTGTGTTTGGAGGCCCATAGAGGAAGAACAAATATTTTGCTACTGACCCTGTTGACACAGCCAACACCTGTAGTGGATGCTGAAGTATTTTTCTAGCCGTTCCCAAAAGTAACACTCAGAGAAAGTTTCTAGGAACGACAGCCCAAACTTGCTCTGATTCAGTCTTCTGGAATACAAGAGGACCTTCTCACAGTGGCAGTGAATGAAGTGAAGCTCTTGTAATGCCGGGAATGAAAGTCCCCAGGTGCTCCTTGGCTTCGAGGCACATTTCTGTTTACAGCAGTTTCTCATTTCCAGGGACTGAGCTTTGTGTAAACACAACATTGGCCGTGCAGCGAGGCTCCAGCATGTGGCTAAGGACAGCGTCTCCTTCCTTCCCTCTCCCCGTGCCCTGCAGTAGTCAGCATGCCCTGCCTCCTGTTCCCTGCTCTCCTGCCCCCTCAACCTTTACAGAGAGCCTCTTCAGACCCCCGCTGCCGTGTCTGTGCAGCCATCCGGCGGCTTCCCGTGCCGTCTGCTGCTCTGTCTGCCACCCTCTGCCCGAGTGGGGAGCGGGGAGATCTTCCTCCAAATACATCTAGGGCAGCCGATTCGTAAATTTGGGAACACTTTTTTTTTCCCCGAGTGCAGAAGAGTACCCCTAATTAATTCTTCCTTTACTCTAAAAAGGGAACAGTGCTGAAAAAGATTCCACTAGACACTCACTGATATGTTGGCAAGTCTGTCACTTCTGGAGAGGGGAATATTCACGGAGGTCCCAGACTGTTCAGCTGGCTAGTTTCAAACTACTGACAGAAATTTTACTCTCAGTGTCTGTGTTCACCAGCAAGGTAATTGTAACTTCCTCTGCAAGCCCCATTGAAATGCTACATATAGAAAGAGAATTCACACTGGCTTTTCTTTTAGGAAAACATAGAGGGGTGTATTGAATTAAAACCAGTTGATTTAAAGGCTTTTGTTGCTAAACAATAGTTATATCATAAAAGAAAGAGCTATTAAAATCAGAATACATCAGAAATTTTAAGTGAGTCCCGTGCTGAAAGCTGACTTGTAGGGCTTAACGGATGCTAATTGTCCCTGCTAACTTCTGCTGCAGATTTGCTGAGTATAAAAGCATAATAACTGTAATAATGTTATGCAATATTTCCTAGCTGCCCACAAGACAAACTCAGATCATGACTGAAAAGCCATGCCACATTCTTTCTTTATTTTGCTTATTCTCATGCAGATACTGCAGGATAAATTTCCATTTCCTAACACCTATATACTCATGTTGCCATCAGGTCGGGCATTGGAACAGGTTGCCCAGGGAGGTGGTGGAGTCACCGTCCCTGCGGGCATTGAAGGGAAGGTTAGATGCCGTACTGAAGGACATGGTTTAGTGGGTAATAGGTGGGAGTAGGACGGTTGGACTGGATGATCCTTGAGGTCTCTTCCAACCTTAATGATTCTATTCTATTCTATTCTATTCTATTCTATTCTATTCTATTCTATTCTATTCTATTCTATTCTATTCTATTCTATTCTCTTGCTCTGCGCAGTGATTGGTAAGAGCTGTAAGTAGTTTGCTACACTACTTTTTCAAAGAGTTACAACAGCATTTCAACATTTACCTATGGATACTTCCTGTTGTTCTTATTGATGACTGAATGAAAATTTGGCCATTGTTTCTGTAATGTATATGAACCTGTATAATAAATTGGTTTTGTTTGAATTTCTGCTTTTACGTCAATGGCCTACAACAGCTGAAATAACAGCTAAAATTTTGGCCTCTTCAGCTCACATTTCAGAGTACCATGCACTGAACGTGTTTGTAAAAAACGTCCTGAATTCAGTGTGGAAGTATCTGGATTGACAGAGAACTGAGCCACATGCGGGCTCAAATGCAGCAGTGTGTTATAGAGCTTACGCCATGGTGTCAGTCCCCCCAGTGCAACACATCCTCCTCCTCCTCTTTGCTACAGCCTAAAGCATGTGACTTACCTGAGACCAGCACTGTTATACCACTTTTACTGCACAAACAGGCTTGTGATACGCTTAAAATGCTTCAAACTGCTCTGAACACAGATGCAGGCATGTTAAAATGATTGACCGACCTGTGCTACTTCTTGTGTAGTTAAGTGGCTTAACTCCAGGACACATAAACTCCACCAGTCCTCTAAGAGACTTCCTGCCCTGAAGGGTAAATTTCCTTAAACAATAACTTGTTTCCTGGTAGAAAAGCCCTTCTGCCAGGGGTATTTTAATTTTTCCAGCTCCACTGGAGAGCATGACATAAATCACACAATGAACATGGCTTGAATTTGCAGCATAAAGCTACAGCATACTCAGCATTAGTCTTCAGATATGGAGTGATATTTAGATCATACACGGGATTTTGAATGAGTTTACTAAGGTATTCTGGAACTTCCACTTGATCTCTTGCTTTTTCTGAATATAATATTCACCTCACTTCTCTTTCCATTCCCAGATGACCATCCAGTGTTAGGATCATTTATTGTATAATGATTATTAGGTAATTCCTAGAAATTCAAGCAGACAGTCAAGAAAACCCTGAACACTTCCCTGAGCAGCTTAAAGTTCAACAGGAGATAGAATTAGAAACAGCTTAGAAACAGGAACTTTTAAAACCAGGCACAAGATACCATAGCAGAGTAGCCTTGTTAACGGGATAATATAAATGTTAGGAGCTTTTGTATAGATTTGAAGTGATTTTATTATGCCAGATACAAAATTTTCCACTAAAATAACAGAAAACTGCATTTAAAAACTGCATATAAATAACAGAAGCTATTTATAAAATAGGTGGTGACCTGACTTGTTAAATGCTTGCCTAAGATTTAGAACTAAAGATTTAGATACAGAAAGATTTAGATACAGATGTTCGCAAAAGACAGCTATTTCTGCATTGATATAACTTTTCTGTGGGTTAACCTTAACTACTAAGTGAATCTATAACCTGATTTAGTTTTCCGAGAAAACTGAACTGAGAAGTCTCTTAGGCAAATTATGTTCAAGGGCATGGATGGACAGGTTTTGCTTGAACAAGCAGCTGAATGTTTTTGGTATGGGGATCTTCCTGTCATGTTTTCCACTAAATAGCTCCATACATTTGGTAAATCAAAGTAATCCAGACTACAGTTTGGTACCCAAGTTACTGACCTTAGAGGAAGAAACCCAAGACTTGTGTACACAAAGAGCAGAGGAAAAAGTTTTGTCTTTCAAGACAAGATCTTCTGGAAACACAGATCTTTGAGGACATTGTGTTTGACTCAGCCGTGTGAACCCTCGTTGGTGAGCTGACGAGTACAGCACTTTGCTCTTACAGTAATCACAGCATCACTGTCAATTGTTCCTTCAGAGCAGAGAAAAGGTGCCCAATCCATTTCTTGCAATTGTTTCTGTCTTCAGTTACGCTTCATACAAAAGATTTTCCCGTATTATTTTGCACTTATCACTTCCACTATAAGCTTTCTGTAGCCTTCCAGTCTTACCTTTCAGACATGTAAACGTTGTTTTAGTGTCATTATAAAGCTGTAACAATCCTTTCTTAGGTATGGTTCATAATTTGACTTTGAATTTAATATAAAAAAGTCTACTTTCAAAATGCTCTTGGCAATGAATTCTTATATTCCTGGGAACAAGTAATAACTACAACGGAAGTGGAGAACTGATTGTAGTTGGGTTTAAATCTTTCTTTTAGTTCTGGCTTTCATAAAGGAAAACAGCAAGGAAAACACTGCAGAGTGGGGTCCAGTGGGGGAGAGTGATAGAATCAAGGCTGTTCAGACTTGAGGGAAGAGGTTAATTTTCAAGAAAAGATGAAATCCATTCTTCATATAGCATTTATATCCCATGAGCCAGATTTTGTCCTGAATTCAAATTAAACCAAAACCTCCATGCACACTATATGTATTCTAATCTCTGAATTTCACTTTCCCTGGATTCAAAATGAGAAATCAGTTTCCCAAACTTTCTCTAAAGGGTTACAAATATTTTGGTTACCTGAATTAAGTTTTGAATCCATACCAAATTACAAAATCTTTCACATGATTCTTACAGGGGCCTCTGAAATGGACTTAAATTTTCTGGGCTATGAGCAATTTACAATACTGTGGCTTCAGTTGTTCCGGCTATTAAATCTGGATAATGCTTACCGAGCTGGCAGGGAGGTTACCAGGATAAGTTGCTTTCTTTAAATGACTTTGAGATTCCAATCACAAAGTACACAGAAAGTGTATATAATATGTTTTGAAAGAACATGAAAGGGCTTAGCATCTGGTTATTTCTATTGGAGATGTTACATATGTAAACAAATACTTAACTTCCTTAAATGACATAAGGAAATACTTGGGATAAAACTCAAACAAATCCATCCCAGCTTGTTAATACTTTCAAATTTAGCTCATATTTCTCTTCAGGGAACATGTAATTCTCAATGTGGTTAATCTGAATGTATAAAATATTTCAAACAATCTTCCTGCTGAAGAACTGTAAATAAAGGCAGATACATTTTTTGTCTGTATTATATAATTTAAAAATAATGGATTATTTAATTAAGCTGTATGTTATCCCTTCAAGAATATTGGGGAAATGAAAGAATCTTAGAATATTTGATATCTTACTTCCTTTTTCTTAAAAATGTCCAAACTTAATGAAGCTGAAAGTTTAATATTTTTAAATTGTATTGCTTCACTTTAGCCTTGCGTTAGAAGAAATTTTAAAGAGTGTATGACTCAACAGAACATAAGTAGGACAGAAAACTGTACACTAAATAAGTAGCAAATAGAATATTGTCTACCACACATGCTTTTGGCACAATAATTGTTGATTTCCTCTCTTATTAAATAAAATTAACTTTCAGGTCCCTAAGGTGGTCATGACTCCAGGTAGAATGTCTGCTGCCCCAGACATTGTAATAATGAGGTTATATTATATATTGAAAAAGCAGATACACCTCAAGCTCATCAAAGCTGTGACACATTGAAGTCCAGCAAGAGTCCAGAAGAAATTATTTCACTGGTTCAGTTGGTGGAAGATTCAGATTTCCTGGTTTGACATTACTTTGGAAATGCTTTGACTAATCTTTGTCTTCAAACCAGAAGATTCCATGACACTACTGAACTGTGCTTGGAGCAAAACTGCTCAGCTGTTATATCAACCACCAAGACAGTAAACCTTCTTTGGCTAAAAAAAAATACAATGATATCTTATTCAACCTGAATTTTGAAGTGAGAACACTTCCTAATTGAAAAAATAGTATTAAGTTTAGGAGCTGGGTGAATGGAGAAATATGCAAAGTGACATGATAATGTAGGAAGACTTGGAAAAAAGTTTGCTGAGTATATTGTTAGCAAAATAGTTTAGAAATCTTTGTTTCTGATCTTTTTCCTAGTGTTGTATGCCAGCAATGAATACAATTCACTTCTTTGGAAGAATGGTGTTGACAGCAAACATTGCTCAAATCATCATATTCATGAATCAGAACACGCAGCTTGAAATGTCTGAGCTAGACAGAAATAACAGTACAGTGGGCATTTTCCTGGGTGATACAAATCAGTATTTTTGTGTTTCAGATTGAATGGAAAGCTCTAAATGTGATTGCCACAGTATTTGGGTACGTACCAGATAGTCTTTTTCTTTTTTTTTTTTTTTTTTCCTCTTTCTTTCTTTCTTATACTGAGTTGGTTAGTTAGTGGAAATATATACAGATGAGCAATTTTTAAAGTTAGCATTAGAAATACCGTGTCTGCTTTTATCACATTTTACTGGAAGACAGAGTGTGTGATAAAAGTATTTCCTTTGTACTTCACTGGGGGAAGGAGTTAGGTCTGAAATAAAGGCATTTTTTCACTACAGCTCTTCTGGAACATTTGAATTAAGAAAATATTACTAAATATTCATCAGGAAAGTGAAGTATTTTAAGTTGTCCTAATAAATTAAATTAAACAAGTTTGTGTTGTACTCTTCAAATTAGCTTAGATTTAAGGTTAATTTGTTTACTGCTCTTCAAATTTTCTAATTCTAGGAAAAAAGACATGAGCTTATGAGTTCCTAATGTAAAAAAGTAGTAGAAAATTGAAAATAAATAATATTTTGATTTTCTGTTTGCTTTTTTTTTTAAAAAAAAAAAAAAAGATTGGAAATCCAGAAGCTTGTTATAGGTCACCCTACAGAAAAAAGCACTTTAAACTCAGATTTTGCTGAATGCCAATTATAACACTTTCAAATATAAATGATGCAAGAGGTTAATCCCTGTGTTCCACTATCAGAGGATCCAGAAATCATTTCCTTTTGTAACCAAAGGGATTTCTGGTTTTGAAGATAAAGGAAGGAGCAGGTTCACCAATATGCATAAGCCATGGTGGAACAGGAAGGCTTTTGCAGCATTGAACTTTATCCTCTATTATTAAATTAATATCACTTTGGAGTTTAAAAAGAAAAGGCCAGTTGCCAGAAAAAATAAACAATGTACACGTTAGTGTTAATACTTGACCTGGAAAATGTTTCCATGTTCTGCAGAGGTCTGTCATTTTTAATTTTAAAGCACATGGAAATATAATTAGGCTGAATTTCTCATTAATAATAGAATATTTGAAATGAAATGAAAAAAATTAGGCCACCTTCAAGTTGCTATAATACAGCATGCTCAATCTCCACAAAAATGTAGTAGAAATGTACAGAAAAAGACAGAAAGAGATCCAAAAGTGAGGTAAGATTTTCATTTGAGTTAAACTGATTCCAAATCTTTGGGAAATTGCTTGGACTTTGAGAAAGCTCCATTTGTATTAATATTTTTAAACTAAATTTGTATATGTTTTGCACTTCTATAGTGCCTTCATTACTTCTTTAACACCAGCATCTAGAACCATCACTGAAAGTAGGATCACAGTAGATTCTCAAGAATTCTAACAAAAGGGTCAGTGTTCCCTAAAGAAGCTGTGTCAAAGAGAAGGAAGGTACATGAAAAAATTCTTCTGCAGATAAAAATGTTTTCCCAAAGTGTTCTGCAAGACTGGCGTTGCTGCTACTGGCAAACAATGGTACAGAGGGTTTTTGTTAGACCCTCTGTGTATGGTCAATGTTATTGATTAATGAATTAAACTTGAGAGATCCCACTGTGCTGAGCAAAAATAACTGCAATACATGAAATTTTGTAATAGCATGAATTCAGGACAGAAATGAATAATCACTCACAGCTCTAAAAGTCTGAACATCAATTTGTATAGCTGATTTGCTGCTGTTTCTTAGGAGGCATAATTGGAGGTCTGCAACTACCTATGGAAATGATACACAGTATTTGCCTTATATTTAGTTTTTCTCTTACAAATGAACAGTTCTCTGTTCTGCCTATTACCTCTAAGTATTGAAAAACTTCTTTTTCTGCTATATATGCTTTTCTTGTCAGCCTCACCACTCAATATCGATGAGTGTGAGTCAATTACAATGCACCCCAAAACCTGCATTTTTGTTCCAGATATCTACTTAATATCAGTTGCTCTCCAGTCTTCTCTGAATCATATTTTGTCTGACATTCTCCATTTCTGAGAGTTTAAAATGATTGCTGGAATTGCAGGTTTTTATGTGAGATCAGCTTTTTATGCTTAACAATTATGATTTAAAACCAACTGTCGTGTACTTGTATTTGGTTTGATTATTTAACAAGGACAATCTTTACATCTACCACCTGTAAGAGGAAATTATTTTCCTTCATTTCTGAAACAAAATTTAGAAATGTATTTACAAGCTGGATTTCAGCCTCCTTACTTGCTCTTTTTGAAAGAAGACAAGTTTAATAAGTAAAAAATGCAAAGGTAGTTCTGATGTAATTTGTGTGAAATGCTGGAGCTGGGGTGAAAGTCTAAAATTCCTTCCCCTAGTGCTGTTATTTAGCCAGGAGTACAGGTTCAATCTTCTCTTTAACAGGCTTATTTAAAGGGTAATATTTAAGGCAAAGTTTGATAAAGTTCCACTAAAATGTTCCTGTTACTACTTTATGAAGAAAATGGGGATAACGGGAAGATTGTTGAGGGATTTTTTTTTTTTTCTTAATTTAAGGCATTTTTAATTTCTAGCACAAACAAATTGTAGGCAGTTCATCTGTTACTTAGTTTCATAAGGAAATGAGGCTTATTTAATAAGCTTCTGTTTACATGTGTGTATATGCATGAACCCCCCTTATTAACTTTTAGATCCTCTGTCCAATCTTAATGATATTAAATGGAAGAGGTGAAGAACATTGGTTCCTATGAATAATAAAACCAGATTCTTGGCTAAAGCAGATAAACTGTGTTAGGAGAAGGTTATAGTGTGAGATCCTTATATTTCATGGAGAGACTCTGACCCAGGGGCTCGCACTCAATATACGAATCAGTAGGAAACAGAGACTGATTGCTTCGTTGCTCACAAAGTATCACTTTTACAATATTTTACTGTGCAATAATCATTTTGAGAAGGATGGTATTCACTTCAGTCAGGGTGTCCACAAACCACTTCATACTCTTGGCTTTGCTCACGAAAAGCTGAAGGGGGCTCATACAGAGCATCCTTCACCACGCTCTAAAGTTCAGCGTTCTTTCTTGCCATTCTTGTTTCACGGTCAAAATTACAATTTCTCCAAACAAGTCAAAATTTTAAAAAAAAAAAAAAAAGGAAAGAAGAAAAAGAAAAAAGAAAGCACTATATGTTANTTTTTTTTCAACGGAAAAAATTAAAATTCCCCAAAAAAAGAAAAAATTAAAAAAAAAAAAAAAAAGGAAAGAAGAAAAAGAAAAAAGAAAGCACTATATGTTATGAAACAAAACCTGATGAAAGACATTGAACAAAGGGTAGGACTGCTGTTTTAATCTACAAAGGAAAAACAGTTAAAACCATGTGGTTCAAAAGATCCAAGACTGACCAGTCTTTTGTAATTTTACATAACCGGAATGTGGCATCCTATTTGACTACATCATCTCTTTCCATCCTTTTATGCAAATATAGGATTATTTTTCCTTTAAGCTTACCAGTGATTTCTGAATTTTGCATAAATCTTTCACTTTTTAATGTGTTGTCTCTCTCTCTCCACCAGCTGTCTAGAAACCTGGTTCAAATGATTTATAAGTATTTTCCATTACTGTTTTGTAGATAAGAGGCTAAACCCAGCATACAGCCTGAACTCTTTTGACATGTCTCCTCATACTGTAGTGATTGTCACTGATGTCATCAGAACAAAGTCTCTCAAGAGGAGACAGATAGTCTAAGGATTATAGTGTGCAGTTTTCAAGACCTGATTTTGACTCCCTTCTGTACCACAAATGTATTACATGATACCAAGGCCATACCTACAGAAGGATTTCTGTTCACAAGGTAAAATTTGCATAACATTTAGAAACCTAACATGCATTAGAGCAACCTGCATAACCCAGTAGTTCTGTTTGCTCCAGTAAATTTCCCACAATGCTTGAAACGCTGCATCAGAAAATTTTGCACAGAAATTGAACAGAAAAATCTATAAAAGAGAAAAAAAAGCTCTAAACCTTTATTCTCTGAAATGCTGGGAAGAATAAAGTTTTAAAAATTATGTCCTTTAGGAATGTGCTATTTTAAAGAAGGTTTTACTGTATCTGACATTTTGACAACTTTAGAACAATAAGCATTCCAATCATTTAGCAAACATCTTTATTCTTTTTGCAGCAAGATATACCTCCAGCATCAAGTAATTTTCCAACAAAGATTTCCAATGTGAACATCTTAATTGTACTATTTATCTTGAACTAGTCATACATTTGAATAATATTCTGTATAACTGGAAAATTATTACACACCAGGTCTGAGAAACTGAGGAACTAGAAACCACAGGAGATACAGCCAATAGGAAAAAAACAGCAATCATGAAAACTTAAACAAATTAACCAAAGTAAATCCTGTCACATAATTCACTGTAAAATCCTTTTAGAGATTGTCACTTGTGGTTGCTTCACTGCAAACTTATCTGTTTGGTATATGTGGGAGCATGCACTGTGTACTTTTCTGAGGGAAAATCAAAAAGGGTCTTAAAGGGCCTCAATATTTCAAAGTTCATGACAATTCTTTTTTCTCTTGGAGGTTCTATATTAGGTGAACTTATTATTAAAGTTGCTCATAAGATACAGGGGCTTAGTATATGAAAAACACTCTCATCTTAAATGAAGGACTTGGAAATCAGAGCTAAGTTGGATAGCAATAAGGTGGCCCTTCATTTACGTTGAAACATAGAGTATACTGAAAAATTGACATAACTTATGTTATTCTACAGCAGAGTCAGAGGCTTTGGAGCAAAAGATCCTTTGGAGAACAGCTGCCATGGGAATGGGATACAAAGAATTGTCCAGTTCATTTTGTCTGGATATTCTCCAAGCTTTGTAAGAAGGGAAAAAGAAAAAGAAGAAGAAAAAGAAGAAGTAGAAGAAGATGAAAAAAGAAGAAAAGAAGAAGAAAAACAGGAAAAAAAGAAAAAAGAAGAAAGAAAAAGAAAAAAGAGAAAAAGATAAAAGCTTTAAGCAGCTTCAAAAGAATGCTAGCTATCATAATGAGGAAAAACAGTATATATGTGTGTATTGTTGTGATATTGCTGTGGGAATCTCAAAATCATTTTCACTGAAGACAAAAGTATATTAGGATTAAACAGTAGTTAAATATTCTGAAAGAGCAGAAAGAGAAAGCCAGGCTGACCACTGACATGAAAATGAGCCAATGGACTTCACTGAATTTTCTTGCAATTTATATCAATGTAAGAAGAAAAAAACCCAAACAAACAAACAAACAAAAAAAAAAACCAAAAAAAACCACCAAAAAAACCCCCCACCACCAAAATAAAGTCTGAAGTATTTTAGGCTTTAGAACTTCGCAGTTTATGTAATAAAAATGTGTGGAGTTTCAAGGTTTAAACCTCTTTCTTTTCAAACTTTCACAATTAAACAAGTCAAAAAGTTCTACTGAAAACAAAATCGATAAGATTTCTAGTTTTAACTGGTGAAGTCCCACATGCTCATTCTCTCTTGACTCAGGAACAGTTTCTGGTATGCAGAGGGCATTAGCTGGCATTCAGAGGTTAAACCTGTTTTACACTATACAGATTGCCTCTTAGATAAAGATGTACTTATCCACTGCATAGCTAGATTGAGTATACAACACACGCTGTATGTCCAGGTCTCTGCATTATTTTCAAAAGTATCTTTTGAAATAATGTTCTGCTTATATTTTCTTCGTAAATGAACAGTTAATTAAAAAAAAATCTTTCCAAATCACAACTTGTGACCTTAGTGCGAGGAAATAAATGGTCAGAGCTTTTTACTGCAGTCTGATGTTTCTTGTGTTGTTCCAGTACATAACACTGCTTTCACTCACATAAAACTTACTACACTTACAGTCAGTTCTGCACACTTCAGGCTCTTCCATAGAGATCTTTAATCCTTTTAGTTGTTTACAGTATTTTATTCTATTATACCACAAAATGCTTGAACAACAGAGCTTTTAAAGAGGTGAGCCAATTTTTTTTTAAAATGTATATAAATAATTTCTGTACAGAAACACAGTTATTTTGATGTATTAATTCAGTTAACCTGAGGCTACTTTTGTCTCTTAGTGACTGTGTATGAGAAAAAAAATAAATACGTACAGTGCTTAACAAAACCTAGATCTGCTGTCAGGCTTGTGGGTGCTAGCATAAATCAAATGCAAGTATTAAAGGCTCCATCTCCAGGCTGCACAGGCTGAGATCGAGGAGAAGACCCTCCTACTGAAGGCATAAGTTTTATGGAAGTGAAACTTCTAACTAACTCTTTGACAGTTGCTGGACCACTCATATCACACAGAGTCAGCAGATCTGGAAGAAATGCTTCTACTCAGTACCTAACAGATGGTGCTACTTAAGACAAGGCTGACTCAGCACTGGGGCTACAGATATTTCAAAAGAGGTTGGAAGATTTTGTTTTGACTTTCTCAGCTCAGAATGTATTTTGACAAAAACATGGAAGGAAATGACTTCTGTTTCCGGAATGGGACTGAAGATCATTTATGTGGTATCCTTGAAAGAGATTTATTTGTTCCTCTCCTTGTCAATGACTGTCTCACGCCTTGATGTTCATTCATAAGAATGACCATGTCCTTTGCAAGAGTCAATTGTTTATATTTAGCACATAATCAATCCTTATATCTACTCATGACAACCATGTATAACAGAGCCACGAAACTGAACTGGAAAATTATCATGCTCTACATCTGTGAAAAAAGTCACCACATGAAAGAACCTCAGTGAATAAACAATAGAAACAGAATGGGGATTAAAGAAGGGTTATACTTTCAAAACAGCAAAATAAGCATCATTTTCCATTGGATATCATCTTAAATTCCAGTCCTGCCCTCTTCTCTGCTGCTGATTTTCTTGCAGGCAAGCCAAATTACCTCTGTTTCATTCTCTATCCTGTACATTTTTATAGAGAGAATTCTGTGGGTCTTAGATTGTATCTCACAGTGAATACACAATAGAGACCTAATCAGTGTCAGAGACACTTGCACATTTCTGTATTAAAATTAATATAAATTATGAAATTTATAACTGACAAATATTCCTTAAATCATCTTTTATTATAATTTTTTTTTTATTTTGCCAGCTGGCTTGATAAAGTGCAAGATACACATTCATTATAGTTCTGGCTCACTCTCAGATAATTTTTTCTCATTCCTGCTCTTGCAATGTGGAACATGTCTTACAGAAATCCCATGCTGAAAATCTCTTCTGTGCTTGCAAACTCCTTCACTTGCAGGAATATAAGCAGGCCTTCCGCCACATTAACACATTGGTTAAGTTTTCAGTTTATTGGAGTGGAACACAATAATTCTGGCCTTGGGGACAATGTTAGGAAACTCTTCGATGAGGCTTTTTTTTTTCCCTGTATTCTCCCTTGTCTGTATTTGTTTAGCTGCTGTTTTTTGCTTGTAAATTATGGGTTATATGATCCCAGCTTCTTATCCCATATTTCTATGGTATAACAAGCACCTTGCCCAAACCCTTATTGCCCTAATTTCACTCTCAAAAAGTCAGTCATTTTGTGACGAATCCTAAATAACTGAAAAGAGAAGAAAACAGTATATTATCTTTCAAGGTCTAAGAATAATCTTACAATGTAGAAACAAAACACATCCAAAGCATATTAGAGAGAGAGAACAGTTCCTTACAAAAAAAAAGGAAATATGGTCACGTCATTAAGACTGCCTCAAATGATGTAAGGGCATATAGTATTCTAACTACTAGTGATAGGTGCACCTACATACACCTCATGACGCTTCACAAGTCCCCATCTACCCTATCAAAACTTAATTTCTTATGAGAGATGTCAACTGAAGAAGATAATGTTTGCTTTCAGATAAAATTATTTAACCTTCATAGCTGTAAAGTTATACAGTTATTTCTCAAGTTCTTCCTATACAAAACAATAACATTCCATCCATTGGACTGTTTTTGTTTAGGTTTCAATTCCTTGGTCAGCCTGCAATCAGTAAGATGTCAGAAAATGCCCATTCCCTTTAAATTAATTTAGCCTAGACTAAATGTCAGTTATGTGAAGCTAAATATTTGTTTGAAGCAAGTAGAGTTGATCACTACGAGAGTTTGGATTTCTCATTTATCTCTTCTTTTGTTGTAAGAATTTTCAACGGTATAAAATGCAATTCATATCTCAGCATGCAATAATCTCTTCATCAGAATTTAGGTCAACTGAAAAGAAGCTCAGTGATGACACTTTTGTTTTAGGCATTTTTTAAAATCCATTGCTAGAGATGACCCGGGATGAAAGTCAGAATAGAATTTTAATCTTCAATGATCATCTTTTGAAGATCTGCTAATTGGAAAAACCCAAAGAAACACCAAAAACACCGAAAAAAAACCAAAAAAACACACCTAATCAAAAAATCCCAAACTTTCTTCAAGTAATGTTGGAATTTTAGTAATTTTATTTAGTATAATGTATCACAATACACAATGACATAAAATTCTGTAGTTTCTACAACTATTAACATCCATGGAATAATTGGATGGGAAAAGTTATTCATATGCTTAATCATGGGGTTGTTTGGATTTTTTTTAATGTATAAGTACTGTTTCTAAAACAGAGCAAATGCTGGAGCATACAAATCTATCTTAAAGGCAATGAGCCTCTGTGAACAGTCACAGGGACTCAGTTGAGCATTACCCCAGAGGTGGTCTTTCTAGAAGAGGCTGAAGCCGATGAATAAGCTTGCACATAGAAACAGTGTCCTGGTTTCAGCTGAGAGAGTTAATTTTCTGTGGGCTGTGTTTGGGTTTGTGCTGGAAGCAGCGCTGATAGTGCAGAGATGTTTTTGCTGTTGCTGAGCGGTGCTTACACAGAGCCAAGGCCTTTGCTGCTTCTCGCACCGCCCCGCCGGCGGGATGGCTGGGGGTGTGCGGGGAGTTGGGAGGGGACAGACAGGGCAGCTGACCCCAACTGACCAAAGGGATATTCCATACCATATGGCATCATGCTCGGTTTATAAGGGGCTGGGAGGAAGGGGAGGCAGGGGAGGGGTGTGTGGCAGTGGCATTCAGAGTGATGGCGTTTGTCTTCCCAAGTCACCATTACGCGTGAGGGAGCCCTGCTGTCCTGGGGATGGCTGAACCCCTGCCTGCCGTGGGGAGTGGGGAATGAATTCCTTGTTTTGCTTTGCTTGTGCACGCGGCTTTTGCTTCACTTATTAAACTCTTGTATCTGAACCCACGAGTTTTCTCACTTTCACTCTTCTGATTCTCTCCCCTTTCTGATGAGGGGGACTGAGTGAGTGTCTGCGTGGTGCTCAGCTGCCGGCTGGGGTAAACCACAGAAACTGACACCAAATGTCTGCTTAGTGGAGTGCATCATGGCTGAAATTTTCAAAACTGACTAGAAGGCTGGAGATGTTTTGGGGGAAACATGAACAGATTAACAATTTTGAGAGTTTGGTTGCTCTATAATTTATGATACTAGAAAAAGTGTGTTATTAGATTCCAAGGAAAAGCACATGTGTAATCAACTAGCCACTACTGAAAACCTTGGTCTTATAAATTAAAGCCATAGTCTGACCAATAGACTTGGACTTCTTTACCTCTTCTTTTGCTTGTTCATACAGGTACTTATGATGGTCCTGGACAGGTTGGATCTCTGGGCAGAGGCCAATGGGATGAGGATTAATTTAGCAAAATGCCAGGTCCTGCACTTTGACCACAACAACCCCAGGCAGCGATACAGGCTGGGGGCAGGGTGGCTGGAAAGCTCTACAGAGGAAAAGGACCTGGGGGTGTTGATAGATGCTCGCCTGGACATGAGCCGGCAGTGTGCCCAGGTGGCTAAGAAGGCCAACGNAGGGCAACAAAGCTGGTGAAGGGGCTGGAGCACAGGTCTTATGAGGAGCGGCTGAAGGAACTGGGCTTGTTTAGTCTGGAGAAGAGGAGGCTCAAGGGAGACCTTATTGCCCTCTACAACTACCTGAGAGGAAGTTGTGGTGAGCTGGGGGTTGGCCTCTTCTCGCAGATAACTAGTGACAGGACAAGGGGGAACGGCTGCAAGTTGGGCCAGGGAAGGTTCGGGTTGGAGATTTTGAGAAATTTCTTCTCGGAAAGGGTGGTTGGGCATTGGAACAGGTTGCCCAGGGAGGTGGTGGAGTCACCATCCCTGCGGGTGTTTAAGGAAAGGTTAGACGCGGTTCTGAAGGACATGGTTTAGTGGGTAATAGGTGTGGTGGTGGGACGGTTGGACTGGATGATCCTTGAGGTCTCTTCCAACCTTAATGATTCTATTCTATTCTATTCTATTCTATTCTATCCTATTCTATTCTATTCTGTTCTTATCTGACAGTGCCCTACAGCAAACACATTCTTTTTTCAGTACATGAATAAATGGAAAAAATGGTAGCAAAAGAAAATAAACAGTTTGTGGAGGTTGGCTTAGATGAAGATTCAGAAGGTACACATATAAGAACCGCAAATGGGTATGTTTCCTAATGGTGCCATCAGATGCTGTGGATGAACTGACCTAATGGCTCATTGTTGTCAAGGTAGGGGAATCCTACTCCCTCAACTCATCTTCTTTTTCTCTCTTTTATGTCTTTGGTTACATGTTCTTGCCCTGGTCTTCATCTGGCTGCATAATGAGTCAATTCATTTGACTAATTTGTCAGAAATTTAATTGGTTCGGTTTTGGTTTTTTGCTGAGTTACTGAGGTAAATCGATCCAGACAGTGGCCAGATGTAGCATGAGGAAAAATGTCCATCACTTAGCTGGAAGTGAGGCTAGGGAAATGCAGATTGAGGGAAAGATAGCTAGGAAAGAAGAGAAGAGAATGGGAGGGACTCTTGATATTAGTGAGACAGTAGGAAAAAGCATTAGTGTGATCACACAATAGCCATCCTTCTAGAATAAAAACTAAATAAAAAGCTGGCATCTTAACTTTATATTTAGTCTACTATACTAGTTAGAAACAGATGTTGCACAAATACATATACAGCAGCTGATAGAGACTTCAAAAATTAAGAGAAGATTAAACAAGCAAAATTAACAATATATATTAAAAATATTAGGGGAAAGGATCCTTGCAATTTTAATTCCCTTGTTAAAATTAAAATATAAATGTTTCTGAAAAGAAGAAAAAGCAATTTTTAGAAATATCAAGGTTTTTTTCTATGTATTTGCAATGTGGCCTGAGATAAAGGTCTTAGGTCCTGATTCGAGGATCTACTTATCAACATGTAACAGCATATAAAAATTTTGAGAAATACAGTGTATTCCACAGTATGGATCAGAATTTGTTTTTCACAAGTTCTATTTTACCTAATGAAATCACTTCTCTGTTTTATCAGTTTTCCTTTGTGCTCCACTCCCCCGCCTCCCCAGCGTTTATACTCATAACCCAGCTGGACTATAGCTGCCACTTGTTGCCTTCTCTGCCCTTTATGTTACTGGCATAGGACAAGTTGTTCCAGTTTTGTTAAACTCCCTTGCTATCTTCTGGTTTGTGAAAATTCTAAGCATTGGCAGGCCAGATTCAGCCAGCTATTCCAGGATTTTTTGGTTCATGTTATTCAGACAATCAGATTAAATATATACGTCTATAGAAGAAGATTTTTAATATTCTCTGGGGCTAGTAATGGCCTGAAAAAGCACTTCATTGTCCTCATCTCATACATATATAGCATTCTACTTCTTCCTAATTACAGAACTAACATTTCTTGAAAATTCAAGCCTTTTCTTCATTATTGTTACCATCTTACCATCTGTGAATAGTTATAAGCTTTTATCTTCAACAGACTTAAATTTTCTTCCCTAATATGCTTTATTGCTTTTGTTCTATGTCCATGTGCTGTTCCCTAAATGCACGCATGTACTGTGTTCAAAAGGTATACACTACATACAACACTATACACAGAACTTATCCAACACTGTTTGGACCATCAGGTCCAAGGTTTATGATCACCACTGTTATTACTGCAACTGGTAAGAAAGGTATTATTACTACACTGTAGTTTCATATTATTTAATTTAGTTTTACTTGTAGTGACTACAGTGGTTTCAGAAACTAGTAAAAGTGTCTAGGTATATTTTATATTCCATGTTTAGATCTTCAATCTGACATTTATATTTTACATATACCAGAACACGTCCCTAAGTGTTTTGTCAATAACACTACAAAGATCTGTTTCCAAGTTTCACTTTGGATTCACAAGCTCATCGACATTTCAGACTTCATGTCTTCATAGACTCTTATGAACTGAAATAGTTAAAGGAGTTTTATTTCAGAGATATGCAGCTCTTTTGTTTATTTTGAAGTTTTTTCACTTGAATGCATGGGTTATTTATCATCTTTTCAAATCTTAAGTAGAATGGCAGTGTGTCTCGCCAGGGAATGCACAGCATTTTTTCTCCTGTAAATCAATTCCTGACCTTTCTGTTTGAGACGGACTCTATCTTCTTATCTCCTGTAACTGAACTCTCTCAAATACTATCAAGTTTTCAATGGCATAACTCCATGTTTTGTGTCACACCTCTTTCAGTTCCTCACAGGGCAGACTTCTATTCATTATAACTCCAAACAGATTATTAAAGAGCTACAACAAATGGGAAGGAAACCCGCTTGGTGTCAGGGCTAAGTGAAGACCTACTGCTCCCTGAGGAACAGGGAGCCAGGAGCCAGGAGTGAACCACTGACAGGACACTGTACACCAGGCACTGAGCAGGGGGGCAGAGCCAGGGGCTGGTAACAGAGTTGGTCCATCAACAGGGCAAGGGGCTGATCCAGGGCCAGGGACCAACCGGGGGTCCCATCAGGGCGACAGGGAGACAGGGACAAAGACAGGGCTAGAGGCAAGCTACAAGATACATGAGGAGCTCATCCAGAAGATGGGTCTGATGTTCTTCTGGGGGATAAGGCTGTAGACAAATAATCCTACAACCAAACTCTGACAGGGATTGAAGGCAATGGCCTTAGACAGAGCACTGGGCCCAGGGATGGAGGTAGGGGTCACAGAGGAGACAGGTCAAGGCCGTTAGGGAATACCAGTGTCCTCAGGGTCCTGACATTAGGAAGGGAGAAGAGGAAAAACATGTGTATAGATATGACACAGGGGACTCTCACAGATGACGACAAAGACAGTGGCAAAGAGGCAATGGGAATAGCTTTTTTGATATAGTCATCAACACTGCCCCAACTCTTCTGAAGGAACTGAAGCTTTCCACTGAAACATGCGATGTTACCTGTCCACTGACCCTAGTGGAAATGCTTAAGTCCCTTCCAGGACCATGGTGTATGAAACAATGATGACAATACTTTGGTTCTGTATAAAATTCACAGTTGCATAAGCTAAAAATTCTGTCTTATTTAAGAGTTTATTTTCTTTATCAGCTCTTTCGTGAAAGGAGACCACTGATACCAGCCATCTCAGTTGCAGACTGCTTCCAAATGCCCAATCCTAATTAATCTGCTATTTGATTTAACCTACATATGAAAAAAACAGACATGTCCAATACCGGCCATTTTACAATTGTCTCTTTTATTATTTCAGTCTAAAACAATCGAATTATGCCATCTTTATTCATGCACTGGAACTGAGGGAACTGGGAAATGGTAGGAGGGTTGGGTGGGGAGATGAGGTGGAAGAGGAGGCTGATAGGCACTGCTGTCTGTGTTGCCTTACAGAATCACACTCGTAAATTTAGGAATGCAACTGATAGATTGCATATTTAATATGTTCTAAATGGTATTAACTTTTACTTATCTGTAATGCCTGAAATTTTCACAAGGGTAACAAAGATTTTTAAATATTTTTATTTTATGTATACTTAATTGAGGATATTGGTGCTGACCAATTTCTTATTTCTGTTATTTTCATTTGCAGAAGGGCTTGTAGGCCTAATAAATTGTCTTTTTTTCAGTTATATCAGATGTTTTAGTAAAATCTCTCAACAAACTCTCTCCATTTTATTCTTAGACAATCAGAGCTACTATAATACTACTGAATTTTTTTTATTTTTTTTTTTTTAAATAAATGCATCAGGTGTTCACAAGAGATCTTTCCAAAGAGAATACTCATTGATTCTACTCCAAGCAAGTTAGAATCTAGGGTTTGTGTTAGGGTCTGTCTTTCAGTTTAATATCCTGCTTATACAATATAATCAGATCACTGGCAAGATTAACATGGGAAAAGATAAATTTCTCAAGCCAACCCTCACAGACAAAGTGCAATTGCATTCCATATAACACATACCAAGTTCAGGACAACTAAGAAAGCTAATGTTTGTGTTCCAACTGTATGAGAAAGTTGTTTTTGGATGTGATAGCTAAGTGTGTGAAATCCCTCATTATTTAACTAGATTAAGCACCAAGCAAAACAAGATTTACTGTCTGAGTGAACGAGCAAGTTCCAGAAAACTTGTGAAGGATTTAAGCTTCAGTAGGCTCAGGAGCCTTGGCGTGCATAAAGATACGCTACATAAATTTGATTTATATGGGCTTTTTGGTAAGCAGTCCCAAACTTTTTAAAGAAGACTCATAGCCTTTACCGCAAATGCATTCCTGTTCCTTAAAGGAAAGGCCTCTTGACAATTTTATCACTATTCTTCCTACTGGTATGCAGAAGGAACAGCTTGCTTAAAAAGTGGTTGTCTTCAGAGTATAAACATCAGAACCTGGAAAAAGCAGTAACATTTTACCACATGAATCTGTGAGATAATTCAAAGCCCACAAGCTGAGTGAAAACTGAGTGCATCTTTTGCTTAAATAAATTATAAAGCTGCTCTAACCAAAAAAATATAGCAGATTGCTAGAAGAAAAATGCAGTTAGTTAATTTCTGGTTTTATTCATCCTGGGGGTTTTTTTGGTAATTTTTCTTTTGGAGTTCTTTGCTTTTGTGTGTCTGAGTGACTATTTCTTGATTTTAGATGTGTATGTAGTTGTATATATGTATATGTATGTTCATCTTCAGAAACCTCTCACCTAGTCCCCTTCCATATAAGTAGAAAAAGTCAAGTGGGGTATTTCATTTCAGGATGTAGAAGTATGCAGACTATGATATTTGGGTTTGGGTTTTTTTTTCCTGTTGTTGTCGTTGGAGAAATTCTTCAGGGAATGTTGTCAGACCAGACTTAGATTTAATGTAAGGACATTATTTTTACAAAATATGAATGCATCAATATAGATCTGAAAGAAAATTAACAATTAGACAGAGGATTACAGGATGTGGTTAAAATGTATCTCTCAGTCACTCAAATATCATGCCATTGATCTTTCTAATATCTTTATTTCACTAGTTCTTCAGACATGAAAAAGTACCTAACTGCCTAAGTGTTTCAGAATAACTGAAACAAGGAAACTTTCCTCCTCAATTGTTTCATCTTTGTTAAGTCCATAGCCCTTTAAAGCAAGTCTCATAAAATTCCGAAACAAAAGAAAAACTTTTTTTTTTTTCCCTTTTTCCTTTTCAAGTTCTAATACTAGACAAATGATGTTGCTGGGCAACATCTAACATCACAGCATGCAACCTCTTTTAAACTTTCTTTGAAAAGTTCAGCTCATGACTGCAAAATAATTAGAATTTTCTTAGTTAAATAATGTGGATTATAAGAAATGGGATAGAAACTCTGAAGTCTCTTTTATGATGTTTTAATTCATTTTGAACACTGACTTTAATAGGAATAGCTAAAGAATATGACTCGGAGGTAACGGGTCTCCTCGTGTGCTGGAACAGGGCCAGAGGCCCATTTTCACCATGGTTGTGGAGTAGAATCAGTTGCATTTCTGTCTAGGAAACAGAAAGTTTGTCTGTGGTTCAACTGATAAATATACTTCAGTATTTTTTTTTTTGCAAATAACAGAATACTAAAAGCTTGATAAAGTACATGTTCAACTGCAATATTCTTGTCACCCTTTCCTTCCAATCAGGTCTTCAAATGGTGGCTTCTATCCCAATTTAAACTGATCAGAGATAATCTAAAAGCCTACAGTGAATCACTGCAAAGTCAAGATAGGCTAAGGAGGAATATACAACTCTTCCACGTCCATCCATGTAGTGTGTAACCATGCAATCAGAGGCTTTTTTTTTTTCCCCAAAGGGCGATGTCCCATAAATTTCATAACCTGTAAAAAAAATCTGCAGTTAACATACCGTGTAGTTAATATTTCTTAGTCTCCATCCCAGCTAAGATACTAGTTAGAATATGAGAAAATAAGCCCTTCAAATACACAGAAATATAACAATTTACTATATTAACTAATCTGAAGAAAGTTATTCTGAAAACTGAATTAACTAAAATTTGGAAGGACAAACTGAAATATAGACCGCAATAGTAACAAGAGAGTAAAAAAATCGACCACAATGTGGTGGCAGTGTTAAATACTGTGTTAATAGCATGAGGGAAAGAATTGAGCCTGATGCATTCAGTGTACACCTAAATGATTTAGAAGAAGATAAAATTCTATTGCTTTCATTTCTATGTCTCCAAGTAACACTAAACCATTTGGAGCAGCAAACAGTACAGAATAGAAGGATCAAAAGTGGAGATATCTAAATGGAACAAATACATAATGAGTTTGCACTTACAGAAGTTCTAAAATAAAGAGAATATATTTAATAATGGCATTTTATAGAAGACACAACATAAAATAAGCCAAAATATTACCAGCACAAAGTATGTATCTTACAGCAAAACAAAATATTAAGGTATGCCAAAATGACAAAAAAGTAATTCTTACTTTCAGCAAGGGAACCAAAACTTGAAGTAAATTTTTCACAAGGCCTGAAAGTAACTATCGAAATACTTTGTAAACAACCTTAATGACATATAAGATCCTCAGATCAGAAGAGCTATCCAAAAACTTCCCTCACCCCACTTCCAACCTGCTTAAAATCCCTAGCTGCTTATGTTTCCTGGGAAGAATTTTTTCAAATGCCTATAGCTGTATTTCTGTACATGACCAGGAGTGCTGCAGTTGGATTGGCATCCCATCTCTGTTTCTCACCTTTGGTTGTTTTTGATACAGAAGCTTGGCAGTTCTGTGCCTCTGTTCATTAAACACCCTCTTGAGACTCTGTGTCTAAAATTGCACTGTGTCCAATTCAAAGCACAGAGGCCGTGTAATACCAGCCTGATTCAAGAGGTACCTACCTAGAAAATGGAAAACTTCTCTATTATAAGTCAGAAGAAAACGTTATGAATAGATAACCTTCACATTCATGGAAAATGCCTACAAGCACCAGGTTGAGAGCTTTTCTAAGTGCTGAAAAGCAAGTGTCACCCTTCCACATTTCTGAAAGAGAGAGACCTGTACAGCCTGTGGGATGCAAAATGAATGAAGAAAAAATGGTGAAGGAAATCTTTCTCCTTAGTTAATGGTGTGGCTAAAACTTGCATTGTCTATCTTGGATATTTAAGTGTCTCAAAGGCCTTAAAATACTCAAAAGCAGTTCCCTGGATTTCAAACTGACTAACTCTTCAGGTGCCTACAGTGAATGGTTATCTTACTGCTTAACCTGTAGCTTCTGAAAGAACCTAATTTTAGATGCATAACCAGATTCAGAAGTGTCTTTTCTGGAGAAATAGGTACTGATCACTACTTATCATAGAATCATTAAGG
>VWZZ01006025.1:0-10890 GCA_013399095.1 Psophia crepitans | reverse complement strand
GGGGGAAAGAAAAAACCCCATCTACCTGAGAGTGTCCTAGTTTCACTGTGCGATAACTGGCAATACTGAAGGAAATTCCAAGCTTCTGGCAGGACGCAGCTGCTCTACTTTTCAGGCCGGTTTGCTTAACTACGCTGAAAGCTCGCTGCCAGCAGAGCCTACCCTGCTGTCAGAAACCGCAGCAGGCGCAACCCAGTCAAGAAACTGGTTTGCACGGCAATTCCCCGATGCCCCAGTAAACAGGGAATGAATACAAGTCTCTACAAGATGCCAAACCACGGTGTTTGCTCGTGGTCACACAGTTACGTGGGCCAACAGCCTACAGAAGTCTCCATCGGGGAGCGAAGAGTTATAAACCATTTTGGAAAGACAAAAAGCAGGTGGGAGGTTGAATTTTCTACCAAACCCTACCGGGAGGCGATGGGCGATTTGTACGGAAAAAAACAGCCAGCAGCTTAGTGTGGCATTGAACTGAAGGCCAGGTCACAGCTAGAGCCTCCGGTGGAGGGCAAACACATCTACAGTTTCCTTCCTCTTTGAGAGGACTGGGAGGAAAATCCCATCCCAGTGCTGCTCAGGAGAACGGAGAAAGATGCGGATCAGCTCCTGCAGCAACAGAACGGCTGTGCAGGAGCAGGCAGCAGGGAAATGGAAAGCCCAGCAAGGACGGGGATGTTGTAGTGACTGGCAGCAAACAATGAAAGTCAAATTAAGGGGAAGGGGTGAGCTCATCTGCCCACACCATGCCAGAAAAGGTTATATCCTGCTACAGAAGAGTCTTTAAAACATTTTTTTCAGACTCAAATAGTCAATGGCGCCTCCCCAGGGCCTCCTGGACGTGGTGGACTGGAAGAAAGCTTCCCTAAATACCCCTTATTAAATACGCCATTGGGTGGGGAAGGGGGACGACAGGAAGGCAGGGCGGAGCAGGGGGAAGCACGCTCAAGAGCATCTCAACTCATTTCACTTAGCGACTGCGAAGCCAGCTGCAAGTCAGAACCACGGCGCTGAACCGCTCAGCTGGGGGCAGACAAGCTCGGCAGGCCACGGCGAGGGCCATGGGGCACGAAAGTACGACAAGCCGCACGGCCGGCGCCAGGAAGGCTCCATTCTGCTCTTGCCTCTCTCCTTCCTGGCAGAGGAGAGACGGCTTTGGCAAAAGCCACATTTCTACATTCCTGGTGGCTTTGCAGGTCAGTCCTGGGGCTAAAGTTGCAGTCCATACTTCGGACTACGAGATCCTGTAATTGCAAAGCGTCAGCTTGACCTCAGCATCTGAAAAACACTCTGATTAACACGACTGTCACCCTGACTGAGCGCTGCTGGACAGCTCTTCACACCCTCACACATGCCGGACATCCTCTGACTGCATCCTCTTACGCCAGAACCTGCAGCTTCCCTACCACAATAAAAAAAAAAACAACACAGCCCGTAGTCTTTAACTTGCTCAACACAAACAAACTTATTCCAAGGAATCCTTCAAAACCTGCCATCTTGACACCCTCCCCCAGACGAGCCCTTTCCAGTCGCAGTTTCACTCCTTACTGTTCCTGCGCAGACCACTTCTTGTGAAATATTTTTTCCTNAAATATTTTTGCCTCCCCCCCCCCCCCAACAGCCAGCAGTCACTCAGCGAAGACGCACGGTCCTGGTCCATAAGCCACCGCACGCAGGCTGGACAGCTGCTCCACTCCGGGGGAGCTCCTCACACCAAGGAGCAAAGTAACGGGCAGCTAAAATATCCTCCATGTTATAACACCAGCGGCTGTTAGAACCACCGTGTGCCCTCCAAAACAAGAGGCTTCCGACACACGTAGAAATCCTGGCAGGATAATACGAAACAATCATCTCCACCAAATATACACGTATCACTCTCACCCCCTTCCAAACAACTGTTAGTCTTACACAAGCCTCGTCGCTGCTGAGGGAATTCCATCTGCCTCCGGATATCCACTGAGCTGCTGGGTGAAAAAAGCGTGCCTTTGCGTTCAAAGTGGGCGGCTAACGTAAAAAGCAGCTCCCCACCTCACCCGCACCTCTGGATATGTTAGAAGTCATGTTTACTTTTAAATGCAGGGATTGACCCCATCTTTTCCTCAGTAAGAGTCACAGCGCTGCAAACTCCCGGTGTTTAACCCTCCTGGGTTAGCATTGCAGGAACGGAGGCATTTGGACGGGGAGAGAGTTGCCAGTTCAAACGGGCAGCCCTTAATCACCCTGCAAAAACAACCCAAGACACCAGCAGCCTCAGAGGGCTAACGGTTCGTGACGGGGATCACGCCGCATGAATTTACAGGCTCGAGAAGCAGAAACACCTTGACATTGCTTATTCTCAATTTAAAAATAATAATAATAAAAAAATCCCTGCTGCTGCTCTGCACAGAGCTGGTCATCTGCCCATGTCGTTCCCCTTCCACTGCTATGTCACACCGTGCGGGTAACGAGATAAAATTAGGATCTGACTTACAGGGCAAGTGCCAGAAGAGCTCCAACAACCCAAAGGCCCGAGCTCACAGCGGAGGCAATTAGCCTGGGCATTCGAGGACACCAGGCCGCACGTACCCAGTAGCTGGGCAGGTCGCACCCTACAAAAAACAGTTATTAATCTTCTTAGGCAGCTCTCCCAGCTTTCGTTTCCCAAACAAACTTATTTATATAATCAAAAACTAAGCCTCATTTACACCCCCATTCAAAACACCCTCCCCAAAGATGAGTAAAGAATCTCACCAAACTATTTTTAGTGCTATTATGTCTAGATACTAAAAAGGACCCGAACAAACAGTATGAAGAAGACGCTGTTCTTTGACATTTAAGCTGCATTTGTAGATGAAGACGTAATGGAAACTGAACTCCAGCCCCATCACAGCCATCCTTCACACCCTTTAACCCGGAGAAAAATAACAAGGGTCAACAAAACGCCTCTTGAAAAGCGGTTAGACACAAAGCTGCCGCTTAGATCCAACACTCCTACAGTCAGTCACCCTAAGTACAAACCCTGCCAACATAGCTGGTAACTCTGTGATGTTACGGGCGAGCTGGAGGTAGATGCTCCCCCCGGACATCCCCAGAAACGTGCCCTTCAGGAAGCGACGCCCCTAAGGAGGTTGACTCCCAACGGATCACGGTCTCACATGGGGTCCAGACACGAACCCGAGCAAACCCAGTTCTCCAGCGTGTTGCAGAGCAGAGAGAAAGGCCCGAGTCAGCCCTAGCTGAAGAAGTTTGTTGGAATAACTGTAACGCGTTGGACACGTAGGAAGAATTATCCTTCCCATCCCTGCCAGCAAAGGCTTTCTAAAGAGACCAAACAACAGCAGCTTCAAGCTCTGCTGATACCAGGGAAAGGAATAACAAGGTAACTGCTGGGTTTTTTTTTATTTCAGGTTTAGTGAGTAACTGCAACTGAATGTTTGAAGGAAGGCAGAGACTTGGGCTTCCTACAAACTCCTTATGCTAGGGAGTATTTCCCCCTCTACCTCCAAAGTGAGGTTACTTTGCAGAAATCGAGAGGAGACACCTACCAGCCCCCCCTGCACACGATAGTCCCCGACAAAGGAAGCTGTGCTCTCCTATAAATTCGATAACGTTTCAAACATGCAGCCCTAAAAAACCACTAACCACATTCTTTGAGGTATTTACTGTTACTCCCGAACACACCCTTCTACCCTCACTCACTCAATGTGCTTGATCAAACCCAGAAAGAGGGAATTTAGGGGAGAGTTGCACCCTCCCACACCAACGCTAAAAACAAAACCTCGTCTGCTTATTAAAAGCGCTATCAGATACTCCTGCATTTTCTAAAGGATGGGAGATAAACTTCTAGGCCTGGTTAATGTTCTCTTCTTAAGGAGAAAAAAAAAAAAAAAAGGTTTTAACATCCACGGTTACCAAAGCTGTTAATGGGTACCTAAGAACTTAGAGCTGCTGATCTCTGACTCACTGCTTCACCGAAAACACCATCAAGTAAGACCAGAAGTAGACAATTCTACGCTGTCTCCAAGCTGACTCCTCATTAGCTACCTATTTCTTTCCTCTGAAGATAAATTAATCTTCTATTAATTACTGGAACATTCCAATTCCTGAGGCTATTGGGAATCAGACTGCTCCATTAATTAATTCTCCAAGTTACTCCACTTACGTTAAATCCTGGCAGTGGACTGTACCCAAGAAACCACAGAGGCTTTTAAGCTGTACCGGCATTTACATCTTCCATCGGTAGATAACGCTTCTCGGCAGCTAGGATACTGAGAAACAAGACACAGGTATTTTTGGGAACAAGCGTGGCAGGCACCACACGGTATTCCCAGCACAGATAGGTCACGGAGCCGGGAAAAGCATCTGGGAGGGCTGCAGCTCCTTCTCCCCCCACCACCCTTCACACCTCCTGCAGTGGGCAGGTTGCACAGACTGCACATTCCAGATCAGGAATGTATTTACACCCCTTATTAATCTGGACAAAAAACACAGGGGCTTTTGCTAGGTTTTCACCTTCTAATTTCCATGTTATTTTGTAAAGGTGTTGGTACATCCCTCAATCCAGAGGACCACCCTTGCCTTCTGCACCCACATCCCTGCACAGGGTCAACGGCATATCCAGCTCTCCTCAAGGTCTGCGAGAGCAGGTATGAAGGAGAGACGGCTGCCGGGTGACCCGGGCAGCGACACCCCAAAACCGGTACTCGCTGCACGGCGTTAAGGTGCCTGCTCATTCCCAACCCACAGACATCACTTTTCTCATCAAACAAACTGCCTCTGCCTAAGCAACGCTGAGCAGCAGGAAGAGAAACTTTCATTTCCCAGTTTCAAGACTGGGGTTTTTTTGACTAATTACAAACACGTAAAGCAAATATTTAGTAAATGTTTTACCCAAATCAAACCCCATCCTCACAGCCCTTCTTCCCGACATCAAAAAACCAGCGGGTATCCTCACGGGTTCCCTCCAGGGTCCAGGTCCTGCACGCCAGACCCCCGCTAACTCATCCTCTGATCGCACAAGTAGTTAGCACGCTGGGGGTCACAGCGTTACGCTCCAAAATATTTCCCTTTAGACTCCTCTGTACTTTGATCACACTCGGCAACTCAAAGCGACACTATCCGCACCCTCGATTCAGCCCTTTATGACCAGAGAACGCGCTGCCTTTGCCGGAGGGCGAAACGCAAGGCAGGCAGCCCTCTGCCACCCGCACACAGACCAAGTTAGACAACAGAAATGAGAGGTTTGGGGGTTTTTCTGCAAACCTCAGGTAAATGGTCCGCAGGAAACACTGCGACACAAGCGGGTGACAAACCTCGTCCCCACACACAAGGGTCAAAGCTCAGTCACCCCTGTCTAGCTGCTCACATCCTCCCCAAGCGTCCGGTAATCAGATGATGGGGCAGGGGGATTTCTCTTTCTGGTGGCGATCGGTGAAGCACGGCGCGGTCTAACCAAGCGGCCGAGGCTCAGGACTACGGTAGGGTAAGCTTTAAGTGCCGGCAGGGAGGTTGTGGGCAGCACAAGGGAGCTAACTGCCTTGCAAACCGTCCGTCAGCAAACTGAAGTGGGCAAAGAAAAAAAAACACACACCCACACAAGGAGATTTTTGTATTTTTTAGAACTACTTTGGGTTGCCAGACTAACATTCTATCTACACAGACTCTGACTTGAAATAAGTTACTAATTAAGACACTCAAATTCTAGTTATCACAGGAATAAGCTGTCAGTCCAGCTAAAGAGTGCCAGCTCAGGGCTGCGAACTGCCTGTGACCCTGCAGACGGGGCTTCCACTCCCGTTTTGGAGCCCAGCTTCCCACCTGATGTTTAATTATCAGTTTAACGAGGTAAATGGACTCGGATGTCACAACTAGGCCTCTCATTTGTGCTGTCCCTCTTCCCTAAAGCCAGCCAGGCCACAAAAATGAGCCACGCATTAAGTCAGATTGGTGTTTACTAACCCAGACTGGGTCTTTGAAGCCTGGCACTTGGATCCTTCCTCGTAACTTAGACAGCTCATTCGTTATTCACACGCTGGTTTTCCATCTGGAACTCGCAGACAAGCAAAACCTCCCCATTTCAGGGACGTTTCGGAGATTTAATTAGCTAGCAATTAGATAACACAGATCTAGAGGCCCTGCGGAGCTCTGCTGCAGCAGCATTAACACCGCTGTGCCTGAAGGAATCCCGGCGTAGGTGAAGCTGCCGGAGCAGAGGGCATCTGCGTGGCATATGGTCACTCAGGGGGTGGCACACACCCAAGGAGCTGCTCCTTTTTCTAGCAAGCGCTGGGCAATTCTGACGACACAGAAGACTAAAAGACAAACAGAAGCCATGTTAAAGACTCAAAAAAATGCTTGAGGATCTGTTTTACAGCTACTTGACTGACCAAACCAGAGCAGAAGGTCTGTGTCAGGTTTTTGGGAGCTTTCTGTGATTTTAGTGCAGCAGATCTGCAAAAGCTAAGTGAGGGGACATTGTAACGAGGAAGCCACAGCACGTCTGGTCAGCCCAGAACTGCCTCTTGCCAAGAACTGCCTTATTTAAGGCCTCGAGTACAAGTTAGCAGCCTCACACCAAAAGCTACACACACAAAAAAGGACCAGCACTGGAAATTGGATGTACTAAGAAACCCCCTCTGGGTGGAACATTAAAACTGTTCCCTCAGAGATGTGCTAAAGGGTCAAAAAAAAAAAAAACCAACCCCAAAAAAAACCCACCCCAAAAAACCACCCTAAAAAAAAATCCCTCCTTGGGTTCTCAACACATAAAGTATTAGGAGAAGAGTATGTGTTTAAAACTGCTCCTTGGCTTCTCTTGTGTTTTCCTGCGTATTCCTCGAGTACTGACCACGACTGGCACGTCCGGCACCTTTAATTGAGATCTGTCTCGTGTCACCTCAGGCCCAAGGCAAATAGAATACAGGCGAAAGAAGAAAATAAAGGGGATTCCTTAAGACAAAAACCCCACCACCCTGGGATGACAGGACCAGGCCAGCTCACACCCTCTTCCTGCACAAGGCTTCTCCTCTCCCACCTTCAACAGAAGGCCCATCTCGTTCGGGCAGTAGCCAGGCTCCCCAGCCAACAACTGCAGCAGGGTTTCAGGCACAGCAAACACCAGGTGCACCCAAAATCTCTTTTAACTGCTCACCAGCACCTCAGTCACGCTGCTGGCTCTCCGGTGGAGCCTCTCCCTGCCCTCTCTTCCTCTTTTCTCAACCTGCCTACCTGCCGTAGCTTTGATTTCTGTAGCAGAACGGAAAGCTTACAGTCTCTGACTGCACCGGCATCCATTCAGACCACAAAAAACGCCAGAGAAGACGAGGTTGGGCTCTCCTCCCCTCCATTCCACTTAGCTCTTTGCTTCCTGCGGCTGCCAGCAGCAGAGGGTCTTCTTCCTGCCAGGCAGGGTTTGAAAATGACCTTTCTAAACCACGGCGGATGCCAGAAGGCAGCTCCTGTCTCTTCTCGACCGTAAGAGGAGCTCCTGCTGCAGACAGCTCGCCTCTCCCATTGCTCCAACTGCTCTTGCAGACATCCAAAGCCCCGACAACTGCAAAGGCAGCTGCAAGCACGGTGGTGGCTCCTCGAGAAATCTCTCTGCTCAGCAGCACAAGCACCACCGAGTTTATGAACACAAATTCTCAGCAGTTCAGACTGCTAAAGGGAGTGAGAAAGGACAGGTGACAGATTTTTTTTTCCTTCTAAGGGCTTTAAAATAACACCTAAAAGGTACGAGCTGAAAGGACGAAGAGGAAAGACAACCGACTGCTGGGCTTTGAGCAGCCCTACAATTTTAAACCATTACTCAAGGCCGCAGCTATCATCAGCTCCTGAGACACAAGCTATGTGTCCCTTCATGGAACGATTAACGAGCACCAGAATTAACTCTGCCGCCCAGCGTGAGGCTTCCCACGACTGCAGTCTCACGGCACTGGCAAGCAGGGAGGGCGAGCGCTTTGCTTACGCTGCCAGCCTGCCGCTGGCATCTCTCACGCCGCTTGGCGAGGGCATTGAGTTACAGGCTCTATTTTGCCACCCGCTTTCTGGCCAGCCGTAACCCAATCTCCCGACCAGAATCAAATTCGGTCTTCTCACCAAGTCATTGTTACGAAGCCCTTCTGCCCTCTGATCATTAACGAGGCCGCTGAATTTGTTAAAACAGGAGTTCGCCTGGCAGAGACGGTTTCCCTTCCCTCATCCCGCTGCTGTGAACACCCCGCAGATCATCCACCCGCGCTCCTGCTAAAATAATGATTTTATTTTGCCAGCGCAACACGCAGAAAAGCTTTGGAGTCTCTCGGCATGAGACGTGATGAAAACTTCAGCTACTGAGCTGACTGTTACCAGCGGGCGAGAACTTCAGCTGCGATACTGGAAGCTGCACCAGGCCGCGCTAAGGTTCCCCACGTTTTGTCCGAATGAAGAAGCACGTTCACCCCGAGCAAAGCCTTTCCATGCGAACCCCCAGCCCCCCTGCTGCACCCCGCCGGACACAGCCCACCCTCAGCTCCCCAGAGGCCCTGCGAGGGCTGACGCGACACCAGGGAGGCACGCTTAGTCAGAGCCCCTCCGCAGAGGGAGCAAGCTACCCGCCATCCCACCCGCACCTACCGCACGCTCCCTGGCAGCAGGAGCTTTGTTCCGCGCTCGGCTGCGGCCCGCACCGACCGGCCGCTGCCGCCCTGCCCGGGGACTCACAGGGCCGGGGGCAGAGGGGAGGATTTGGAGACCGAGTAGAGAACAGGGACAGAAGGACGGGCAGGGAGCGGCCCCCTGCCGCAGCCCGGCACCGCAGAACGGAGAGCAGGCCAGCAGAAAGGGCTGGAGCCGAGCCGCAGCGCCCCACGCCGNTACAAGCAATACAAGAAGAAATGGGTCCCTAGTGTATAACCATTTGCAGGTGGGAGGAGAATATTGTGAAGGGGCACTGGGTGCTGGGATCGTGTGGAAAAACCTCAGTGTATGGAATAACGATACGGTGAAAACATTACCACCAGGATATTTTTTGATTTGCGGAGATCGCGCTTGGCAAGGTATACCAGCCAACGTTTTAGGAGGTCCTTGTTATTTTGGTAAATTAGTATTATTTGCACCATCTATAACAGCAGTAAGAAATTGGACCACAACTAGCCACAGACAAAGGAGAGCACTAAAAAACCTAGCACCCAACTGTGATTCAGAGGTAAACCTGTATAGTAAAACAAAGAACACCTTTATGAACTTTTTGTTGCCAATGGTGTCTGTAACAGGAGCGCATGCTAACCGGAGAGCATTAGCTTGCTGGACTCAAAAGGAGTCGAATCTAACCTCAAAAATTATATCTGAGTTAGTGACAGATCAGCGAGGGTTAAAACCAGCAATATTGCAAAACCGAACAACTATCGATTTTTTGCTGTTAGCACATGGCCATGGTTGTGAGGATTTTGAAGGAATGTGTTGTATGAACCTTAGTGATCACAGTTCATCCATACATAAACAACTGAAACAATTGCAAGACGGATTTAATAATTTAGAAATTGATGAAGGATTAGATGCTTGGCTTGGTAGTTTTGGCATTTCTGGGTGGTTAAAAGATCTTATTAAACAACTTGCTTCGATTTTAGTTGTATTGTTAGTGTGCTTGATTATATTTAGTTGTTTTTGTAATACAAGTTCTCGATTAATGTCACGCTTTGGACTTGTAGTGCAAAAGAAAAACAGGGGAAATGTTGGGGTTTTGTATGGTATTAAACCTAAAGGACAGTCAGTGTTTTATAAGCACCTGGGAATGAGCTCTAAAGTTTAGATAAAACCAACAAAGCCACAAAGTTGCCTGACTAAGAGGGAGCTTTAATCCAAACCAGGATGCTGCCCTTACGCTGTGCCCAGTCACAAGAAGCGCGTGGGCAGCTGGTGTCAACCAGTGACGGAACAGCAGGGGCGTGGGGACAGAATGCCTCGGCCAGTGGTTGCTGGGCAATGTCTGTGTTATATCACGTGTAGCCACTGTAACGATATATGAGCTTGGAAAAAGAGACAATGAAGGTCTGCTTCAGCCAACTCCTACTGAGTCGTCTGATGCTTTCCGAAGGTCCGTCTCCCGCATCTGGCACCCGAACAGGGACCCTGACCCGCTGGATCTGGAACGTCTGGACGAGCGAATACCCTTGAAAGAGGAAAGGCTGCAGAGAAAAGGCCGCTGCACGGCACTGAAGAGCAGTCGACACTCCAGGTATCGGTGAGCTGCAAACCTCAAGATGGATAAGGCAGCAGCCGAGCAGCTGTTTTTAGAATTTCTCACTGTGCGAGAAGCTGCCGTGTCCAGTAAAAAGCTGTTACACTTGCTCCAGTGGGCTTGTAAGGCAGGACACTTAAAGGAGCCAGCGCTTATCTTTAGCGCTCAGGAATGGTGGGTGGTGGGGGATGCCTTGTGGGAAAAGACTCTAGACGGTAATAAAGAGGCAAAAGAACTGGGACCTGCCTGGCGGCCGGTGATAAACATTAAACAGTACAAAGCAGAGAAAAAGGTAGCCGTGGTGGCACAGCAGCTTATAGAAGAGGAGAAAGGAGCCCAAACTCGACTATTGGGGACCATCTCCACTGCTGCAGGGGTACAAGTGCCGGTGTTAAGCAATGCCAAGGAAGTTGAGAAGGCTGCAGGGGCAGGGGCAGTTTGTCCCTCGGCTCCATTGCTGCCACCACCACCCACTACCAGAGAGCCATCCTGCCATCCTAAGGTGCCCGGCTCGGTTCCGCTCCCAGACAGTGACTCCGATTCAGAGAACGATCACCACCACTCCGGTTGATGGGAAACGCGCCGAGATCACAGCCGCCGTAGCCGATCTCCATCGCCACCGGACTACGCCCCACCGCGGCCGTTCGCCCCGTCATCGCCGCTGACAGAAAGAGAACTGACCGATCAGTTGAAGGGAC
>VWZZ01006018.1:0-13052 GCA_013399095.1 Psophia crepitans | reverse complement strand
GCTTCCTCCCGAGGGGGAGCCAAGGGGCAGGCGCTGATCTCCTCCCTCTGGGGCCCAGCGACAGAACCCCAGGGAACGGCCTGGAGCTGCCCCAGGGGAGGGTTAGGGTGGGGATCAGGAGAAGGTTCTTCCCCCAGAGGGTGGTGGGGCCCTGGCACAGGCTCCCCAGGGCAGTGGTCACCACCCCGAGCTGGGCTGAGTTCAAGCAGCGTCTGGCCAACGCTCTCAGTCATCTGCTGTGATGGGGCTGGGCCTGTGTGGGGCCAGGGGTTGGGCTGGTGGGTCTTATGGGTCCCTTCCAACTTGGGAGGTTCTGTGATTCTGTAATTACTTCTAAAGATAGTTCATGTCAAGTGCTAAAACTGCTTGTGTGTTAAATCATTGTGGTGGGTCAGCAGCTAAGCACCACACTGCCACTTGCTCATTGCACCCCACGCGGAATGGGGGAAAGAAAAGAAAAGCAAAAGCAAGAAAACTCAGACTGAAAAACCACTTATGGTTAGGGGAGAAGAGGAGGACCTATGTAGAGCCATACAATGCCTTTTTTAGTGAGGTGCAATTTAAAAATATTATCTTTTTTTTTTTTTTAAATAACCAAAACCTTTCAATCAAGTTTATGTTAGGTAACTGCCAGCAATATTTCTTTGTGGAAGATGTTCTCAGGAAATCTATATTTCTTCAAATATGAGGCCATTTTCTTAATATTGTTTGAGTGGAATAAAATTACAAAGCAAGTTTATTAATTTTGCAAGAGGATATTTGCAAAATTAGTTTTCTTAGATTCAAGGTGAGCTAGACGCAATAAAAGTATTCTTTTAAAGAGAAGAGCTCTAAACAAAAATGCATTCCAAGCACTACACAAATAGCATAGAGGGGAAGAGTTTAAGTTAAGGTCTAATTTATTCTGTGTAACATTAAGTCACAGCTTTATGATGTAGTCAAATTTAAACTTTGTGCAAGGTCAATAGACAAGTTGGAATAAACTTAAGTGTATATAACATCAGTAAATCCCAATCAGATGGTTTTTAACAAAAACCTAAGATTTTAAGTTATAAATTGTCTGGAGGTCAGCAATCAGGATGTTGTTGTAACATCCTCCAACTCTGACTTCAGCCATGTACTTGCACACTAGGTGTGCAAGGTCAAAAGACACTATTCTGTCTTTAAAAAGGGATGAACAATTGAAATCTGAATTCAGTGTAGACAACTCTTGTGTCATTTTGAAAACAAATTCAAATTCCCTCACAGAATTTAAGGGGGGGGGGGAAAGTTTGTTCTATTCAGGACTTTATGTAAGAGCTGGAAATAATGTGTTTTCTGATGCTAGACGGAGTGTTACAATTGAACTGTGCAGTAGGACTCACTTTCAAAGTTATGTGAACACAGCAATGCTAATGTAGGTATTGAATCCACCCATCTGGTAAGAGTTGGATTAACAAAGCAATCTGCAAGGGATGCACAAATACCTGCTTAGCTTTTTAAAAGATGGAATGTGGATGTTTTATCTTCTGCGCACAGCTTTGAAATGCATTCCTTCATTTACCCTAGTGCTGCTCTGAAACCTCGACCAGGAGGTAGGTAGGATGTGCCCACGTTGTTAACTATTACTGTTCAAGAACTTTGCACTGAAGATTTGCAGCCTGTGAACATCCGTACACTGAACAGAATCCCTAGTGCCATGTGGTAATAATTCCAGAGACATATTTTGAGGAGAAAAGTGAAAACTTCATAGTTATCCATACTGGCAACGAAAGATGGCAGTTTACTTACATTTGATTTTAAAAGATTTATATCTCAGCTGATGGGCCATCTATGATGAGAGCCATCTTCATGCCCAGGTCTGCTTCCAGTGATGACATCTGTCTTCCTAGCAGAACTGTCCTTCCTTCATCCACCCTGGTAATATGTACTAAATTTGCCTTTACTGTTGTTCTTGGTATACACAAGCTAAGCTATGGTGTATCAAAGGGCTGGAGAACCTGTCCTGTGAGGAAAGACTGAAGGTCCCCCTTCACTGGGTGTTTTCAAGATGACTGGACAGGGTGCTAGATAATCTTGCTTAGGCACTCTTTCCGACGAACAGTTGGACCAGGTGATTATTTGAAGTACGTGATTCTGCGGTTCTTGGCAACATGTGGAGGGGAGCAGTGGAAAAGCTAGCCTGCAGCCATCTTCCTTCTTTCCACCGACCATATTTAGAGGTGGAAATGTTTACAGAGTGGCCTTTTATGCAACCTTGATGGTAAAAGTCAATGTTGTTCTCTGCTTAATTGTATTAAATACCACATAACCTCTGGTGGGATGTTGCAATATTGATGGCTCAGTTGCTTGTATTTCAAAACAGATTGTTGGAGAATGCTTCAGGAATTTCTGTGTTCATAGTGTTCAGGTTTAGAAGAACACAAACCTGATGTGCCTGGTGTGGTGTATTCCACCACTGACTGTAACACACCTGCTGTATACATGATATTCAAGGAGTAGAACACCTAGTCCACAGATATCAGGTGGCAATAACACTTCACAGACTTCCATATGAGTTGGCACATTGTCTTGGGACTTATGTAAGGATTAGCACAACTGCACTTGCATTGGGATTCAAAACCTGTTAAACTTAGTCTGGTTTTGGTTCATAGCTGGCCATTTTGATGTGGACATATAATGTGTTAGGATGATTGTGATGGGGGCTTGGGTTGCCCTTAAATGTTTATTGGCAGACTGTGGGCGCTGGAAATGTGCCTGAAATAATAACTTCCCTTTGCCCTCGCCCCCTGACCCCAGCAATAAATGGGTACCCAAGGTGCATTTCGACACATATGAAGGTAGCAGAAGGTCACAGAATGGTAAATTATAATATTTAAATTAAAAATAGTTTGTGAGTTTGAATGACCAGCAATTTTACATCAATGCTGCATGGGGTTGAGGGTTTACATACACCACCAAAGCTTTTTATCTGTCCTTCAGGTTATATAACTCATATCAGAGAAAAAATCTCCCTTAAAATTCTTGAGTAGAAAACTGTTTTCAAGACTTTGAAGATGTCTCCTCAAAGTGTGTTCCGGGACACTAAATAATCTTCTCACTTAGCTTCCATCCTAAATCTCCCAGAAGAGAAGTTCTCTCAGCTTCACACCTACTGGTACTCAAGTTCCCTTTATTTTAAATATTCTCTACAGAAGTAATGGTAATATACTGCCCTTTCTTTCCTGGGGCTTTGGCTTCAAGGCCTCTGCCATTACAGGTGACCTTTCTATCCATCTTCAGGATAAACTGACTTCAAAAGAATTTCCTACTTCTTCCCCATGACTTCTCTGTGGAAGTATCGTTGCATTTAATGCAGTAGCCTGGGCCATTTGTGTAGTATAATAGTGCAGTGACAGATCCTTCTCTGTGTTTGAGCTCATGCTTCACAAAGTCAAGTGAAGTCAAGTCAAGGACAGTCATTAATTCACCCTGACTCCTTTCCCGGCCACACACATTTAGCAGGGACAGGATCTACTACTGTCACATGTCTTTGTGGAGCGTGCAGATCACTCTTGATTGGAGTGAGTTAATGATTAGTTCAAACTCTGTCATGCCCTAACTTTACAGCAGAACTGTGACCCATAGGAAGCACTTAGCAATTCACTTTCTCCAGCTGCAGTAGATCCTTTTCCCATGTAAATTTTATCACGTCTGACTCCACCTTACCTCCAGTGGAGTCAGAGAAGATAAACAGTGGAGGGACAAGATCTGTGCGGAGCTGGAGGCTTTGGTTTGTCTTTTCAAAGGGATTCAAACCCTTACATTAACACACTGCTTTCTCCAGCCTTCCACATCTTGAGGACCAGAATTAATTTTTCTTCTCCAAACTGTATTAATTCCAACTTTTTCTTTTATGGCCTTTTTTTAAAGGTTGCTGTTGTATTATTATTAAGAGAACCTGTACATCTGATTTTCATTTTAGTTGAGTGTCTAGATTGGAAATTCTACAACCACAGGCTACCTTCATGATAAATATTATGTTCCGGGTTTTGCCTCAAAAAGAATTCCATTTGATTGGCTCTTCATCTATGGTCCTCAATTATACTTCTAGCATGAAGAAGAAAATCAGTAATATAAAAAGAACAGAAATACCAAAACCATTATTAACGTTTAATATTCTAAGTTCAGATGTTTTGTTTGGGTGTGATGTAAATGCTTACAAAGGGCTTTTTTTTGGGGGAAATAATAATTGTAAATGTGTCTCTTGCAGATAAGACAAGGATTTATGGGATTCATCTCTTATTTGAGGGATCTTCTATAAAAATATCTTTCTGCTGAAATTTACACAAGTCTTAAGTTGAAACTAAATTATCATTGCACATCATAAACCCAAAGCTATGCTGCAAAGGAAGAAATAATCCACAGTAAGAAATGTGCGGCATCTTCTATATACATCACAAACAACTGGCAATGTCATTCTCCAGTACACAATGTCAAGAAATCCCTGTCCAGAGTCATCTCTGGTGTCTAATTGTTCCACACTCAGCTCTTGTTTTTATCTTCTCTGCTAAATGAGTTCCTGCGTGGCAGCCAAAGGAAGTGGTGAACCACCCCCACGGAAGACTTTGTATTTGGTTTTAAGAATACTTTTACACAAGGTTGCTGTGGTTGCTTCATCAGCTACTGTTAATATTTTACCCCTTTTTCAAGTGAAAAAAATATTAAAATCTTCAAAGTGGTAGAAGATTAGCAGGCTTGCAAGTATCCAAATTGTGCATTAAGTTCAATGGAATTTCCATTAAAAGGAAATGATAAAGGCAATTATTTGATATGCTCCAAGTTACTGATGTGATATTGCTATACAAAACCCAGTAAAAAAATCCTCTCTGTTTCCTGTTGGAGTGTATTTCTAGGTGAAAGGTTCTTTGTTACTGCACTGTGGAAGCATGCATTGTATTGTGTCATGACCTTTCCTGGTGTATAATCTCCAAGGGCTTTCATTACTGAATATTTAATTTAACTTGAAAGAGAAACCTGCTCTCAGACCTTGGTTGCTCTCAGCCCAGTACATGGGATAAATAATACTGTCATGTACCAGCGTGGGATACTTGTCTTCTTGGTTCAGAAGAGCTGCTCCTTGACAAAGAGAACTGTGCTAGTAATTTTTTATTTCTCACTACTGCACTTTCAGTGCTCAGCACAGTTCGCTGGTTCAGGTTGATGGAAAATATTCATAAATTTGGATCAAATTTGCTGAATAGCTTTGGTCACTGCATAGGTTTTCTTTGTTCAGAATTCCCCCAAACCTCAAACCACAGAATGATTCAATACCGGTCACAAGTTGAATGAGCAACTCTGAGACTGAAAAACACTGAAATCAATGAGTTTCACTTGAGTAGGTTAGAAGCTTTGCTTTCCTGTATAATGAGATGGTTCTTTATTTGAAGCTCTGCTCACAGTCCCACACTTACCGTGAACAATATCTCTGAGATGGGATTGCTCCAGAAGAAACATGTGCTTTCTCATAGCTAAGAAATGAACAGTCCAATTATTTAAAGATAGTTTTAATAGCAGAAAAATAAAATAAGCACCTTAAGTGTATAACAACTGACAATGGGAGACTGTCATTTGGGAAGAGTCTTACAACATCCTTCTCCCACAGGTTGAGGCTTATTTCAATGGTCTGATTCTGCTCCTTTCACCTTTCTGGAAGATCCCATCCTGGAAGCAGATGGTTTGTACAAAGGCCGGTGCTGAGACCGGTGTTAGATAACGTAAAACTCTGCTGTGAGCCAGAGTCTCTACTGATGCAAACACTGACTGTACATGTGTCTGACCTCCAGGTGCCAAGTAACTTGATCCTCCACAACTGAAATTGATCAACCAACCCTTCCACTGTTGTCAACGAGTGTTAACTGGGTAAGGATTGGAGCCACTCGAAGCCATTTGGAGTTCAGCACTAATTGTAGAACGTTTTTAATTTCTCAGCAAAGTCTGTCCGCACTGGCTAGGACTCAGAATTTACAATGCCACCATTACCTAGACTGCAAGGTGAGTGGTCAAGGTCACACACCAAGTGTGTTTCAGGAATCTGCACTGACCTGATGTTCACAGCCCCACTCAGGCTATCCAGCTTTTATTACCGAGTCACATTTTTGCCTTTTACTTGAGTTTATGTACAAAATATGTTCAGACAGACTGGAAAGATTCCAAACTAGAAATTAAATAATGTGTTTCTTCAGTATGTTTATAAATGTTTAAAGCCAATATCTATTAATTGATGGATAACCATAACCATAACCATAACTCCAGAACCTTGTCATAGACCTTGCTTGGCTGTTAACACTGCTACCATTAGTCACATGGTAAGGAATGTGTGAATCTGTCCCATTTGAAGCCTAAAGTTTTGGAGATGTGGTAAATAAGAACCTGTGGTAACCGTTTTGCAGTTTATGGTTTGAAGTGTATTTTCCTAAGGTGGCCATACCTGTGCTGTATCATCCCTGGCAACACCCATCCTAAACATACCCTAAAACATCTTCTGAAACAAAAGCTGTTCCCAACTCGGTGACGCCTGTTGGCCACCCCAAAACCAACCATAATGGCCCTAAATTTTTTTCCTGGTTACTTTTGCCAGTTCTAGGTGATCTGCTGACTTACCAAAACTCTCTGCCTTGAACCTGAACCATAGCTGTCACTTTTAAGCTAGTGTCACCTGCCAGTTTTGCTAAAACCCCAAGGGCACTGTCCTCTTCTTAACCTATCTATCCTGTCTAGACACAACACAAATCTCAATCTATTGGGAATTCAAGTCAATCTTTGGCAACTCAACTTTAATTCTGATTATTAAACTTTAATGTAGTTTTTCCAGTTTGAATGTGGGCCCATAGAGTAGACTGACATACACCTGTCCAGTGAAGACATCAAACAAGTGTACTTTTTTGCTTGTTTGTTTGTTTATAGATACAATTACTGTTAAATTCTAGACCCAGCCTCAGCCTTTGCTCAAGGACCATCTCATTTAGCAGAGGTAGTTTTGGACGTCACCACATCCATCTCCGCTCCTCTGCTGGGTGTTATCACTTTCATGACTGAAGGAACAAAATGAGACTGTGTCCTCACCTCTGTCTAGCCCAGTCTGTTAACACCTTTTGGTATTTTAAGCAAATCAGACTGGAAAGCTGAATAGCTGTAGTTCAGAAATGCTTTTTCACTTGATTGTTTCTTTTGCAAGAGCAGTAAAATCCATTGAACAAGCAGAACAGTCACCCAAGTGTGAAAGTGTTGTAAATGAGCCTTTACCCAACAAATTTGGTCTGTTGGACTCCAAGAAATGTGTTAGCAGCACTAAGGTTAGGATTAGGACTGAGGTTTGTCTAATCTTTTTAAGATCCTTTAATCCTTTGCCTAGTTTATTGGCCTCACAGATTTGTCCAGAAGAGGAGAGACTTTTCTGCATGAGGTCAAAACTGACACTGCTAAAATCTGTGCTAAAGTTACCTAGAGTAATTGTGAGCAAAGCTCATGAGGACAACATCGTGAATTAAAAGGCCTGTTACACAAATATGCTTTTGTCAAATACACCTCTTTATTGAGGCAAAATAGTACAATTTTTTGAATCTTTATAACTGCTAATATTTAAAAAAAAATGGGTTTGGGACAATTCCATTGGGAATTCAGCTGTCTGCCAAGAAATAGTGAAGGCCATAAAGGATAGAGTAAAAGTGGGGTAGGGAAGCAGGTTCATAAACTGAAGTAGTATGGCAAGGATAAGAATTCTAACTCCAGGGACGTGTCTAGCAAATCTAGATAAGGTGTGGTTATGGCATGTGTTCTTTGGAAAGAAAGAAATAGTTATTGCCTGTGGTTCGGGAAGATGTATGAGGGGCAGCTTTCTGCTTGGTAGTTTTACAAGTAACCTGAACAAAGTGGAAGGAACAATTCCTAAAATGCGTATTAATAATTTCTCTTGGAATGTAATCGTCTGACTTACTGGTCTGTACATATCTGGTGCCAACTTGGTTTGAGATTAGCAGGCAAGATAAAAGACACAATTGTGTTCTGGTTTGAATCAATCAATTTCCCAATAATCATCATTTACTGCACTTAGGTTTCTATTACAGGGCAGTCTTGGAGTTAACAAAGTGGATTTCTTTCAATTTAAACTAAAAAAAAAAATATATTTATACTCCAGATCTTTGCTGTGCTGGTTACGTTCAGGTCTCTCTCCCCACCAAGCATGCACAATGTGACCAAAGCTCCTCCATTCCAGCTGTGTTGCTCCACAGTCTGTTCCTACTGGATCATGCTCCACTCTAATGTAGACAAAGGCCAGCGTTAGTTTGCAAAAAAACTTGCTTCCTGTCCTAAAATGAACATCCTTTACACAAAAATAGAGTTTTTTTACCTTTTGATCCAAAGTTCACTTAATTTATGATGAAACAGTCTTTTACAGAAATGAACTTGTTCTCGGTCAAAACGAGTGAATATTTAGTCAGTCTGGACTTGACTAAATGTTTTTACATGCTTTTTAAGATTTCCTGTTTTGCTAAATAATTACAAAAGAAGCAATTTTATGATACATTTTCAGCATATCTAAAGTTCCAGTTGGCTCTTGCACAGAAGCTGAAGCTGTCTTAACATTTCAACAGCTGTTCAGAAATATATATTTTTTCTTACTGAAGATCACTTACTCCTAAGAAAATGAATAACAGATGTGCTTTCCACTATTTTTTGCCAACAGTTTTTACTTTGAGAAGTCTGGTGGTTTAAGAGTCAAAGGATAGGTAAAACTTTTAAATCCATTAGTGCCAAAAATATTTTGATAAGAGGCACTTTGTATATTGGTTGTTGTGGGATTTCAGGGAGAAAAACAAAGTAAATGCCATTGCATTGGATGTTAAAATATTTCAGTGTAACATAAACGCAGAGCAGCATCACTTGCAAGTATCTCCATTCATTATGCTGTGGAATAAAGCATGCTTTTGTTTTTATATATATCTACATATATATAAATTTCTCATGAGAGAATATGCAACTGAGCAAATAAAAAACATGCAAATTAACATATTTAAGACTGCCAAAATTTACTGTCAGAAGATAGATGGGACTGAAAACACCTTTTTAAAACTATATTCTTATCCCTGCTGTTCCAAAATGTGATCTTTCCTTTCCATCTCTTCCATTAGACACTGACAGTACTCCCTGAATCCACTCAATTTTAGACTTGATCCAACTTTGACTGGAATACTTTCCCAGCCCTTGTCCTGTGTGGATTTCTTTATGCTGCCCATAAGTGAAAGAATGAATCTCGTACATCTGCTCATTTGCTCAGATGAAGGGTGTATACACACCTTTTCTCACCTGCTTATCTCACTCCACAGCTCTTTCCTCCAGAGAGTCTTTAACTAAAGCTCTACTTGGTGAGACTATCCATGTGGAGCATGTTGCCTCTGGAAACATGTTTCTTTGACCTCACAAAAATAGTTCTCCCAGAGATACCACTGTTTCACTGACGTATACGAGGGCTCTTCTCTGATGTGTCCTTGTTACTTTTATTTGGAGCCTTATACCTTTATAACACCTGTCTTTGATCCTCTCCACTGACCTGGGCACATGTGGCGTTGACCACGTAGGTACTACTTACAGACATCTGTCTAACAGGATAGACTGAAGAAGTTGAAGGAGAGCGAGAAGCCTACTTCTAAACCATGAATTTGGACTACCTGTTCATCGCACAGGTCAGATCAGCCTGTCCTCAAAGGTCAACAGATCCTGCTCTTAGCCAAGCTTCCTTCTGGATGAAACCACTTCACCATGACAATAACATGCGCTTGCCAAGAATTCCCATTTCCACATGTAGGTTGACTGACATGGAAGAGGCTGCTGGTCATTGGAAAGCTGATCAAAAATTTCCTGGCAGGATATTTTTTTCAACAGAAAATAATAATTACCACATCAAAATGAGTGAATCTTAATAATGCTCCAGCTGTGACTCACTTAGACTCAGGTCAGCTTAACTTCTTCATAGTCCTTTCCACTGGATGCTGTAGACCCAGGGCAGAGCACAGAATCTTGAGAAACATCTGTGGTAGGCTAAAGAGAGCCAGCTAGGTCCCATGGTAGGACCTTCAGTCAACCAGTGCATCAGGCAGAGCATTACAGAAGTTCAGTGTGTTATGCTTCTGAATGCATATGACAGAACTCACCAACTGGAGATCCCTGAGCTGGGGACCTACATTGCCTGGCATGAGCACCCTCCTGCTCTGATTTTACAGTTTCCATGGTACTGAGCTCAGGTCTCAGCATTGTTTCTCGCTATCCATTAAATGTGACTACTTTTCTTGGGATATACTACCAGTAATTATTAAAAACTTCTTGGGCTGCAAGAACTAAACCTTAAAAACATTGCTTAAATACACATAAAATCTGGGGACATATTTTACTCAACGCTGAATTCCTCTGACACAGCAGGTCACCCCATGGCTTAAAAATTGCGCTAGGGATTTGATGGTGAACAAAGTGGTAAGCATGATTTTGATTCATTGTTTTTGTCATACCACATCTGATTCTCTGCAGCATGTCTTGGCACTAGCATGGAAAGAAGACACTGTGTGACTCACTGTGATGCAATGCAGTGCAAAGCGGAAGAGAAAAGAAAACCCATACAATTTCAAATGTACAATCTGCTCTCAGTATAGATGACAACCAATTGATCTTGATTTTTGCCACTAATTATCCGGTTCAGTTACCCACAAAAATAGGTGGAAAATTCCCATGAGCAATTAGTGCATATGTTTTAGCAACTGTCCTGTCTGGTTGGGTTTGTAGTTTTTCTTTCCCTGTCTGAATCCTGTCTTGATCATTTGGCTTCAATTTGGCAGAGAACAGTGAAACATAGAATATTAAGGTTGGAAGAGACCTCCAAGATCATTTAGTCCAACCATCCCCCCACGACCTATTCCCCACTAAACCATGTCCCTAAGTACCACATCCAACTTTTCTTTAAACACCCCCAGGGACGGTGACTCCACCACCTCCCTGGGCAACCCGTTCCAATGCCCGACCACCCTTTCCGAGAAGAAATTTCTCCTAATCTCCAACCTATACTGCATGTCTTACAAATCCTTTCATCTCCTTTCATCTCCACCTATCTTAGCTTTGCTTATTCATCTAACTAGTTGGCTTTGTAACTTTTACAGAGATCTATATCAATTTGAAAGTAGAATGAACTATCTCGTATTTAGATTAGTATTTTTCTGAGAAATTAGGCTTGAAACCTACCAGTAGTATTCTACCTTTGATGCTGGCTCCCTCCAGCAGTTCAACCTGACCCATAAACACCAGAGACTCTTGGGCAGCAGGGCAACTCCACTTCTGAGATACTCAGCCTATCTTCTCTCCATTATGCCTTATGCATGCTAGAATCCGTGTGCATCAAGCCTGAGATGTTGAAGCAATCCTACAGTTCTCTAGTGTTTCTTCTGAAAATGTCTTGTAAAAACCAATCTGCAGGCATGGTGGTTAGCTACAAGCTATGGTGGTACTAGGAGAGGGTAGCTGTTCAGAATAAGAACCAAGCGCTGACTTAGAAATCAGCATAATATGTCCTTATTTTGCTTTAAAAGCCTCTAGAGAAGGATATAAAACAATGACGATGGAGCTGATTCACATCTATGTTTACAGAACACTAACTTCTGCAGATAGGCAAGCTGTGGGAGACCAGTCATTGGCAAAAGGTCTGATCTTATTCAGTGACTTCATTAGTTTTCCAAAAAGGGGAACAAGCACCACACTGAGGAAATGTGCAGATTTTTCTAAGCCAGGAGGAGTTGAAAGCTTTTTAAAAAGAGGAATACCACAAAGGAACCTAGAAGGACTACAAACCTCAAAATAAACGCTGGTGGTTTCAACTGATAAAAATAAAACATACTACATTTTGAGAAGAATCTGAGAAATGCAAGAGTAAGGAGGGCGTAAAGCTGTGAAACGTGACTCCAATTAGTAGGCATCAAATAAGACATGAGTTTTCAGAGGCCCAATTATTTATTTCCAATCATATTTCCTAATACTTACAACCACAATCACTTGGCATCTCGTAGGCATTGAAGAGAAGTCTTCAAAATACGTGGTTCAGCATTGCTGAATTCACAGGCAGAATCTTCTGCAAAAAGGAAGAGGCACAATTAAATTTTAATAATGTGACATGAAGGCAAGCTACGGGCTTGCCTTAAGCCCTGGCAAAACATTTGTGTCAGTGAGAAAATTCAGTACAGTTTTGTGGTCATGGTATCCACAAAATAAAACAAATGGACAACTGGCTGTAGAAGACCATACGAGTGGCAGTACCAAGAGACATTCATCTGTCCTAGCACGTACTTAGGAAACACTGTACTTGCAAAACAAACCAGAGATAGATATTTTTGGTCACTTTTATTATATGGTCTTCCAATATCTGGCAGTTTGCCATTTACAGATTGCCAGAAGACGGGCACTAAGGCTGGTGGAATTACAAGAACATAATCTGATTCAAAAAGTTTCCTGAACCTTTTTTTTCATTAGTTTCTCTAATTACTGAACTGTTTTCAAAAGCTGATAATCAGAACATCTAGTGGCAGTGAGGTTTATGGTAAAAAGTTGCATTTTTGGAAAAAAAAATGCTTTCCCCCTCTTTTTTTTTTTTTTTGAGTCATCTTCTTGCTCATGTCTGGAACTTCCTGCTCAATGTTGATTTCTATGATATTAGAAATAAACAATAAAAATGGAGGACTTCCAGAAAAAATCCAAAGTGATCAGTACATTATAGAGAAGGATCTCTGAGGTAAGAGTAAGGGTTAAGCTCGCAAAGCTGGCAAACTGCTGAGACACACAATGGGAGTTACCAAAAATATGAAAGTCAGAAATAGCTAACAGCTAACAGCAAGGATGGGGTGCTGGTGAGGACTCTCAGGCTGTTGCTCGGAGGTGTGCTGGATACACTGCAGCACGCTTGAAGTCTAGAGGTGACCCTTGGACTCGTGAGGAAATGGGAACCAGCAAGGTAACTCTGGGACAATGCATCAAACGGATTCCAACAGTAGGTCAGCCCCATC
>VWZZ01006016.1:757915-824737 GCA_013399095.1 Psophia crepitans | reverse complement strand
GGCGGCGGAATCGCCGAGTTTCACCAGAGTTGTGTAACTTGGAGCCGGCGGGGCGCCGGTTAACCAGGCCCCTGGGGTTCGCACCCCTTACAGCCAAAAGGCACAAGAAGGAAAGCGTCGTGAATTCCTGGACAAACTTTACTCCCCTAGAATCCGTGTCTTGGATAAATCCCATGAAGAGTATTACTACTTAACTGAATACTTGGCTCTGGGGATTTTTACATAAACCCTCCCCCTTTTGCCTTGGAACTTGGTAAATGAATTGGCGAATGAGCATTGCACGGAGCCCACGTTGCGTGCCTGCCCCGGGCGGTACCGCCCACCATGCCACGGTTACTCCCTTCGTTTGGTTGTCATGGCTTTGTTTAAAATCCCCCTGCTTCAGCTTCATGCTGAAATGTTTTTCCTTTCCTGTCGCTCACGAGAGCAAGAAACCCACAGCGGGCCCTGGGGTTGGTCTGGAGTGACCTTCCTCAAGCTGTAAATCTAACGTTATGGCACTGTAGCAGGTTTCCTTTATTAGAACATGAGCAACCACGTCTGTCTTTTCCTCTGCGTTGGTAAGCACAGCTCATTCAAGATGGGCTTGACTTGGTTTTCCTTGTCTTCCATGTGCTGCACTTGCGAACCGCCGTGGTTTGTACCGCACCGCATTCTCCCCCGGACCAAACCGGGCTGGGTCGCTCGGCACCCAGGCGGTGCAAAAGGCCACGAGCCTCTCGGGCCGTCTCTGCGTCTGACCCGACAGCGGCTTACCACAGCTCCTGCCAACTCTCCTTCTGGTATTTGTTTTACTGCAACGTGAAAACAGCAGCGTTGCCAACAAGCTTTGAACTCACAACAACATTTCTTCCCATTAATTACTTTTTTTTCATCTCTAGTGTTACAGTTCTGCATAATTTTCACGGCCTGTGGTTGCCTCGGATACATTACAATCCTATTCACAAGTAGTTGTACTTTTAGCTTTAATTACTACTCTCTTCGGGCGGTAAAGGAAAGAAAAATAATGTGTGTCGCTGAGGGAGTGCTCAGAGCTCCTAACTCACGAGTGTGCCTACGCCGCATTAAAAACACCAAGCAAACAGACCCATGTCACTAAGGATGCAGAGAGAAAATCGTATATCCTCAGGTTTTTCATCAAGTATTTACTTTTTTAGAAATACTAGAATCTGGCTTCTGTATGAGTCTTTGTAGCAGGACTTGGGAATTTCAGCCTGACAGAACAACTGTAATACAACTTTTCTAACTTCTTGTGCTTTCCTGGTTGTGCTTCTGGCACTGCCCGTGCGGCTGGGAACCCCGGAGCTTGCTCTGGGTGGCGATCTGCACGCTTACTGTTGTTGAAAGCTCTCGTGACTGATCCAGCCAGTAAATTCCCCCGACCAAATCGAAACTGTTCACTTCATTTGAAGGAACTTCAAGTCACGTCCTGGACTCTCCCTTGGTTGAAATGGAAATAGGGTGCAACTGCAAGTGAAAACGCGTTACTCAGGAAGCGTTAGTGCTGGTGACAAATCAATTAATCACCCTCTCTAAGTGTACTGCCTCAAATACAGTTCCCGGGTTCTTATAATACAGGATATTTTTAGCTATCTTTCATGACAATGGATGACATTTTCCCTCAGCAGATAATAAGAGAGTCTTCTAACAGCAGCTGGTTTGTGTACTCACCTCAAGAATTAATTTGGCTTGTGGTATCTTAATACAGCTTGCGATTCTCGTTTTGCAGGTTTCTCTTTGATATGCAGGCAAAGGATAGCCTTGCAGTTCAGGAACAGGAGTGAGAGGGACGACATCTGCTCCTGGCTCAGCTAGTACTGCCTGCACAAAACAAAGCAGCCAGAAAATGAGGTAGAAGTACAAAGTCTTTCCACTTCTTAGGCGCAAGGAGAAGACAATTTTATGTCAGTTCCAGGCTTCTCCGTTGTGTTAGCTCTGCCCCGAAATTCCAAGCCTCGAGAACAACCTGAATAACAGTGCTCAAAGGAGCTCAGCTGCAGCACGGGCCGCAGGTAATCTGTTGTTTCAGCAGCGTACCTTTCCTAGCGCAGACAGTTCTCACAAGTGTCTCATGAAGAGCCAAGTCACTTTAAGACCAAATAAAACAATAAATCGCATTTTGCAAACAACGTTCTTGCATTGTTTTCCACCGAGTAGTTGGACGAGTGGGCAGAAAACTGTTTCGGTTGCTGAACAGTTGTCATTGCTTCTCAGCCACGTATTATTATTGTCAAAGTAAACCTTACTTCCTTTTTGGATTTTTTCAAAACCTAAATGGATTGCTGTGGATCGTGAGTATTCAAAAGAGGAACTGCTTTTGGAGTATGGTTCAGCTGAAAACAACTTGTCAGCAGCAGTTTCGGAACAAGTGGTAGCTGTGGCCCGTTCCTTTGCCGTCCCTTCGTTTCCCCTGACAGCAGGCCATATGCACCCATCTTTGCACAGTGACTCTTCAGTCAGCTCCATATATTTATTTCTTTGAAAAAGTCACAGTCAGCTGCTGAGGAAAGAGGCCGGATAAAACACCCTGTGAAATCAGTCGGTGTACTGAGAAAGGAAAGGCTGACTGGTTAATGACAATTCGGGAAGCGTCAGTGGTGATCTTAAGCGACTTTTGAAATACAGAAGGCATAATCCCCTGGATGATGCAACAGATAACAGGAAAGGTCTGCCCACTTCTTTTATAAAATATTCATATTTATATTCAAGCTTCATGGCTAAACTGTTTCATAGGCTGATACATCCTTTTTTTTCTTGGAGAGTGTGTCTATTCTGAATTAGCTACATGCAGTCTTCTAGGGTAAAATTATTCTGGTTGAAGAGAAGCAATTGTACTGACTGATTCCAGATGCTTTGTTCATTTTGATTTATTATAATTAGCTGATGAGATTTCAAATAATTTAATGTATATAATAGTACAAGAATGATTAGTCAGCTCCAGATACCCACATTTAGAGTCAAGGAAAAAGGACTTCATTTGCTAACTGAGGGATCTAGCTACGCAATCATCCTCCTAATTCTCTAAAGAGAATAAAACCCTTAAGTACATCTGTAAAACTACTATACACCCTCGAAAGATGCTTTAGAGATGTGTACATCCATGCAGCAATGCATGTGTTACGTGGCAGGGACCAGTGAGGGTTGTCTGCTCCCCAAAGGGCAAGGAGGCAGGGCCCAGCCCAGGGAGGCACGTCCGTGGTGGCCAGGCAGGAGAACTGGGCTCGGATTGAGGGGTCCAGGGCCAGGCATGGACGGAGCTGTGCTCAGTGGGACGCGGAGCTGGAGCCCAGCATCCCCCAGCACAGCAGGGCAGGGGTGTGGGTGGGAGCACCCAGAAAAGCTGTTCAATTAACGTCTATTCGTACACTCACGGCCCTGACGTTTCTCCACATACTTAGTGACTCTGCTCTGTCTTTAAGATTTAACATGCTTTAAGTGAGTGGCTGCATTGATTTTTCACTGATGATACACATGACTTCAGACAGGATTTTAAGTGTGCACTGAAGTTTATAAATTATATGAATTGGTTACTCAGAATGTGCTGTGGAATAAAAAGTTAGACCTTACATGGTATGCAGAAGGGCAGAAGTCTCCAGGACTCAGGGGAAATGCCTGAAGCAGCATGAGAACGGGAAGACACAAGCTGCGTATGAAGGCACCGTGAGGTCACATCCAACATAACCAACGGCCAGTGTACCAGACTGAGGTACAGTGACAAAATGTCTCAATAAATATTCTCTAAAGCATGTTCTTCGACATGAAAGAACACACACTAACCTCTTTTTGCTGTTCTTTTACTTTTAAAAAACCCTACGGAATAACACCTTGGCTCCCAACTGTTCAGGATGCTTTTAACATTTTGTGTTATTTCCACCTTGACGCTATCAGTTCCCTTTCTCACACCAGCCATGCACCATTCAGCCGACTGCTGCATCCTGCTGCGCTGACTGCACTGTTAAAACCTACACTAATATTTGATGGTTTGTGTGACATTTAGACGAACTGTTCCATGCACGATGGAGCAGTCCTCGCCGAAGGATGGCTGTAAGACCACACACATAAAAAAGACCCAAGAACAACCTATACAGCCTGAAGTGTGCAGTAGCTTAGGCGCTGTACCACCATAGTCGTCGTAGATTTTTACGTGTGCACAGTCTTGATGAAGATCTGGTATTCCTCTAAAATGAGATATTCAACTAAAGGGTCAGACCTTGTGGTGCTGCTGCTTCTATTTTTGTGCGGTGCCCCAAGGTTAAAATGTTAGGACATGAAGCCAAGGTCAGGAGGTTCCCTCGGTCGTACCAGGGAATGCACTGGAGCACACCGAAGGGTATTCTCAGCTGTCTGATCCTCAGGCATCTGCTGCAGTCAGTCTGCGGCCTGGGGTGCTCGCGTGCTTTCAAATGCTTTTCTCGCTTCTCCCAGTGATTTACACAAGTGATTCCACAATCTAAGTTTTGCAGAAAAGCAGGCAGCGACGGAAGGTCCCTACGTAGCATTTTATTCCAAATACAACTAAAAATAATTATTAACATCAATGGTCTATATGAGCCCAAGTCTTCCGTGATGCATCAGCTGAATGCTCATGCACCAATGTCGCCTTCAAGAGGGTGCCTCGCGTTCTGTGACTCCGGAGGGGTATCAGATCCAATCGCTAAACCTTTTCTTTGCTGGGCAACGGTACGGAACTGCGTAGAATGGATTAAGAAGTCTGCGTTTGAGATTCACAATCAGCCTGTCTTGTATCAGCACATTTGCTGTCAAGCAACTGTAACTGAGCACCGGAGACGTGCCTGGTTTGGAGGGCGTCCCCACCCGGGCAGCCCACTTAACTCTGGGGAAGAGAGAGATTTTTAGGAAAAAAATAGTATGTCAGAAGTGCAGTGGCAGCCCGGAGATATCCAGGTGCTAGAACAGCTTTTTCAGGTTTTCAAGAGGCAGCTGTAAGCAGAGGAAATAGACTGTTCTAACTGGACTGCAGGACAGCGAGAGCCTAGAAGAGAAGTACAAAAGCAAAGCTGCTTTGTCCTTTCACACTCCCACCTCTCCCCGGTATCGGGTTCCTAACCTAGTTTGGATGCAGCAATACTCAGCTTGGATCCAAAAATGAAACGCGCTCTTTATCTGCACTTGACTAGACTCCAAATGATTTCAGTAAGAGGAGGCTGAGTAAGGACTTGGCTGTAGGTGGATCAGAGCCCTTGCAGTGTTTATTTATTAAATACATCCCATTTGGTGTCCTGTTTGCAGCCTGCCAAAGCAAAAAGGATTCAAACGGTCCCCCCGCCCCCTGACGTCTTATTACTGAAGTAATGAAATAATGAGTACAGCCTTGTTTTTCCCCCCCTCTACATTATTACTGGAATAATCTGTCAAGCAAGCAATTGAGTTGTTTCACCTTATCACAGCCTTTGCCAAGAAAGATTTAGCAGCATGATAACCTAATGGAAAATATTATAGCCACATTCCTTTCAGACATAAATTCTATGTAGAAAGATAGACATCTAATGGGAAAAAGTTTGTGTTAATATTACAGAGATTTATCTGCTTTATTCGGGTCTTTTGCCGTTTTTTTCCCGGTGTGGTATTTTACCTGAAACAGTGCAGAGCATATATGAGAGTGAGCTAAGTAAGTTATCCCTGCTCTTATTGAGATGCGAATGTAAAAATGAGGGCATCCTTTCAGCTTCGTTAAATATTAAATAAAAGTACAAACGTAATTCTCACAGATACTCTTCTGATCACCCAAAGATGATTAGGAAAAGATGTTCACTCACTGCTGTGCAAAGCCAGGTTAGGGGGCACGCCAGGCAGGAAGGAGCAGCGGAAAAAACTCAGTCAGGGCAGAAATTATTTTAAAAATGTAAACATTATCAAGTACAAAAAGATAACTGAATTCCGTGGTGCCTTCAACCAACTAACGAATGAAAACAATGGGGCTCTACCAACAGAGATGACAAACAGTTCTGTAGTTCCTAGAATATTTGGATGTGCTAAAAATAGGCATGTCTCACTTTAACTGCATGAGAAACTGCAAGCTGAGGATGAGCAGAAGGTCGTAAAAAGGTGCCTGGCGTGAAGGTAGAAAAAAGCGTCAGAGCAGACATACCAGAATTAAAAGCTATGATAAAGATGTGTATGCTAGATATTCTGCAGGGCTGAGTTAACTCAGGTTCAGCAGCAGCGCAAACATACTGCGTTTGCAATTGTAAAGGGGAAGATTTGCAGGTGAAAACCCGTAGAAGTTGTGCTGACTTCCACCCTTTTCATGTCAATTCCATATGAATGAGATAGAAATGAAACAACATTCTCCTCATAATTGTATAATAATACAGTGTTCTGGCTGTTCATAACAACAAAGTTTACAGAACTAATTTTTTGCTCCAGCCAAAGAGAACAGAAGGTCAGCTTCAATGCAAGCTTTTAGCAAGTGACATCATCCTACACCCATGAAGCATCTTTTTCTTCTTCCTAACACGTGTGGCCAGGTTCTGCTCTTCTGTTGGGGTATTCTCAAGTTGTTTTAAGGATTTCAGTCCCGGAAATGCAAACGGACATTACAAGACCAGACAGAGGCCCTGGGCTTCGCTGGCTGTGGGAGCGCGGGCACGCGGCCCTGCATCCCTCAGTTCAGAGCCTGCTGCCGACGTAAGCCGGGCCCTGTGGAAGCTGCTTCTAAAGGCTGGACTCAGGACGTGCTCTGCACTACTTTGGCACTGCGCTCAGTGCTGCTCTAATTTCTTGTCAGTGCATTTCACTGTTTTAAGCAAGACTTTAACTTAGGAAGGAACTATCTTCATTTCTTAGGCTTCTCCTCATTAACATGTGTAAAACTTACCTTAGGTGGCTAGCTGCCTAAGACCTGAGTTCCAGCAAAGGATTTACTCGTGCACATATGGTCTGCTATGTAAATTCGTAGTTCGTAATTCACAATAGGTGTGATCTGCACTGTATAAATGAACATTTTTCTTCTGTTTTCCACCTTTTGAACTCATTATTCATGAAATCTTGTGGTGCATTGTCTGGAACATACAGTTTACCTTAATGCTTTTATGTAAACTTGTCTCTGGTATGACTGCAGAAAGGGCTTCCATTTAACCTTGGACATTTCAAAATACGTTTGTCGGTGCACTTTCTTCTTAAACGACCTTCCTTTTCACACTACATACATTCAGTTCTGCTACGCAACCGGCAAACTGTTTGGAGTCACAGTCAGGCACTGGAGGTGTGTGTAGGGACATGGGTGCAGAAGGGTTGGTGGAGATGTACTAGTCAGCAGCAAATCAAATTTCGACACACCTAACACTGGAATTCCTTAAACCTGTATTCAGTGGAAACTGAGGTGTGGGGCCTGTAGAGAAGCTGGTTATATCTATTTTGTAATGTGTGCAGTGGCATTTTGTTCCCCCTGATGTTTTTCCTTCCCAGGTGGTCTCCCTGGAGTGGCTGGAAAACCCACTTACACGTTTTGTTATGACTTCAGAATTACGCGTAGTACAAAGGGTTCTTGTCCCAAGCGTTGCACGTAGGTTGTGGTCCGTAACTGAACTCCCGCCTTGCTTTGCCAATGCCACAACAGGACAATGTATCTCTAGCCCTTTGCTTCAGAGAAGTGGCTTACATGGCTCATAACGTTATTAACAGGATTAAACACTGTTAGATCCCAAACTGGCTGAAACAAACAATTAAAAAGAAAGATATTCCTTCTATCTACCAAGCTGCATTATAAGGAACAGAAGTGGGGAGTCCCTATCCCGTCTACTGCTCAAGGAGAGCTCATTCATAGTGTGGGAAGGCAAGGAGTGCCCAACAAAAAGGGATACCCATTTGGAAGAGAGCAGGAACAACCCTGCCTGAAGAACAGGTTAAATATGAGATGACTTTTTAACACAAAATTGTAAGTGATTTTTAGAAGATCTTAGTCTTAAGACTGATGGAGGAGTCAGAATAAATCCAAGCCTTTCAGAACAAGTGGAAATGCTGTTTGAATCCCTTTCCTCACGGCATAAGCAATGCCACCTCACACTTTGAAGGCATTTTCCCGCCCAGTGGTTCAGGACTATTAGCCCAACTTTACATCATCTCAGGAATGGAAGAAGATGAACAGGATCACTGCTGAATTAAAGTCTCTTGGGTAGTCAACAGGATCTCCTTAAAAGCTCTGTTAATGAGATTTGGCCAGTATTTTGGTTCTGGTTCTTTTAGAAAGAGTTTACAAGCATAGTAAAATGCAGGAATATACCACCTATGATGGAATTTTTAAGAGAGCTGTCAGGAAAGTTTCTTTTTCGGTGTCAGGTACAGATGGGTGGAATGAAGTGTTATTTATAGAATAGAATAGAATAGAATAGAATAGAATAGAATAGAATCATTAAGGTTGGAAGAAACCTCAAGGATCATCCAGTCCAACCGTCCGTCCCCCACCTATTACCCACTAAACCATGTCCTTCAGTACTACGTCTAACCTTTCCTTAAATACCCGCAGGGACAGTGACTCCACCACCTCCCTGGGCAATTACTCGAAAAGGGGATTCCCAATCAACTACCTGAGTGACTGAAGCATCACTGGTCTGTTTGGCAAATTATAACAAATTGTGCATATGGATTTCAGAACTGCAGACACACTTTTTCAAGACATCTCTAATTCCAAGCTGATGGTACAACATGCACGGTATATGATGACTGTTTCCTGATTTATATAAAAGCTATAAAAGTAGATAGAGTCACCTAAGGAAATGATGCAGAAATGGTATTTGTTTACAGCATTCAATAAAATGGAGCAAAAAGCCTTTCTCTGCTCAAAAGTATGTTTTGTTTTTCCTCACTGGCATCCTACTTAATAATATCATCTTATAATAATTAAATATGCAAGAACTCAGCCTCAGATTATTAGTATTATCACCACCTTTAATAAGTACACTGTGTATAAAGTCTTCTTTTAAAAAAATCTTCCTTTAAGATTCAGGCAACTGAAACTCTTGGCATAATTATATCATAAACATCCATCTCCAAGGGTGGTCATACTAATAAAAGGAGTCCTCCAGAAGGATGTTTTATCCACATGAGCCTGAAAATGGCACAATACTGGTATTTAGCAAACAACAGGAAAAAGGAGGTTGCATGTGAAGTTAAGAGAAAAATCACATACCCCTGGAAACTGAAGAACAAATAGAATTAACTGTTTTCTGCCTTTGAAGAAAGGAGACATTATTTTTCAAAAATTATCATGTTTTTCTCTTTAGCCTGTACCAGGATGAAACACATTATCGGCTCAGGTCACGATCATTTTCCTGGAAGCAGCTCTCAGTCAGCTACAAAGTGGGAAAAGCGGTAAAAGCGACAGCGAGTGGAAAGTACACCAGGAATGTATTTTCATATTTTGAGTTGGGAATGACCTTGGGTGTTGCCTAATCCTTCTATTGTTACAAACGTCCATACAGTGACTAACATTGACACTAGAACATTCAGAAAGAAGTACGTTAATTAGTCAACTCGATGAACAGGTTTGTGGTGATGAAACTCCTGCCAGCCTACACGAGTAATTAAAAGCTCTGTGCATTTGGTTTGAAGTAGAGACCTGAAATGCAGGACCTCCGTTGTACTGCCGACTGTAACTCACTCTTCATGCATCTGCAAGTTGTGTTGTAGATGGTCCTGATGACTGAAATCTCTTAGCAGGACCACAACTGATAGCCAGACTGTTTCTGCATGGAGCTGAGAATCTGTGCTCCCTAACGGCGAAGATTCCAGCAAGTCTGGACAGGTTTTCATTTGAAGGAAGCACAGGGAGCCATGTTAATCGAACAGCTCATCATTCCTCCTCTGGTGGACACAGAAATCTCCTCCCCTTGTACATCTATAAAGGGAAGGTCTGAAATTCATCTAATGAAATGAAACCTCCCTCTCCTAAGACAGGGGCTTTTGGCCAGTCCATTGGTATGGGTGCATTTAATTAATTCTTCAGGCCCACATATCTGAGCATCGAGACTGCTAGAAATACTAACAGCAGAACGTTGGTGATGCATGTCAGTAGATTTCTAGACAAAATTCATGCGGAAAACAAACCCAATTACATGCAAAAGGTTGCAGGCCAGGCAGACCAAAACTGGGACATGCTAGAGTTAAGTTTGCTTATACAACCTCAATTTAGGAACCTTGTGGACAGAATTTTGCTTTTTTTTTTTCCCCCAACCTCCTTGGAGTGAATCAGGGTTGCATGCTAATGGAATGGTCACCTTGCTGGAAAAGCTGGGAGATGCACGGCAAGGCAGGAGACTACAGGAGGGGAAAGGACAATTTCCTGGCTCAGAGAACTGAGCATTGTCCTGGGTAACTGAATGCTGCCTCCGTGTTTGTGCCACAGATGATACCAGGCAGGCACATACACTAAACTTTGGCAGGTGGTGACTAAGTATGGTTCATTTTCAAAGGCTGCATATTTGAGACACCCAGAAGTAAGGAGTGACCAGAGTTGTAGGCAAATCTTAGCCCTAAAGCCTGGCAGCACTGGAGTTATCAGAAAAGAGGTCACAGGAACGACTTCTAAGCCAGGCATCATCCCTGGAAATGAATGTTTTATTAAACTGTCCCAGTGTAAACTGAGCATGCGTCTAACCAGGTGGGGGGAGACATTAATCTTGAAAAATGTATGAAAATTATTAAAATTTGCTAGAGTCACAAGCAACCCACCACAGAGTCTTCCAGAGGAAGACATGTAAATAATACATGGCACTCTATCCCTCTTTGGACTGCCTCTAGAGAGGGGAGCCAGGGGGAGAGACGACGAAGTGAGGAGAAGTCCGAAGTCTTTCCAGTTTTAAAAAGTGTGCTATTGACACAGCATAGGCTAAACAACAAAGGTTTAAAGACTGTCACAAACCACGTGCACAAGTGTCTCCATGCTGATCATTCGTTTGAAAGAGAGGTTGCTCAAGTACTCTTTCTACTAATACAGATGCTAAAAAGCCATTTAGAGGCACTGCCTGCATCCAAAGGCAATGCTAAGCCTTGTATCTGCGTCACATAGTTCCCCATCCTACCGTTACGTCTAAGTCTCCCGACTCTTTAACTCACAAAACTCCTTTCTGAAGTGTACCCCACCCCGTAACTTAGAGAGGAGTTGTGCAAACCAGTCAGCACATACTCAGCTCTAAGGTTATGACTTAATCCATTGCAGTCAGCCCTTCTGAGCCTTGGGTGTGATGCTGACCTCAGCAGGATCACGGCACCTTGTTATTGCCTGACATACTTGTTGATATTATTCTTACTCCTCCTCACCTCCACCTCTCTAAAAAATTCTAGGTCTTAGTACAGTCCTAGCTGACACCAGCAGCTACTTTCAGTTGCCTTGGTAAGGCGGTACAGCTGGGGAAACTCACCCGGGGACCGCGGAACAGAGATCAGCGATTCCTCCGTAATCTTGTAATTGTCCACTGTTCCATGTAGATCTCATGTGGAGCTCACATGTTTTGAGACTCCTAAGTTTTGCTTTGTTTCACTTTTTATTTTAGAGAATAACTCGACAGAAAAATTACTCCCAAGTAATTATTCTCGAGTACCTGGAGACCGACCAAACGTAATGCGAGTGAATGACTTTCTGCCTATTTATTGCAGTACAACTGGAAACACAGACTCTGGCAATACTAAACTTGTCAAAATCAAATCTGAAACTCCTGTTTTTCTGTTTGATGCCTCTCTCTCTGGGCTTTACACAGAAACTCAGGAAAACAATCCTTGTGGAAAACGGGGAAATGAAAACCGCTCAAAGTGGTTGAGCAGAGCTGGGGGAATCCCTCTGTACAAACCAGCCTTACCTCCCTTTATGTCTCTGAGAACAAGCTCACCGTTTGTATGCCATGCCCTTACTTTTGTGCTGCCCCTGAAAATAAGCCATTTATTTCTGAAAAACTAGAAAAGAGGATACTGAGAAGACCACTGTCTCTAGATAGTCACTGGCTTCCCCATCTCGACTAAGTTTAAACAAACAAACTAAAATCACATCCAGCTAAAGAAATAACTTTAAAGTGTTCTCCTAAAATACAATCCAGCTTATTTTCATTGCTATATCCTAGAAAGCTGCTGGTTTAACCAGGCCAACGTTTTGCACTTGCACTTGGGAGTGTGCCTGCATCAGGGAAGTAACTCTATATTTGAGTAATGACAAGGCAGAAGCCGCACAGTACGTGATGCGGCGGTGGTCCGTGCGGGATGAAACTCAGAAAGCGCAAGGGCCATTTCACCCTGTTCATACCCTGTAGAACAGGATGTGTGAATTCCAACAGATCTGATTTCAAGTTAACTCCGTATTTATATTCCTGGTGCTCATCTGTTGCACAGAGAAAAGATCATCTGAAAAAAATGTGATCCCTGTTAGTAGTCGCTAAAAACCTCATTGAGTTCATCAAGTACAGCAAGCGAGCTGCTCACTGGCAGGAGCAGCAGCTGTTTGCGTGGCCTTTACCCATTCCCTCGTTTCTAGCGTCACATCCAGGCCCAGGCTCAGTGCATTCTTAGGAGGCACGCATTCGGAAACAGAGGGCTATTTTTATTCACCGTTTGGTTTCGCAGCACAGTGGGTCTGCAGGAATACTTCCTTTCACACCAGCCCCTTTAAGCATTTTACAGAGCATAGTCTGTTCTGGGAAGTCAGTAAATTTGAATTTGTGTTTTGAAGTTTTACCATGACTTGGAGTATAACGTGCAGGAGGCAGAGAGCACAGTTGGTGAATAAAGCAAATGCAGACTGTGAAGCCCTGCTAAAGCTATTACCAGAATATTTTACATTTTCCATGCGCCCAAATTAAACCCTTTATACAAGCAAAGTAATCCAAAACCATCTGGCACCAGAATTCAGGATTTCATAATGCTTTAATGCAAACCATGTGAGCAGGATGTCCAAAATGTCTGTGTCAGTGGGCTGAATTAATACATGTAAAAAAGATGAACTTTGCAATAGTTTGTCCAGTTTTCGTGATGTCCAGTCAACGAATACCTTATACCACTGCTGTTCAGCAAGGATAACTTCTGCATCGCTACCTCCCCTTGCCTGACACTTGTCACTTTGCTGTTCCTGAACACAGAGGAATTACCAAGCTCAGCGAGGAGGAGCCCAAACTACGAAGCCAGACGTACAACTCCAGCACAAAGCTAAATGGCCACGTGATTTTTTTCCATCTTGTTACCGAATGACAGTAAGAGTTTGTTACTACGGGTCATCAGAGACCTATTTAGCCTTCAGTATGGAAGAGGTGTTTCATCCTTTGCCTAGCTGTTCTCTTGAAGTCCTTTCCCACCCTACATTTCAATTTCAATTTCACAGTCAAGAACTGTGACAAAGGGAACTCAGGATGACTTTGAATTCAGTGCCCCTCTCTCCTCCTCTCTGGGCTGAATCCTAGAATGAGTCACTGCTGGGTGACCAGGCAAATACTGATTCTGCCTAATGGAAGCTCAGTGTTTTCAGAAACATGAGCGGATTGCAGCCAAACTGACCCCTTACATATTTAACAAGCATAAACTCTCTCTCTCGTGACCATGCCTCTCCAAAATGTGCTACAGAAAGTTCTGCCAATACACATTTTATCTTTCCAGACTCCTTGGGGTCCCAGCCAGTTACCTTCCTCATGTGGATTCTTCATTCTGCTCCATGCATTTGCTTTGAGGGCATTGCCAGAAGTTACCTACACTCTTCACATGGGGTCTCAGGGGCCCTGAGGACACTAGAAGGTCTTTCTACCCTTGACAAGCCTCGCCTGGTGCCTCCACCCACAGTCCCTGCCCTTGGGCCCAGGAGCTCCACTGAAGTACAGCGCTAGGCCTTCAGTCCTGGCCCGAGCTATGCTGCAGGAGTACTGCTCAATCTGGCCATGGACCCCATTGGTCCTGACCTCCCAGCTTGACCTTGGATCTGTCTCTTGACCATGGACCTGCCCAGCAATCACTGGATTACACTCCCAGGAGACCTGATCCTGGCCATGACCTGTGGACTGACCTCTGTCGGGTGATCTGGACTCATGGTTGAACCTAGCTACTCTCTTTGGGTCTGGCCTGCTTGCCTGGGTTGGTTACCATGGGGCTGGACCTTGGCTGTGTTACTGCGCTTGGCTTCCGGCTCCCTGCTGGTGCTTGCTGCTCCCTGACACTGGGCACAGCCTTGTCAGACCGACATTGTTTATAGATCCCCCAAAGTTTAGAAAATCCAAAATTTGGTGGCAACATAATTGAAAACAGACTTGGAAAAAGCCTTGAGTAATAATGATTTCAGAACTCTGATTATCCCAGCAATCCTGCTGCAAAACAGAAGCATTTTGTTCTGTGTTGATTATTTTGCATTAACCCACACAATGCTCAGCGTGATTGGTGCAGTGAATTGTTGACTGCTGGAAGATGACGCTGCTTTACTCTTCTGTGCTGTGCAGTACACTGTTCGGCCTGAGCTGGTGGTGTTTCTAAACACCATCAAAGACCTTCAAAGTCATTTGACTTTGAAATCTAAGACCAGAGCTGGTCAGCATTTTGAGAACCAAGCAACTGAAAACTATCCAGTGTACTCTTCACTGAGTGTTCACTTCTAATTTACATCAGATTTTAGCAGCGTAAGAAATAAACTACAGCTAACTGCTGACTTATGGCATAGCTCATAATGCAGCCCCTCCCATCATGTGCTGTTCCATGGTTGCTCACATGCGTGGGATGTCTCCTGTTTGGCACAGGAGCTCCCAGCTACCCCAGGTGCCCCCCTCGTCACACAGCTTCTGCCTCTGCCACAAGCTGCCTCGCTACGTGTAAGGCAGGCAAGGTAGATGAGTTCCTAGTGTGTGGCGCTGGCAGATCAAGGCAGGGAATGTTCTAGGTTAGTCCCATCCACTCCTTGAGAACTGCTTCACGTGCCACCACCTTTGTCTGTTCCCCAAATACCTTTTTTGTGGATGACCTGAGACGCTAAGCCCAGATTCAGGGGCACAGGAGGACTTCTTCCCCGCAGCACAGGAGCTACGTGGTGCTTGCCCTCTTCCCGTCCCGTGTTCTGAACCTCCCTGCCTCCAGATAAACTTTACTACATTCCCCAGTCCTGGTGGCCTCATAGAAGAGGTGAATGCTAACAAGATAGGATTGTTGCATCGCTAATGAGAAGAAATTGAGAGACGCCAGCTTTCAGCTTGCACTTTGAAATGCGTACAGTATGCAAAAGGCAAACACTGTGCCTGGATGTGAGAAACAGCTTTACCCTGGCAGGGTGGAGCAGGACCATAGAGGACTCATCCGGCACCAAGGCTTTTTAGGCAAAATTTCAAATGAGAAAACCTTACAATAGTGTCAGTGAAGTAATCACAAGGATTACATTAATCTGGGAATGCAGGACTGAGATCCTTATGGCAGCTTCAGACCTCCCCTAAGCATATTGAAAATCATCTAATGGTTGCTCAGTTATGTCAGGAAATCCATCAGGCAAGGACCAAATAAAGGCAGGAATCTATTTTATATAATTTAACTATGCTTCCATTGAAGCCTTAGGCAGCTGTTTCTTCTCTGTGAGAAGCACAGCTCACCCCACTCAGCAGTCACACAAACTGCTTTGTATTTCCTTCGTCAGTACAGGACTGGGCAGAGCAGGTTAGGAAGGCCGGCATGGCGCGCGCCACCACCACCGGATGCCACAGCACTGGGGCAGAGGCGGATGCTCGCTGTCTCCTTTGCATCCAGCTTTTCAGCCACTCGCCTACCACCAGAGGATGCGAAGGTAGATTTCTCCATTTAGAAATGTAGCTGCTGGACCATCTCCCAAATCTGCAAGTCTTATTCCTCTTGGCTGTCAGCTGGAGCTTCTCTCCTTGTCCCTACCTCAAAGAAGCACACCCCCCCCCCCAATTCCTGGTTATCCATCCTTGCCAATGCTCCTTTTTGAGTACCCTCCCAGAGCACAAACCATACTACCATTAGTAGCATACTAAGAGTAATATACTGTATTAGGATACTATGCTGACGGCATAGTATATTGCTAGTAGTATAGTAACTTTAACAGACATGTTTACTGATATTTTAGTAGTTACTTTATTCCAAAAAAATTACAAATTCTGTTTTTCTAATTAATAACGTCAAGTGTTTTGACTTTTTTTTTTTTTTAATCAAGCTGTGCCTGTAGATCTTTGATGACCCAAACAACTGCCAGCGTACCGTGCGTGTTCCAGGAGGTGGCTAAGGACAGCCCAAGGCTCTGCGGGGCTTCAGTGTGCGCTGCCCAGCCCTGTGCAGCTCCACGTCAGCCACCAGAGGGAAGACGTGCCACGCACTACACCGGAGATCCCAGCTTACCAAAGCAGTTTCCAGTTTACAGCAAAGTCACACTAGTTTACGTTAAGATTCTATTTTAAATCAGTTTAGTCAAAATCGGTGCAAGAAGTTGGCTGACATTTGTAGTCAAGTTTAAGAATAGCTTATTTTGGGTTGCCATAAACAGATTCCAAATTGACATAAACTAAACTGAGAGCCTTTACAGAAGTGTTTATACCAGTTGAACTGCATCGGTTGAAACCTCCATGGAAGATTAACCAGTGGGACTTTTGCGTTTGGATAAACACTAAGCCTGAAATACACTAATTTAGCTTAGAATAGGAATGAAAAAGTCTGATTTAACTTCAAAAGTAAACTATGTACTATATTGATCATCAGCTTCACAGAAAGTCCCTCTTGAAGAAGAGACTACTCATCTGTATTTGATTCTATCTGAATATTTTGTGTTCATTTTTGACGATTGATTCTCCTTCATACGAACAAGCTCGTAACACAGGGGCATTCTGTGAATGCAGCTACACAGCTGAAGACAAGGGAGAAAAGATGTTCTAGCACTTGGCTGTTCGAGAACTTTGAGTTTCAAGTACAATTTGTAGCAGACTTTCTGGTAGGTCTAGAAAAAAATGACTCAATTTGTTTTAATGATGGTGCTGAGGTGTTGCTGGTTTGTTTGTTTGCTAGGAGAGGGGAGGAATCAATGTCTGGAGTGATTCAGTTTTGAGAGATCTGGATCTGTAGAGTATCTTCTGAATGGTTTTTTCCATCACTTGCTTCTCTCACTTAAGATTGCCTTGTTCCTCCCTTTCATACACTTCCTCCTAGGCTTTGTAATCTACATTGCCCCAAGGAAAAGCAGCTGTCATGATGGTTCACAGATCAAAATTCAGCCTTTAACGTAGCTAAGGCTTGATCCATTAACTACTTTGAAGATTATGACCAAAGCCTTAAACTGGCATCTGAAATACGAGACTTCAGCACAAGTTAATGAGGCCCAGGAAAGCTGCGCAGGAGGCAGCTATTGTACCCAATGCGACGCGATTGTAAGGAGAGACAAAGACAACTAGCACTGCAGCAGAAGGGCAAAGGGGTGGATGATTTTAAAAGGAAGAAGGGAAGTTTCGACTACAACATTCAACAGACATAGAAGCTAGCAAAGTCTGAAGACGAGAGTGACACGACCTTGCTCAGATTCACCAGATGTCAGGCAGGAGCATTCATCATGTTTAGGAGTTACTCAGCAATGCAAAATACAGCGAGAGGCTGCCCTGGAAGCAAAAGGATGGACAGTGGTATTCCCAGAGTGCATAGGAGCCACCTGGCAGCGGGGGACTCCAGTGACAGAAGTGGCAGTAATCCAGTTTATACACCATGGGTCACGTCAGCTGGCAGTAAATGGAGGAAAATAATTTAGAGTGGGAAGGGATGTAGCGGTGACAACCACGTGTTCATATCTATGAGTTACTTTTGAGTAAATAATGAACTTCAGTTCTTGAAACTACTGTTAAAAATAAGTTGTACCTACATGTTTACCAGCACTGCATTGCAGTGCCAAAGACGGACCTACGGTTTTACTGGGTCTGAGCTGAAGGAGAAAATGGGTGAGGAGGACTCATCCACAGTATCAGTTAAGCAGGACACATTTCAACATCGGCATAGTGAGAGATGCTAAGATTAAAGATCCACCAGAAACAGCCCAATAAGTTTCCACTGAATCAACATTTTCTATGGAAAACTGTCCTGGCTGGAAAAGTTTCAGCAAGCTTAAATTGTTGCATTGAAAGTACTAGTTATCACTTCTCCATTCTATAAATACCAAGATTGCTGGTTTTTCAAGTTTATTGTAATTCTAAATATGATTACGCTGCATGACTCATTGTAACAGACCAAATGACAGAAAACATAAATTGACAAAACTTAGAGATTTAGCTGTTGGAATTATTCCGTTCAGCATATACTTCATGGAGGGTCCCATTACAAAAATAAGTTAAATTTTTGTTTTCAAATACTTACCACTACTTGTGCAATTCGAAGTCAAGTCACTGCAACTTGGTTGTGCTCTGCATATTCACTGTCTTCTGTTTTACACATCGCCATCTGAATGCGTGTATTTCCATCTGAGTATGAAAGAGGACAGCCTAAAAAGCAAAAAACCACAAATTTCGTATTTTCAACCGGACGATATTCATAAACAAACAAATCTTTCATCAGCGGACTAAGTGACAATGGTGATAGCCTTGTTCATCCAACTAGTCCCAGGTTATCCTTCAGGCTTCCCCACTGAGTCAGGCAGGATTCAAAAAAGGATGAACTTGACACGACAGGTCACCGCCCAATTGATAATGAGCAATTTATTTTTGTTAAAGGAGGAGGGCTGGACCTGAGGTCCAAGGAATTTCTTTCTAGTTCTATGCCCTAATTTGGACAACACTATAGATTATCTCAGTAACTTGGTTACTGTGAATGAAATAATCCCAGCAGCGTTAGTTCAAAGCAGGTTATTAGTGCCAGAACAATCACATCACACACAGGCACACTGTAACATTCTGTTGGGGGGACAGGTGACTTCCAAGAAGAGAAGCTCTAATTTAGCATTTGATGTTAGCTGCTTACTGGTAGTACTTTTGTTCTGACCAGGTATTTACTTCACCTAGCTGTTTGGCAGCCAGCTGCTCTGTCGGGCTCGACTCCCTGCAGCTGAGAAGCAAAATATGAAATGCAGCTCCAATTTTCATAGTGATTTTTTTTTTGTACTTCTTTAGAGTGGCTGAGGTATAGGTATAAAGGTATAAATCTTTGCGCTTGTTTCCCAGGCCTTGTCTCAGTTCGTTACAGACACACGTTGGGTCACGGACTCTACAGCTCAATAAGCACAACTAGGACAGTGTCTTTGAACAGCATCTTGTGTCCTTCAGAACAGCTCAGCCAGTTGTGCCACGGCAATGGCTCACGCGTGGTACGCTCACACGGGCTCCACAAACATCTTCAGATACAGAGTCCTCCATCTACGTGTGCAGCTGTGCTCCCTAATGAATTGCAGTGCTTCTCATCTGGACAAGCCCAGATACAGTTTGTGGCTTATGGATTGCAAGTGTTTGGCTGCAGACGCTTCCACATGTTCTAGGTATCCTTGTAGTTGGAATTTTTTAGTCTAGAGCCATGACATGCCAGCTCCAGCGTTACCATACTACCAGCAAACACAGCACTGAGACTCTGGTACTAGTTTGCTTTTTAAAAAATGTTCTGAGAAAGACTTAAGTGTTAACGGACCTTTGTGATATAGGATTTGAACAAAGCAATCTGAACGAGTGGCTTCAGATATTCAAGCCCTTTCCTCCACCCAACACTGCCACAACCGTTATTAACTTCAGATCCATCAGAGGAGATACTTGTCACTGCTTGTCTGCTAGCTGCAGAAGGGGTTTTCAGATGCCCCCATGCTCCCACGCCTCGGTAGGTACTGCTTGCTAACTACCTGCAGATATTTTGCAGGAGAATTTACTGCAGGGTAGCAGGGAAAAGATTGTTAACTCTTTCCAGGCCAGTCTGTAATCTAAAAGCGAGCCAGAAATCGTGGATTAATACAAGAATATCAGTGTTTTGTTTAGGAGCTCCTGACAACCAAAATCACATTGTTGGCCTATAGCACCAAACAGGACCCTTGGCATTCTTCTTCTAGAAGGGTCAGAGAGGTTCAGACTGGACCCCCTGGCCTTCTAAACTCCTTCTTGAAGAGGAGACTAGGTGCAGCTGGATCCAGTCTTAGCCTCTGACTAGAGAAGAGTTCGGAGCCAGGGTTCTGCTACAGAGTCGGTTTATTGCAGCTCAAGCTGGGTGCCTCTAAATTGAGACACACTTGGTTACTTCCAGTGCCTTTAAGGCCTCATACACAAGGTGTTTACACATCTGTCCATGTGATATGCACATCCTTTTTGTCCAGTCCATTTGTTTAATAGCCACTTTTCCTCTACGATGATGGGAGTAACATCGTTTGAATTTTATCTACTCATGCAGCGTCATCATCTTTCCATCTTATCTGCACTTGGGTCTTGTCTGTCTTCTGTCAACTTGAGATGGAACAGTTTCTCTCTTTCTTTGAGAGTCTTTCCCTTGAATTATAGGGCTCATCCAGTTTTACTTGTGCAAGTCTCCCAGTACCTCTGCTTCTCAACCAAGCAAAGGATCAACTAAAGTTCAGTTACGGTTTGTGGCCCAAGGCTTCTGCACTCATCACTCATGCCAAGCAAAGTCACTCAAGTTTCAATTCAACCTAATATTAAGTGATCACTAATATTCTATAAGTAAACTGTTTTAAATCCCAACAACTCTGAATGTCCAGTGTAAGAACACATGGGAAGCTGCCACTTGCTTTGAGTCATGAGGAGAGAGGGCAGGCTTTACACCCACTGGTCCTCTCGTCGAGCTGAAATCTGAAACTATGCCGCTGGAAAAAATGCAACTCGATGCAGAATGGATGTTGTAGGTCAGGCAATGAATACAATCACCAAAATGATACAGCACACACTCAGGACAGCATGTCATCCCCATTCATTTGATCATCGGCCTCTGCCGCATCCCAGTACCTGGTGTGCTGGGACCGGCTTCATCCGTTACTACAGCAGACTGCCTAAAGGGATCAAAGTCTGCCCAAACTGCTACAAGTCTATGTGTAATGCAGCTTTCCCCACGCAAGCTGTGGACACTGCAACTAATACTTTCAAACTGCTGCTGATGTGAATAAGACAGAAATATGGCAACAATCAGAATATGATGCAAGATCCCAGACTGTCTTGTTCCGTCTTCAGAAGAAATTACAGCCTTGTTCAGACTTCCCAAGGGAGAAAAACTTACAGAGTCTGTTCACCAGGGAGTCAGAGAAACATCTATAAAAATAATCTTGGAGGAAATTTGAGTGTACTGGGTGGTACTGACATATCAGTACAGCATCTTAGATCTTTTGTTGGACAAGAAAATAGCAGGATTTGTATTCTGGCTTTATTATAGCTTTGCAATTGGTAGAAGGCAATCTATTATTAGCTGTACAGCCTCATTAAAGTCATCTGTGCTTACAGATGTATGCCTCTCTGTCTCAGCAATGACTCTCTAAAAAATCTCAAGTTTATCCATATTGGATCCTTGGAATTGGAAGGCCTTTTCTAGTTACTATTTCTGATTTCTAATGCTCATTCTGAGTATTAAAAGTATCCATTCACTGCTAAGCACTTTACCATATGTAGGCTTCAAATCTTTATTAAACAAAAGAGTAATACAGAGTTATTACCCCCAATGCCATGTAAATGGAAGTAGGCCAGCGTTCCCAAATGCATAATTTACCTGTTACAGACATTTGATCATTTTGTTACAGCCAAGAGGCAAAGTAAGAAGGAAGCTGAAAAGAGTGTGGGTAGCTACCCGTATTACTGCCATTGAGTATATGCCCCACAACTTATTTCAGAGAGGCTCCGTCCTTTCTCTTGGGATACCCCATGAGTCACATCTGGCTGTGCAGTGCTCTCATGCCCCATACGCTGTATTTGTAGGCTCACGTCACTGATCCTGTTTCATTAGGGAACGTATGTTCAACAGAACGGCCATCATCCGCTCAGCGTCAAGTGGTGGTGGTTAGGAAATGCACTGAGTGCTGCCCAGCGGTGGGGTAACTGGAGGAACACATGACAGGCTCAGCAGGCGTGTTCGGTTAGTGTGCTGGCCTTACACAAACAATCTCCTCCACAATCTTCCTTGCAAAACTTTGGAAAAGCAGTGGTTTTAATATTTTTCATTGCAGTGCTTTGTCAGAGTGATGCCTACATAAAATCCTACTTAAAACTTAAGAAGCTGGATTTTTGGGGCTCTGACTTTGGCCATAGGTCAGGCTTCACAGTCAGGGAACTGGAAGCTCTTTCAAGACCAGGTATAAAGTCCTTAGCCAATTTCCACTGAAATTCTAAGGCTAAACAAGTACAGCTTTACAAGTCACTTTAATTTTATCTCATTCTGTGCAGCACTGTCCTACACTTGGTGACTGTTTATGATGTTCTACAGAACCATTAGGAATAAGGGGGCAGCAGACTTTATTCGGAGAATGGAGACTACAACTTCAGGGAGTCTGTTGTTTCAGGGAGCTCATTACTGACTTTTCTGGGTCTGTACATTCGGACAGCATGGGTGATGGATACAAATCACCAATGAATAAAAAAAGGACTCATGCCAAGACACCAGTTTCACATGGGACTGTAAGACAGAGCAACACAAAACCTCTCTAAGCCCGATTCCTGCTGAGTACAGTACTGTGTACTGTGCAGCTCCACATTCTCAGTATGAAGACAGGAAGGGCTGTGCTGGTAGCATAGAAACTTGGACACATTGTGCCAGACTGCTTCCAGCTGGGGGAGATGCTGCCTTTATGTACCGTACCAGGAAAAGAATCCGGTTCCTTAACCAGCTGGTGCAGACTGACTCAAGTCTGCATTGCATAGCTCTGGGCCCTCTGTGGTTGTCCTGAGATTACTGTTACCGTTGTTTCATTTTTTAACCTCAGCTGGAAATGTATGAAAAAATAATTGGCTTTGTTGCAGCCTACCACAGTTGTGTTTTATAGGATGACACCAAGGGTACAGATCTCCTGCCTTTACGCATCTGAAGACATAAGAACTACTAGAGCAGTATTAGAACGAAGTTGGTACAGTTCACGTATGTCTCTCAAGGTTGAAAATGCCCCTTGGTTTCCCTTCGACTCTAGAAGGAAACCCAGAAGTAAATTAACTTGACTGGGGCCCTAGGATGAAACAGCGGTTGAGCCACATTGGATTTGTATATTCACATCACTGAATCTTCAGTGGAGTTTAACGGTTAGGAACGATGCTCTGCATCTGTATCTCAGTCTGTTCCCTTGAAGCTTTTTGGGATCTCCCTCTGCATAGGATCCCCTGTCTTCGGGGAAAGAGTTCAAAGGCAGCTAAGGCAAGGCAGGGGCTGAAGCTGCCTCAGTTTCAGACCTTGGCTGCCTACATTCTAGGATGCGTCTTAGCCAGCTACAGAGCTCCCACTGTCAAGGGAAGCAACGGGGCTCAAAAGCTGTTAATAAATTAAAATGATTAGGATACCTAATTCTTGATTTTGGGAAGAACTGCACAGAAGAAACAGTTCCAATAAATACCATATTTTATACTTTATCTGTAAGTTGAAGCTTTATACACAACCTTAGCAAACTTGGGCAGTAGCCTTTAAAACGCAGCGTTGGCAGTCAGTTTAACACCCGTGCTTCTATTGTTTCCAGCTTTAATAAATGCATTCCTCTTGGGTCAAAGCTCTCCATGCTTACTTCTAGATAAAAAGGCCAACTTTCATGTCTGAAAGACCAAGTGAAATGAGTTTTCAGCTGCAAGTTATTCAAAAGTGAGAGTAGGAAGGAAAGAGGCTTTAATGTTGTGATAAAAAAAGTTGCCCTTTGGTTACTAAACATTTCTCATCCTCAGACATCTTTTCAGAAGTCTGTTTGGGCTGAAAAGAATCCGCTCCCAGTGTCCCTTGATTCGCCCTTACTGGTTAAGGTTGCTTTGGGAGACCTTCTCTTCAGAGATTTCCCTAGCTCTGTTGTGGTGGGTGCAAATGAGCCAGGAAGAATGGGGCATCAGATTTCGCACAGTCAGCACTCCTGCACTAAGCTTATCTGCACTAAAGAGAATCCAGATATATAAACAAAATAGCTCCTTCCTCAAGATGGTGCAAAAGCTCTCCCAGCTGAGTATCTACAGCTGCATGAAGAAGAAGGTGTGGGAGGAATATGAATGCCCCTTAAACCAAGCAGACTGAGCATGCAAAGACTGGTGAATTTCTACGGGTCGCGTTGCTCTCATGCTGACTTGGCTCTGGCTACGCATTTCCTTTTGCAAGGTAAACCTCGGCCGTTACTTGCTCTTTGCATATACCATAAAGTATACGGGATATGAAACGTGGAAGACTCAGAGATGCAGGCACACCTCTAAGTTAAAGAGTTTTCCGATTTAATACTGAACTGAAGTTAAAATTTCACTTCTGGCTTGGTAGTTGCCCTCAGTACTTCGCAGTGCCTCTTTCACCAATGAATTACACAGTGTCTCCTCTGGATACTTGGCTGGAGACACAGAACTCCTACAAATTGTAAGAGATGCTGGGCCTGAGTCAGCAGCATGCCTTTGGCCTTGGTACACAGACTGGCTGGAGAGCAGAAAACGTAGGCAAAGCAGATCAGCATATTTTACCATATATGCAAGAGCCCAGTTACTTTTATATAAAAAGCCTTAGGGATAGGTGTCATTTGGAATTTAGACCCAGTCTGAAATAGCCAAAACTGTTTATGCAATATAATGAGTCATGGATAATGACTTTGAAAAAGACCTCATGTAACCACATATGAAGGGCAGACTCAGTCTTCAATGCTCCAGGTACCTGTGCCTTTAAAGCAGCTGACATTCACTTAACCTCCCTGGTATGCAGTGTCAGATAACCAGTGCTCTGCTGAACAATAGATACAGAGCTGAGCGGCTTTCAGAGGAGCAAGCTAGGTTTACATTAGGCATTTTCCATAAGGTCTTTTGAAAAGGTATGCCCAGATCTGAGAAAGAGAGCAAGCAATAATAACTGCACTTAGTGTACAATAAACAGACTTGAGAGCAGGTGACAGGCTCAGCTGAAGTGCGTTTCCAATCTCAAAAGCGACTCCAGAAGTGGCACTGCGGAGGACTGCTTCAATCTGCCTGTCTTTTGCTCATTCTATAAAAAAGGTTTTCGTTGAACTGCCAAGTCAGCCGGTTCCCCAGAGAGGCTAAAGTCAAGCGGGGTTCCTCCTGACTCATGCTTCACAGACAGCAACTGAAGATGTGTGAGTGAAACTCACTTAACCCTTACCGTGATGGAAACTATTGGCTCAGCAGTACTTCTCTTACTAGAAAGTAGCCGGCATGGCTGAGCAGACGTGCAGCTGTTTCCTAGGTACCCTTCATCTGTCTGAAGAACTTCAGGAATGGTTTGAGGTGACTTAACTGAAATCCTGCAGAGAGATTCAAAGCATCGCAATTAGACCACAAGACATGTTTTACAGTTATAGTCATTGTTAGAAATATCAAGCTGTCATTAGCATGGAATAATCTAAACATTAAAAATGATCAGAGGCTTTTCATATCATGAGTTGGTTTTCTGCTCTGTTCTTCTTGGAGCTTAGAGAAAGCTCACTCTAATTAGTATTTCTTACATTATTTTCCAGGATCTTCTACTTTTTATATGGTAAATAGCAAGGGCTGGCCAGAGAAAGTTCAGGCCATTGCTCATCTGAACTTGAAAGCTGCAAAATGTTCATTTTCTTGTCTGTATACTACTCTTGCAGTGGCTGTACAACCTACCCTCCCCGCAATTTTTCTTCACTGAAAGGCTTCACTTCCCACCTTCTGGCGTCTTGAAGGAAAGTACTGGGCAAGACACTTCGTTGAAGTCACACTAAAAAAATGAAAGGTCTGTGGCTTTGTATCAAATTCTCTGGCTACAAAGCTGTGCAAGAAGCACCGCCCTGAGATGTCAGTGGTGGCCCAGATTGTCTCATTATGCAAACACGGGTCTGTCTGTGGCTGTATAGCTAAATATATGGCTCCAAAAAATATAGTTCCTACTGTTACTAAGTAATTAAATGATTAGATCTGAAAGTTAACTGTTATTTTACTTCAGACTAGACTTTCCGTAATCTCACTTTCTTTCTAGCAAGGGAAACTAGATGTATTAACAGAACTGGTATCTACTGAGTTTCACTTACTAACACCTTCACACAGTTCTGTTTGGTTTGCAAATAATGTAGGACATAATTATATATGTGTGTGAATATATATATATGTGCTTGGGTATATAAAGAGATAGATATACATATATATATAAAACCAAAAAGCTGGTTTACTGACTTGATTTTTGTTGTTGCTTTCCCCTCTTCCTAAAATTAGGACACCAAATCCAAACTCCTTGACAAAGCAAACTTACTCAAGAAGCTTTTTTGCCCTCTGTAAAAATTAGAGAGAGTCCCACCAGGAGTCAGTCTAGAAACTCAAGCACTAGCTCCCAGCTGCTAACAGGAGAACATGGAGCCCAGGGACTCCTCCCACCCTACCACATAAAACCAGACACTGAATATCAAGGATCCAGTTTCAACCACAACAGTCGTTATCAGCACCAAGGAGTGTCTTTGTTCTGATCCTGGCTCTTGACCTGTATCATGAAGGTAAATATGCTTTATGGTTGCTTTGCTGATGTATGTCTATTGCACAGGATAAGCAAGAACGAACAGCCATGAAAGTCTGAAGACCTTGTTCCAACAATTTCAGTTGAAATCCTGGCCTGATCTAATAACGTATGCCACTCTTTACACAACTTTGTCATTAATGAAATGACATTCTGCTTCCTGCAAAGGCCCTGTAATAATAATCTTTTACGTCTACCACTCATACACAGCAAGTACACATTTTTCAAAATCCTAGTTATGTATCTTTACTGCTGCTCCATGCAATTTGGTGGGTATGTTGACCGTGTTGATAGTTCAACATCCAATATTACATTACTTGATTATGTTATTAATGGCATCATGGAGAATTCATCCATGGTTACATGATGGTGGAGGTCTGAGACTAAAGCCCAGAATTCTCTCCCACAAGTTCTTATCATAACTCCGTTGTAACTGTTGACTCGGAGGACTCTGGCGTCCTCTCCCTGGTTTTGCCTCTCCTGAGATGCTAAATTGCTCTTAGGGCAGTTTATGAAGCCCCACAATTTAGTGCTTCCTGCTGCACTCATGAATGAACTCATGACACCCTAGCTTACCCAGAGTTATCAGAATCACCAGAATTATTCTGGTTATCGACAGTTCTTTTTCTCCAAAACGATATTACTTCTGCATTAACCTAGCCTATCATTTTCAGACTCGGCCCTTTCCCAGACGTACAAAACATCTAGTTTGCTGTTTAGTAATACAGTGTGACTGCTCTCTTCTAAGAGAGAGAGAGGCTGGTGATGTGATAGTCATATGGGAGTTCACTCCTCTGCTCAGATTTGGTTCCTGGATTTCAATGTCTCCATCTATAAAGCAATATATATTACATGGAGACTTCAAGGGCGTTGAGAGCCTGTGTAAGAAAGGCAAACAGAACATTAACTAATACATCATCTTAGAATATCAAAGTGGCCAGGTACAGAAATTTCTCTAAGAGATCCAGGATTTTGTTAATGTTATTTTGGTTTTAATTTCGTGAGTATTAACCCACCAGAATGAAGGCATAATGCATATTTTAGTCAACAGGGAGAATTCAGTTAAGTCTATCAGGAGATAAAAGTGATGTAAAAAGAGGCCAGATAGGGTACCCTACTCTGATTTAAAAAAAACCCAAACAACCCACAAACAACCAAAACCTAAAATCTTTAAGCACTGTAATAAATCATATAGTCTAAAAATTAATTTATTTGGAATAACATATTTGCTCATTTTAGTAGTGATGTGTTCGACTGTAGCCAGGATTCTTATTTGCTACAGACACCCAGGCATCTGCTTGCCTGCTTTGCCCAAGTCTGCATACCTGCAACTTTGAAAGCACTTGCCTCCTTTGGGCTGGGTAAGCAACCATAAATCATACCCAGAAACAGTGACAAAGAAAGCACGTAAAAATACTGTAACAACACTCCAGAAGCAAGTCCAAGTCAATAACAGAATGGTAGTGCTAGGAAAGTGAGCTCCTTGAAAATATTCTTTGCATACATAATGATTTTTTCATCACTGGGCCTGCTGAAGCTAATTCAGATAACTTCCCTGCACATGGACAATAGGCCAAAGGAAGTAAACAGTGTACTTTCTAAATGAGCGCTCAAAAAATGGGTAAGTTCAGATCATGATACATAAGAAATGAGGGGTATACATATTTCCCTATATGAAGGCAATACTTATGAAGTAGATATTTAAGCTTTTTGGCTGATCACATGAACAACAGGCACAGTCAGCTATGATTTTTCTATATATGATGTTTCTATATTTCTATTTCTATATTTCTATATTTGGAACTGCATTTTAAAAAGGCTTCAGTGAAAACCATGTATTGAGCAAAACAGCACTCTGGCTTAGAGATCTGAATCTGATTAGCATTTCACAGACGCATAATTTTTCACTCCCAGTGAAACAAGAGAGAGAGGAGATCACAACCTTCTCAGTCAAAAGCAAAATCCTCACACTGAAGGAATTAATGTAAAATGGTTTGGCTCTGCAAATCCTGGCACATTCTGTACTCAAAAGAGAGAGACAAGATCTTCCAGAAGTAACTCAAATAAAAAAATGAGAGTTCACTTTTTCCCATAGAGACCCCAAATTCAGATACTGCAAGTTAGACTGCATGGACACTCTCATGTCCTCTCAAAAACATAATTAAAGTCTCTTTAAAGTTACAGGACTGAATAAAAAACTTTGGATTTGAACTTTAATTATCTATGCCTTCCGCAGTTATCTCCGTATCATTGGTTTTAAAATCTGCCTTCTGCACAATAGAGATGCCTAGATTAATGGGTTTTACCATGTCCAAAAAAAGAAAGCATAAGTCAATGAAGGAAAGAGCAACGTGCCTGCAGGAAACATGTCAGGGTAGGTAGGAAGCAATCTTTCTCTAGAGATTAGTTGAAAGGAAACTGTTTATTAGTGGCAGCTACACAGCACACAGATTAGGGTTTGGATAAAATACACTTGCATTTGAGAATAAAACAGAAGAATTTATGTTTACTCTAACGCACAGGACTCACTGTCTGCTTTACAAATATTTACATGCTAAGAGCTTAAGCCTTCTTGTGTGTCCTGCTCTCACGGACTCGCTCCTCTACATTTCTTGGTGACAGAAATGCGAAAAGTCGATGAATCATGACCGGTAGTGGTAACTCAGTCCCTACTGTTAAGTCATCTAAGCAGCACCCCATTTTCTTTTTGTAACTGCCTCAGGCTACCGTGTGGGCTTCCTAGAATATCTGGCTGCGTTTCCTGCCCAGAACAAACACTTCTGCACCATCCATCATAGAAAAAGCACTGCCATGTACATTCAAAGCTCTACGCAACCACATAGCACATTTAAATCACTTTTAGTGAGGTAACTTATTAAATAGGATGTAATATATACCCTGAAATTGTACTTTGGGTTCCAGCATTATAACGGCTTGCATTGTGGCTATCCATGCTTTCTCATGGAGGATTCTTCCCAAGCAGGGAAGAGCCCCACTGACAGAGCCCAGTGTGGTGTCACACATTTTCTATCCTGGTGGTCACATCTGCTTTTTAACGCTAATTACATCTTGGATTGTGCTGACCTCAAAAGGCTCCTTGGTGGTAGACAGCCCATAGCTGCTTCCAGTTCCCCAGAGATCAGCCCGCTCTCAGCATTCATGGGACTTTCTGCCTCGAGCACCTGCTCCCAGTCCTGTGGACCAAGCAGAGAGCTTTCTGAGACAGCCTGAATACTTCTGAGCTCTCTGGCCACACGTTTGACATCATCTGTGTACATCTTGAAAGTTAGAAAAAAGTAAATAGCAGACCAGAAACTCCCTTAACAAATCAACATTATTGTTTTACCAATTAGAGAAAGAAAAGAAGTGAATGGGCAAATTGCCAATGAGCAAATTGCAAGAATCTTGGCCTCATCGTTGAGCCACGATCTGAAGCCCTTTCAGGTAGGTGTGCCAGGCTGCTAGCCAGCAGCAGGGAGAGAAAGCTAAGGCTTTGGGTCATTTAAGGAGAAAATCTTGATGAGAAGAACAACTCTCCGGAAAAGTTGCATCAATATGGGAGACTAGCAAGTTTTCCACTTGAGCTGTGCTTGACATGATGAGACGCTGAGGCATCACAGTAGCAACAGCAGTTCTTAAACTGTGATATTCTGTGTCAGGGTAAATAATGTAAGTTTTCTTGTGTTTCCTTGTAAGAGTTTAATCGGGACAAGAAGATGAAGGGTTAACCATGAACCAGGAGGATCAAGGAGAACCAAGAGCAACTGTGATACAAAGAGTAACTGAAAAATTAGAGGATGAGACTATAGCAGGAGACTACACCGGGCACGTTTTTACAATCTCTTCCCAGTTCATGACGCAGAAGACCAGTGAAGGCAGAACGTGTCCTGCATGTGTGTAAAGTGGCGTCGCCCACCGCTGGCAGAACTCCTTCAGACTGGCTGTCCAAGTCTCAAGTTCGTTGAGCAAATACGAATACTGAATACCGTCTATGCCAAGGAAACAAGGTTACATAATTTGCCTGAGCCAGTTTTAAATATGCCAGGAATAAAAACAAACAAACAAACAAACAAACCTGGAACCTTCTTTATGCAATGAAGAAAACTGCCAGATAATGTTTGTTGCTCTGTTCAAGATCTCTGCTTTACAGTTCTTTCACTCTGCGTTTGCTACTTAAGAAGACACAGAGAAGCTGCCTTGTAAAAAAAATAATTTTCAAGCGATTTCAGTGTTGCATACAGTCTATGTATTCACTGTACTGGCAGAGCAGTGAGCTCGTTCTCTCTAAGCGGAGTTCTGCTGTTGCAGTGTCCTTTGTTCCATGGCAAGACTAATGCTTTTTCTGTTTCTCTCGATTTGCACTCTTTCTTGGCAACAAACAAGCCTGCCAAAACTTAGATAAATAACAAGGTGAAGTGCAAGGGCAGGAGTTGAGCATTTACCACCTAGCTAAATGAACTTTATTCCCTGGAGGCTGCAGGAGGAACAGTGGTTTAGTGAGCTGCATATGGGATGGGCAGTCTGAACACTAGTCTAATCTGGGCTCTGCTGCTGACTCATCGCATCACCTTTGGGAAATAACTGCCTCGATACACTTGTTTTTTCTTCCCTGAAGCAGTCACACTCCGTTGTAGGCACTAGTTACCATAGTCACAGATCCTAGAAGGGTTAGGAGGAACAATGTCTCAATCAGATAAACTGGCAGTCCTTCATTTTGTTTTCTGCTACAGCAAGAAAGGGCCAGAAGAGATAGAAAATTAAAAAGTAAGTTGAAGCAAGGAAATTCAGCTCCTTCGTATCAGAGACCAGATTTATTCCAGTTGCACACTCTGAAGGAGTAAGGTAAGACCCTGGCACCTACTCACCAGAGGCTGTGTGGAAGGTGGTGGCCCATGTTAGTCCTAACCAGCACTGGTAGTTGCAGTTGTGTGTGCAGCAAAGGAGCTGTTGTAACTTGGAAAATCTGACCTGCGAGATTATTGTCAGCAGTGACCTGCTGCCAAGCAGCCCACTCTTATTTATTCCCCTAAAGTCAACCTTGCTGACACAAGCCTTTTTAAAGGCAATCTGCTTGGTGCATGCCTGTCCTGTTACTAGGTTACTCAAGAATGAAATATCTCTGGTTTTTTGTAAATCCCTGCTCTTGCTTTTGGAAGTCTGGTCACACAAATCTGTTGTAGAACAGCCCTATTTGCATCTTTGATTTCTATTTACTTACCCCTAACCTTTCCCAGCTATTCCATACATTTTGATGAACTCTTCTTGCCTCATTTCCCAAGCCCTGCTGTAAGATAAATTGAGGATTCAGACTGTTTGGTTTTGGCCAGTGCCAAGGTTTGCGCTCTCGGCAGCATGCTGATCATGGCTGCAATTCCTGGCTTGCAGGGACTTGGGATCCAGTTACATTTGCTGGCGTCAAGCAGACTCTACAGGCCACTGTGAAATACTGAATCTAAAAATAAAAGAGTGAAAAAAGTACGAAACCAAAGAGAGTGGGATATTAAAATCCCAGGAATACTGTAGAAAAGTTTGGAAGAGGCACATAAGCAGTCTCAGGGGAAAACACTAATGTATTGGGGGAGTTTAAATTAAGCCGATGCGTTTGCCTTTTTAGCCCTGTCACCCATGTGACGCTCAAGAGTTCAGCCTGTGGGTCCAGGTATTTCTGCTAACACAAAGAATGCATTAGAGCCTTTGGGAAAGGCAAATCGTTCTGCCTGTCTCGGCCTCTTGCCTTTGCTCTCCTGAAGAACTGTTAACCCCAGGTGCACTTGGTTTCTGTCTGCACACATCCTCCCGGCCAGGGTCCCGGCTCAGCCTCTGGATTTCTCTTTTGGATCAAAACCGCTGCTGATGGTGCCAGCGGGCTGGCTGGGTGTGGGAAGAAGTTTCAGGCTCTGGTGAGTCTCAGGGGGGAAGGGTCGGGGGGAGGATATGATTGCAAAGCTTCTGCAGCTCTTTTAATTGTACAGCAACATAGGGAAGATTAGTGATTCTGTGAATCCATGCTAAAGGGTCAGGGTTAAATACTTCTTGGACCTGCTTGACAAGGTTAAATTAATTAGTCAGAGATCAGCTAGAAAAGCCCAAGTGCTATTTCCAAGGCGCCTTTTATGAATCTGAGGTAAAGAATTTGGTGGGAATTTCCTCATTTTCTGAGGAAAAATCTCATAATCTTTGAAACTGTCTCTTCCTATTTAAATATTAAACCAGCACAAGAGTAAAGTTTTACCAAGTACGAAGTTGCATTTTTAAGCGCAACATTTGTTGTAGCTGTCCTTTCCTGACCAGCGCAGTTCCTTTCTAGGCTTTCAGACTGCCTGGGTCTGAATTGTTCGTAAAAATTCTTCCTAGATTTAATCGAGGTCTATTTGCAGAAGACTTTATTTCTGCCTCCTTTTTGATGCTCTGAAATTTAAACCACGATGACTGAAACTGAGGTTTAAAAGTAGCTGTGTGTTTGCATAACAATGTATTATATATACACAGTCCTAGAGCTCCATGGCTACCCGTAGCGGCAGTGATAGCGTATCTGCAGTGGTGGCTCCTTGGAAGTCGGCATGTAGGTCAGAGGTTTCCAAGGGATGACTGAGATTATGTATATTATGACTGCATTTTCCAAGTATACCACAGTTTAGTCACGGGACTCATTAGCATTCCTGAGAGCTGGGAAGTTCTGCTCCTTCACACTGAACTGAAAGTTCAGCTCCCTGTACCTGAACCAGCCCTGTTTTGTGTTGCTGAGATATTGCAAGGTCTCGTCTTGCCTCTTACCTCAGTTTCTTACTGCATTGCTGCAAGGGAGTCTGTTGCAGCGGGTGAAGCAATGGGACTCGGTGCCTTACTTCCTTGGCCTTGCGTGTTATGCAATTTGCAGATTTGCTGTGGTTCTTGATCTTCAGTAGCTTGCACTGCACTTTCCAAAGAACCATAGAAGTGGTCTCCTGCCAGTATGAAGTGGATGTTTAAAACTGCACGGGCGTTTTTGTTGGGGCTCTTTCTAGTACTCTGAGACAAAACCTTTGTTGTCCCAGCTGCGTGACCTTGGAAGTACTTCACATGCAGCACTTTATGTAGCTTCATTTTTTTTTAGTAGTATAGCTAAAATGAAATGTTATAATAGCATATAACAATTTAAAAGACAATCCAAATATTTTGAAAACTGTACTGCTAATTTACATTCCTTCATTTCCCTCATTAACTTTGTAGAAGAAATTTAGGCCTATATATTTTAATTTACAGCAGAGGAAACACTAATGGAATCATCAGGTGAGCATTTGAAGCTGTTTCACCGGGTCTCAGGCTGCGGCTGTTCTAAACAAAAACCACCTAAAAATAAATATGCAAAATGCCTGTTACTTATGTATATGAACATGGCAGATTCCCTTATAGCTTTGCAGCACATCACGTTTGCAACTTACTAGCTGTTTAAGTGCACCTTACAGTGAGAGATCCTGAGCGCACAAAGGAACTAAACACGTCGCTCGATTATCCTACGCACCTCACAGAGTCAGTGAGCCTGATTCAGCGTAACTCAAGGCAGAGTTTGTGCGAGGACTCACAGCCGCTGCGAGAGCCAGAGGGCTAAGGCAGGACCTGAAGCCCCTTGAGCCGGGCACTGTACCCGTACAGCAGAGGTTCTCTCCTTGCTGTCCAGCCCTGCTGAGCTCCTGGGATACCTCGTCCAACTGTTGTGTCAGCTATACAGCAAATCCTTTGAAGCCTCTGTTTAATAAAGATGAGTGAATAGGCTGAATTTCTCATTAGAACAGAAAACTGTCAAACTCACCCCCTGAAGATTTAGGTTTTACATTTTTTTCCCAGATAGTCTGAGGTTTGATACATTTCAGCTATTTCTTTGGAATTCATTGAAAAGGAGTAACAGTCATTCATATCCTCTGATAGAAAGAAAATAATCCCAGTCTTTTTGATGACTGCCCACAGTTGGACAATATCTGGCAGCAGGTCAGAAGTTGCAAGGAAAGCAGTAATATCCTCCTTTATCAAGGCCTATGTCAGCCAGGACATTCAGCACACAGGAAGGTCTGCAGTTTCTGCCCGACTCTTAAATTCTTCGGCTGCCTCAGAATCACAACTTCTCTTAACTTCCTCCGTCGTGTGTGTGACCAGGTTCCCTCCCGCTGTGTGGCCATGTTCTTGTGCAACTATTCCTCTCACCGCTCAGTAAAAATAAATTATTACATGTGTTTTATGAAACCCTGCCCTACCTTTTCTTATAACTGAAACAGAGGTCAAGACAAAAGGTAGGGGATGTGAAATACCAATTCCTCTTTTCCAAATTGGGTAACTCAGGCAGAGACTAAGTTGCTCAAGGACACAGTTTCCTCGAGCGGTGAGGGAACCTACGCAGACTCACTGAACCCCACAGGAAGCTATGAGTAGCACAAAGGAAAAGACAAGCAGGTTTTTGTACCAGTAAGATCCAGAGTAACTGTAGGACAGAATGATGTCAAAATAAACTGAGTTTAGGAGCAATGGAAAGAGAAAGTTCTGAATGAAGATCAAGATGAGCAAAAAAGAATTGTAGAAACCTGAAAGATGCTTAGCACAGTCCCATATCTGTTTCAATGTAGTGAAGAAACCAAGTGATAGGAATATAATTTATCTTCTTTCTTCATCTTATCTTCTTTCTGATGTACCTTCTAAGTAAAGAGTAAACATATTAAAAGTCTCATGCAAAGTCTGGGTGTTGTGCTCTGCCTTTATCGCATGTCTCTGAAGGCACAAACAGTGATCATGGGGTATGCTCTAGGGAATGTGCAAAAGTTTCTCAGGAGGTTTGATGCAGATGTTTGATGTACCAGGGCTTCAGTGTTTAAACTCTCTCTCCACCATAAGGGAGGATAACAGGCACAGTCTTGACCCCTTGCAGCCCATGTAGAAGCCCATGCTCTTAATAATGTCAGTTTGCTAGGGACTGTTAATGAACAAGTGATTCAGCCTGTAAATAAAACTGGCGGATGTCCAGCAAGGGGAACTCCGTCAGTCTACAAGATGTCAACAGACACATCCGTAACCAAAGCAACTAACTCACCAAATCTGAAGCACTTGCTTGAAAGGCTGGGCACATTACAGCTTCAGAGGAATGGCTGGAAAATAGTGACAGAGTAAAGTTTACTATTTTTCCTTCCTGAGCAATTGTTGCGATTTTATCCATACGTGGGGGCACAGAGGGACACGCACACACACACACAAATCATCGTAGGGCAGAGACCCAGCATGAACATTTACAGTCCAAATAACCTGTTGGCAAACTAATAAGCAACAAAAATCAGGATTTAGTGTTTGGAAATGACAAATGGGCATGGTTATCTATACCACTTGGATGTATGTTATGTGTCATGTTCTTGGACAGCTTACTGTTACTTCATGTAACTCCATCTCTTATTCTGTATTTTTGGTTGTGTGTAGCCACAAAAGCTTCACAGAACTCAGCTAAGTTTTTGTTACCAGAGTTGTCTAATGTAACCCAGGTGTCTCCGCACGCATTTTCACTGTTGTCGGCAGCAGGTGCTAGCCAGCCTGGCACTGAGCACAATTTCCATGTGTACACAGACTGCAACGTGCTACCAAAAGTCTTTGGTTATTGGGTGATCACAGAAATATTAGTAATTCAAGATCCGCAGTGCTGAGCAGTATTTATTGACCTCTGTACTAACCTTGCCACCTTTACCTGTGGCTGTATTTTAGACTCACATAACCGGTATAGCGGAGTTACAACTAGCCTTACGAAGATCCAGGTCACAACTAAGGTAGCAGCAGAGTTAATTTTATATAGAGTTCTTCATGCTTTGCCTTATTTTAAAGAATGATTGCTGGAGCAATTGAATGTGTTGTGTCTTGAGTATTACTGAGGCTGGAAAGCAGCCAGAACAACCAAGGAGCAAAACTTCCAGGCTGTTTTCCATATCTACAATAAAACTCAAGTCTCTAGCAAAGTTATCTAAGGAATCCAGGCTCAGAACAACCCATGAAAAAGGAGTGACACAGATAGGGCCATGCTTTAAGGAAAAAAACCGCTAAGCATTGCGTGACTTTGGACAAAGTTTCCTGCATGGTTACATCAATGTGTTGCTTTTGTCCCGCAGAAAAATCTGAGCCAACACACTGCCACTTCAGCAGCTGCATTCACATTCTTATCCTCTGGAAACCTGGGTAAATCAAAATGATCTGGAGACAGATCAAAAGTTGTTACTCACCCTGGCCCATTCATTTGGCCCTTTCCTAAGGACCAAAATGTTGTGTGTACTCCCCCACAGTACTTTAATAATTTGGTGCCTCAGCTACGGTACAATTTGTCGATTATCATTCCATGCTTCTTTAAGAAGACGATGCTTACTGTGTTTTGAATGTTAGAGTACATCTCAAGAAAAACACTCACATTGCTTTGTGAGCAGCAAAACTAAAGCAGCTTCACTACAGATTTATACGGTCCAACCCATAAAGCACCTCACTATCACGAAAAAGGATATCTTAGGTGTGTTTCTCATTTCAGTGCCACCTCCACAGAGCAAAACCCTCACACAGTGTGGCCAATGCAGCTTTAGGTAAATGGCGACGGGCCAGCCTGGTACAGCAAACAGTATAATGGGCAGCGGTTGGTTTCTGAGTTCTTTCTTTCCTTCAGCTGGGGAATGAGTGTAGCTCCTTTTTCCGTCTTCAGTTGCTGACTTCCAACTAACTTTAGAAATTTAATTATTTTTGAGACCTTGGCTCATGTATCAAATATGTTTGAAATTTGGAGCAAGAGATAGACCGAACCATTACATAAGCTTCCTCTCCTTAGGAAAGCAAGCTAATCACGATTGTTCCATACAAACCCCACACCCAAATGACTGGAAGTGTATTTTTTTTACAAACATAGACCTCTGCCAAACAATAGCCATCGCAACCCCTTTGCCCAGCGGCCTTTTCCTTGGCAGTGATACACGCTTGTGTTTGGTAATGAGGCACATATTGTTTGTCATCTCCTTTGAAGAAAGAGGTTACAAGTTAATAGTATTGTTAAGCTACATTCCCAACTTCAATTCAGTTGAATCCAAACCGTTACTAGATTACCATTAATCAGGCTGTAAGAGAAAGAATAACGAAATGAAAATGTAGTAAGATTTTTTTTTCCCCCAGAATGTCAGGTTGCCACACTTTCCCCCTCTAAGCTCCAAAGCTATTCTGTGTTTAATTTCTTTGGCAGATATCCCATACTTCCTTAAAATCTGAAGCAAAAAGATTGGGATGAGTATTCAGGGCAGTCATTGTATGTTAGATTCGTACTGCTGGCTGCCTACTCTGCATGCCACAATTAAGTCAGCGCTCCCTGGATGCTGGCTTAATCCGGATTCTGTATGAATTCTGTTGCAGTTGATGCGGTTGCTACCTACTTCATTTTTGAAGCCCAAATGCTATCTTTTTATTCTGGTTTTCACATGTTCCTATAGTACGGATTGTGCTGCGTGCTGGGGTGCTCTGTGCTCCTCTTTGTGCCCTTTGCCACTGAGCTGATCCTTGCACAAAACTCTATTATATTTACACAGTTCTCCCACAAAAGATGTGTTTGGCTTATTTAATTTTAAATCATACTGCACTGGAAGTATAACTGAATACCTGTTCATTTTGCTACTCAGAATTATATTAACTTTTACAATCAATTGACTACAAGCAGCTTCAGTTTGATACTTAAATTTAACACTTGGTTATTTTGATTCCAGAAGGCGTACAGAAGTCCCTGCTTAAAGAACCTCATGTCTGAGGATCCTCAGCTTGCTCCCTCCCTTGAATATTTCCAACCAGGGATCACTCTTTTCCTCTGCCTCAAATATGGTGAGGATCAGCTTTTGATACCCTGGAATGTATCAGGTAGCAGTCAGTCTCAGCGGGGTTAAGACAGAAACCTTCTTACTTTGGAGGAGAAGGATTCCAGAATTCTGTCACAAGGTTTTATTCTTCCCTATTTTGTACCCTTATTCATCTGCAGTACAAGAAGAAAGCATAAATATTCCCATATAGCAGGTGGACTTTTATCGAAATGGAAGAACACATCCCTCTGGTGCTCAAACACTCTGGTATGTGATTGTTAGGTTAGGAAAAGGAAAAAAAAATAAAAATCAAAGTTTTGGCAAGCCCTGGTTTTGCATGCCCCAAACAGCAGGTAGACACCTGCACAAATATTGTTTGCATACAAATAAAACTGTGTACGCAGCAGTCTGTAGAAACAAATCTAAAAGCTGAACAACAGTACAGAGGCCAAGCCCCAAATCTCCATCTTTTACAGTACGTCACTATTGAAATATCAAAATAAAAGATAGAATAAGTATTTTCGCTAAACGATGACAGATTCACACCCTCTGACACCACAACTTTACTAGCATTTTTAACTAGTTGACTGAATTCTATGCAGAGTTATTTTTAGCTGCACCTGTAGGTTGGTTTTGCTTTTGTAAAACAGCTACACACATACCTGCAATCTTTTAAACTTTCCCACTTTATCCACTGCCGATCAAAGCAGCACCACACACATAAAGAATCATCCCACAGAGATCCTTGCCAACAAGCTATCTGAAACAGATGACTCTGCTTTATAACATCCCCAACATTTACAATGTACTTTTCTCTTTCTAAAAACAGGGAACCTGCTGGTGGACAATGCAGGACTTAAGCTGTTCCTAAGCAGAGGCTCCAAACACGGCAACTAGTGTTGAAAGCGCTTCCAAGCCTGGCATGTTATGTCAGAGGCTGGTTCGGAACCACAGCGGGCTTCCCATTGTTCATGTGTGCTGTATCATTTAGAATCCAAGTGTGAGCTGAAAGGGAGAAAAATGGTTTGAACTAAACCCATGAGTTTATGGACACCAGGACAATATTTTCTTAAGCTGAACTGAAACTAAGTCTTCCCAACCACCAGCTTATTTTTTCTCACTTTTACTTGAGTAACTTTAATTCTTATCACATACATGGGAATAATTTTACTGTTTTTACTAGGAAGCTACAATTTAATCTGTGTGTCTACCAATACACCGGTACCTAAAAAAGCTGGCTAACACTAATTATCTTTCCCTGACCTTCGTATGGAAACTTATTCCATCTTTTTTGTTAGGAAATCTGTAGTGGATTTGAAACAAACCTTTTAGTTATGAGAACTAAATGACATGAAACAGTTTTGAATACAGAAGCTTGAAACTTCAAGCAGAGAAAGCAGTGCTGCTATCTAGAGTAAAGGCTGTGTCAGGAAGGGAAAGCTGCCCTGCAGGAAGACCTAGGTAGTCTGGAAGAGTGGGCTAACAAGAACCTTATGAAGTTCAACACGGACCAGTGTAAGGTCTTGCACCTGGGAAAACATAATGCAGGAGTGCAATACAGACTGGGATCCACCTGGCTGGAGAGCAGCTCTGTGGAGAGGGACCTGGGGGTCCTGGTGAACTAGAAGCTTGATATGAGTAAACAGTGGTGTGCTACTGTGGCAAAGAAAGCCAAAAAGACGCTGGGCCGCACCAATGAGGGCATCACCAGCAGAGATACAGAAGTCATTATCCCACTCTGCTCAGTGCTTGTCAGGCCACACCTGGAATACTGCGTTCAGTTTTGGTCCCTGCTATACAAAACAGATGTGGACAGGCTGGACAGGGACCAGAGGAGGGCCACCAGGATGATCCAAGGACTGGGAAGCCTGCCACATGAGGAAAGGCTGAGGGAACTCAGTTTGTTCAGCCATTAGAAAAGAAGGCTTAGGAGAGACCTCACCACCATGTTCCAGTATTTAAATGGCAGCCACAAAGCAGATGGAAACTCCCTTTGAACAAGGAGTCATGAGTAATGGGTGCAAGTTACTCCCGAGGGGATTCTGATTGGACTCTATAGAAAAATCTTTCACAATGACAATAATCAGCCATTGGAATAATCTCCCCAGGGAAATGGTGGATTCCCCAACACTGGACACTTCTAAGATTCAGCTGGATGGGGTGCTGGGCCATCTTGTCTAGACAGTGCTTCTGTCTAGACAGAGCTTTTGCCAAGAAAGGTTGGACCAGATCATCCTTGAAGTCCCTTCCAACCTGGTATTCTAGGATTTTATAATGCAAGTAGAAGTTGTATCGTTAGAAGATCATAGTTTTTACCAGAAACATAAAACATAGTTTTTACCAGAAACAGAAAAGAAAAATTTAAGTTTACCTGTGTGCTGAAATGACCTTGTGCTTCAGAGAAAGGCAAGGATGTTGGCAGACAATGTCTTAGCGTGTTTTGCAACATTCATTCTGCACTGTCTAGATTGCACACGTGATTTCTGAACTGAGTTTCTTCGCTACAGGATTTTGCATTTGGCTTACATGCAACGCGTTCTTTTTAATTTAAATCTGCATGGATATACACCTGCAGTGGTAAGTGGAGACTTGCTGGTAGTACAAAAAAGGATTGTCCAGAAGCAGAGCAATACTATACCGTGGCATGCATAGGGCCTATCTAATGGCCAACCACAAATAAAGGGAAATGGTTTACTGGGGGAAGGCTGTATTTCTAGTGCAATATTATCTTGCCCAGAGACCAGGTGGGTAACATTTTAGGGAAACATTTCATCTCCCCACAAGAGAAGTGACTTTCTACCCAAAGCTCATGTACATTGAGTGAAAAGCTTGGTTTGTCTTTGTCCTATACTGTCCTCAGGATCCTCGTCTACTTTCTCACATGTGGAACAAGGCAGAGGCCACAATGAAAGAATGGGCATGGGAATGAGAAAAAGAAAATAAGACAGCAAGCTCTTTGCCTCCCCTCTATGCTCTTGCAGAAAGGAGAAGTTCATGAACTTGCTGCACTGCAGAACATAGATCTATGACAGAGGAAACAGCGAAGAAAAAGTACTATACTGGTCACAGTGGTTCCACTCTCTGAGAAACTGGACGTTTACCCTAAATGAGAGGACAGACTTTTGTCCACTGACAGACAAGTAGGCAGCCCAGCAACCACTGTCTTATTCTGGAGAAAAGAGACACCTGGTAAGGACAGTAAGTCTTTTATCTGCTGGTCAGGATGCCAGCAGGAAGAAGAGGCTGGAGGAACAGCTGGAGGAACAGAAGGCAGGACAAATCCAGTGTTTCTCAAACTGAGGGAAAGGGAAGAAGTGTTAATGTTTTAATTCAAGCCCCCTTTCTTTTATTCCTGCTATAGACCCATTATCACCGCATGCTAATTTGCATTTAATACTGCAGCCTCCTCCCCACTTTTAACAGCTAGATATATTAACGGCAGAATCTTCTCAAATTGTGACAGTGGAAGATACTTCACTGTGATGCATTTGCCTGAGTGCAAACTGGCAAATGCAAAATAACAAGAATAACCCTGCTTTTGCAAAACGGGGAGGAAAAAGCGGGTCAGGCTTAAGCATACTCATTGCTGATCTGCTGAATTGCCAAGCACCTGAAGCTAGTGGGTAGCAGCAGGAATTGCAATTGCTCGTTGAGGTTCTTCTTGCCTTATCAAGTCAATACTTGCTCAATGATCAGAATCTCTCTCAGCTTCAATCTTATGTTGGAGCTCAGGGGAGGAGACTTGCATGCAGGCTTCATTGTTCTTGTAAGAACTAATAAACAGCATAAAAATGGAAGCATGAGCGATCTGCCTTGCCTGGGGATATTATTGAAACCTGGTTACATGCAGATTCATTCTTATTTGGTGATGGCAACTCCCAATCTGAAGTCACCTGTAGCAGATGAGGAATTCCTTGGGTGTATCAGATACTTCATTTACCTTTGGGCAGATACCAAGAAAAATTACAGGTTAGTTAACTAGTTCAAAAGGGAAAAAAATGCATTGCAATTAGAGAGCCCATTATGAGCAGGAGACTAATACCTGCCAAGCTGCATTCTGGGATGTTGGGATCTGTTCCCAATGCCATCAGATGACATGCAGAAGAAGATGCAGTGAGTACAAGGCTTTGATTTTGAAATTATATACATAAATATATACACATATATATACTTTTTTTTCATCTGAGGGAAGATTTTAATCACTGTTTAATCAAAGATAATGTTTTCAAGGTGCAGAAGCAGCTCTGGTCTTCAGTTTGTATATTAAAGTAGAGTATACATTTATAAATCTTGTTTTGTCATAAGCAAGGGTTTCAAATTGTGGATATGGTTTTACTTTGAATGGTAGATCATATATTGCTCACTAAGTACAAAAAAATACATGGTTACTATCTTGAGAGAGCTAAGCATTTACTGTATGATAAATTCATACTATATTAGTGGTGAAAAGCATTTAAATACCATAACTAATTTTATACATGGACTGGAGACAGCTCTAGTTCTTTGTTTCCACAAGGTACACGAGAGACCCTTGTGATGGTTTTGTGTCCTGTTTCAATGTATTCAGCTCATATGTTAAAGAAATACTGTTTAGAAATACTTTATAAGTATGCAGATCTTGAAGCCTATGTGGCAATGCTGACTCAAGCATCCAGAACTCAGGAATTTACACGATCCCCACAGTTAGTTTACAAACTAGTGGCTGTGCAGCCTAACTGGCTATTTTATCTTCCTCTGCTCAAATTAACTCTTTCTCATCAATGTTTCTATCCCTGTACTGTGAATGGTAAGTGATGCTTTAGGAGTGGATGGACATGTAGAAAAGGGGATTCTTGTAGCAATTTTATTCCTGAAAAATACTACTAGATTTCATTACAGAAGTCAATGATTCTATGTACTGAGATTAAAAAAAAACCCACCCGATTGATAATTGTTGCTTTCTTCTAATGTGATTGAAGGAACCTGAAAGACTAGTAAAAATGCTCAAATTAATGACACACTACTTTATTAAATTATGATTTTTGGATTTACACAAGATTTGATTCTATAAGAGGAGTTCAAACCTGTCTAGAACCCAGATTGGTGTAGTTTTGTATATGTGAGTGCAAGGGAAGCCACTTCTCTATTGTATCAATAAAAGTCTTTCTCTGAGCATATTCAAATACAGATCTCTGAGATAACATTAGGATAGTTAAAAAATTCTTGCTCCTATGTTGTTTTTGTCACATTGCTGCTCCTTTCTACTGTACAGAAGGAAATAATAGCTGAGGGATGTAAGAGAACAACCGAACCCAGTGTGACTCAAGCATCCATTACAGAAAGTGGCTGCAATGTAAAGGAACCGTTTCCTCTGGCTACAAAAGTGAGGGATGATGATAATAGCTATCTTTTTGCAGATAGTGAGCCCTCAGTTTCAAAATCAAGTTTATAGTATCCTGTCTTGCTGATTAATGACACATCCATTTGCCAGACTGAAGCTGTAAGAACTAGCTTAGTGTAGTGCTGTGAAAAACAAACCAAAACCTGATTCAGTTCCACTTAACCCACCCACCTCAGTCTCCCTGCCAGCTTCCTGGATTTAATTGCTCTCCCTGACCTCGCGAGTGAGTGCCTCCCACAAAGTGTTTTCCAGCACCTTTCTGAATCTGGTTTCTTTCACAGGCTTTGCATTTGGATTCCTTCACATATTGCCAGAAGCTCACAGTCCTTTCCTCAAAGTCTCAAAACCCAAAATAAACACTTTGCCTACCTCTTGCTTTGACACAATTCTGCTTACAGACACAAAGCTGAACCTAATTTCCTTCAGGAGTACACGAGCAATTAATGTGGTTTAACGAGCTGATGAATCTCTGAAATTCTAACTCGCATGAGCACATGCTACTTCTTTTCCAAGTTTACTTGCTAACAAGGGCTTGTGGAAAATTTATTATTTCACCAAAGAATTACTCAAATTCTTGAGTGTGGGCTAATGAAGAAGAACTGTTACATAAACCAGAGCCAAGTTTTACACATTTAGGCCTTAATCAGAAACTTGTGCAATATTGTTTATGTAATTGTTCAGATTCAAATTTAGTTGTTATACCACTTTAGTCTAAATAGATGCTGTGGTACATAATAAGCACTCGTATTCTGATCAGGATTGTTGTCTATGAAAGAGATTACTGACTAAAGTGTTAATTTATGGGCAAAGATACTAGAGATGGACCATGGAGTCAGTAGGACCATCATTCTTTGATACAGAGTTTGGTGAAATGAATGCTTTGTGCTTGAAGTACCAGTGCAGCCTTCACGCTAATACTTTGTATCCGGTGTTTGCCTCTCTTTCTATTTTCCACGCCCAATGTAGCTTCTATCAATTTATATAAAAAACATCACTTATGCTACGGCAGCCTGCCCCTTTGGTTATGACAAACTGCACCAAGTGCCACCTTTCTGTATCCTGTATCTCCAAATGAGAGTTGATGCACACTCAGTGGAAATATTTTGTCTTCAAAAGACAGGGGTTTTTTTGTTCTCTTGGTTTCAACTGCACACTAAATTCTGAGATAATTTTAAGCAATGAGATTATATCTTTGCATTATTTTCTTATTCAACAAGCAAAATGCAGTCTTTCACAGCTCTTTTCAACACAGTTGTAGAAATCTTAATGCAGTATCAGTAGCTTTTACATCCATGTTGTGCAGCTTTTTAAAAAGGCCAGATAGAAACAAAAAACTGGTCATGTTAACAGAGCTTTGGTGGTCCCTCTTCTATACTGTAGTAGTAAGACACCCAAGGGAAAGACTGACTTGAACATTGCATATCGACTCTCCCAGTGAAGCCTGTGCTAGAGGATTAGTAGGTGTATCTTTCTTCAATGTCATTACATGTCTAAGGGTCAATAAAACTGACTGGCGTCATCTTAAGCGCAAATACTTACAGTAGCCCCCCGGGAATGTGTATATATTACAGTTGCTTTCCAGGCTGACAGCCATAATAACTCATCTTCACTGTTACTTTCATTAGTTCTACCTGCACTAAAACTGGCATGGATACACTGCGACCACATCTTCTCTTGCAGTGTAGCATACGTTGTAAGTACTTGAACGAAAAAAGACTTACGATGTATCTGGTTTGAAGTGAGCGCAAAGATTCAAAACATTCAGATTCTCCTGCGTTGGTATAATATAACTGCTTAGAGTCCCATAAATTACCGCTTGATGAGCCTTAAGTTTCTGCTCCATTGGAATTTGTTGGGTAATATCAAAAGCAACTGAACAAGTGAAGAATGAAATGCAGCTTCCAGTCTAACCGTAGTGTTCAGTACTGACAAATGCAGTATTTATTTCAAGAAAATAAATCAGGCAATTGTCCACATGAATTGCAATTGCTTTCCAACAGGAAGCAAAAGATGCTTAATCTGTGTCAGAAGAAGTAGAAATTAGTCATAGATCAAAATCTATTCATTTGCAAAGATTACTCACCTATAAATTGCAGCTGCTTTCAGATGCAGTGTTAGATTACTCGCTATACCCTGAAAATAACTGCAAACCAGTAGAGAATGTTTATGTGTGTTTCTTTCAAGCTAATTACTTATGCAAAAATGCATCTGTTGGATGACACTGAAGCTCATGATTTTCAAATGTTTCCTTGTCCTACACGGTGATTACTCAAAATCTTTCTGTTCAGAAAGAGAACTCATCAAGAATCTTTCAACAAAATGTTTTTCCATTGGAAAATGAGATTCAAAGCCAAAAGTTTTCATGGAAATTAATTTATTTTGGTGAAACTTTTGTCAGGAAAGGTTTCAATGTTCTGAGACAAAGTTTCTGGTTTAGATGAGACATCCCTTCATTCCAAATTATCGAATAATGTAGGCCAACTGCTTGGAACAAAATAAGTTCCAGGATTTTGCTTCTATTCATGTGTAGTTATGCAAAGTAAACCAGCTCCATCAGGAGAGACTGAAAGACCTATTGAGAACCAGCCGCCAGTGCTGGGTTTGGGCATCCGCCTCGGTTATGGCAGAACTTAAGGACCTAGCATGTAGATAAGAGACTTTACCTGCAATGTTTGTGCTCTTTCATTGTCAAGCTTAAAAAATGGTCTTGGCTTTACCCTCTCAGATTTCTTGGGGGCGCTTCCCAAAACACTTCTAGCCCACGATTAAGTAACTCCTAATCCAGAAGGAATTGTTTTGCAGTTTCCAAATACAATTGTGCTGCTATGGGACTCAAACTGGTAAATAGATGTGCAATCACTGCAGCTTAAGTAAGCCTGGAGTCCTCCTCTCAGATAAAAGTAGTTACAAATTAAAACCTGAAGAAAGCTGATGTGTGTGTATGTATACGTAGAATGTGCAGCTCACTCTGAGTAGGTTTATGTAGTTCAATTACTCAGTAAACTTAAGTAGCAGAGAAGTAACTTTCTTTAAAGCAGAAGTATCGTCTTTGAGCCTTCTGTATACAGCACCACAGCAATTCTCACTTTTCAAGGGTTTTCAACTCACTCTTTCTCCCCTAGCACCATCCCCTTACATACTAAGTAGAATCTAAAAGACCAGATTGCTCCCTCTCCAGTATACTTTGTGATGGGAAAACAAATAGATCATAATTAATTTTCTGTTTTCCCCTCATGTCTAGTCTTGGAGACATCACTAAAAAGGAGAGATTAAACCCCTTTTCTTTTTTTTGAGGGGGGGAGGGGATGAAACCCAACATGTATATTGTTTCATTAATTTTTTTCCTATATCTTAAAGACTGAGTTCTACATCGATGACTTCCTGTATTTCAATTACTTAACCTTCAGCTAGAACTCTTAATACTAGCTGCGCATATGCTCTCAGTGTTAAATAGCTGGAGAATATCTTCAGCTATAAATTTGGTGCTGGCATTGCAGAATTAACCTCAAAAAGCACAGGCTAGATCTCAAAATATCCAAAGGAAGAAAACCTCCACAACAACAAAACCAAGAAAAGCATATGGAGTGTGTGTGTAATGTTGTTAATTCTCCCAAATGTTCAGAACACAATTTGCCTTGGGGTACAGGAACTTTTGAAACTGCGTGATAATAAAGGCTTCCAGTAACGCCCCACATTCTGTTCCACCATCCTATCTGCTTGCATCAGTTAGTGATCCACCTGATGCCAACATCCTTCATCAATACTTAGAGTAGCCAGCTTTCATTTAATCATGGTTTTGACGCCCTTGTATACATGGTGCCCTTATTTACATTCCTGTTCCTTGCGGGTTGCAGTGTGCACCTGCTTTTACCACAGGCTTGAGACGGCTTCTAGGCTGGCGACCTCCAGACAAATAGAGGAAACCCCAAGTGTTCTTCAGCTCACCTCCACGCTGAGAGGGAGAGCAAAGCCCAACTGAGCCACTGTTCGTAGGAGCAGTAGGGAGAAGGGATGAGAGCTGGCCTGGACTTCTGCATGCTTTCTGCTTCCTCCTTTCCTACGAAGGCTGCATTAACGATTCTGCTTCCCATTTAACCTCAGCTGAAAAAAATCATACTGGATACTGAAGGAGAGAAAGAAAGGTTATCTGCCTTGAAGTGATAACCTAGATGCTCTTCCCCAAGAGACGGGAGTAGGATAGCCAAAGGAGATTTCCACAGACAGGGCTGAAAATGACTTGAGAGCTGGAGTTGCTGGATTTCCAAATGACTGGCAGGATCCCAGGACAGAATCATTCTGCTCTTGGTAGAATCATGAGAATTAACAACACCGTACTGTCAACGTTCAAAGAGATTGCCCAGGGACTATAGTATGTTCCTCAAGCCAGACCAAGATTATATCATGCATGAGCCATACCACTAATGGTATGTGGAAGAACTTCCCTTTGCAGAATTAAACACCGAGTTGTTATATGACTGGCTTCAGGAGATCAGGGCTTAATGCAAACAAAAACTTGTTTGTGGCCAGAGAATTCAAGATAAGTTGTTGCCACGTAACTTTTTACTTTAAACTTCCCACTGGAAGTCTTCATACTTTTTCAAAAAAGATTTGTAACCTATTCTCCAGAACTGCTGGAATGTTGTATCTCAGGAGTTTAAGATTAGATGAATCAAAGTAAGAGAAAACTGCGTGTCATGGGACAGCCTGGAAACAAAGTTGTCCTCACCATTATTCTTTAGGGAACTTGCCGATTTGTAGCTGCATTTGCTTTTGATACTTCTCGGACACAATTTTGGACCAAATTACCTCTATAAAATATTGTCAGAGGGGCAATTGAGGAACTCTCTAACTACTGCAATGTGAGCAGAGTGTTAATTTTCTTCCTTCTTTTACAGGCCATGAGGAAAACAGGGCTGCTAGCCAGAAAAGTGCAATGTTCATTATATTATAATGTCGTCTCAGCATGCTGAGAAGTAACAATTTTCATGCTGTTTATGCTTTGGACAGCAAAAGCAGACTGTTTATGTTAGTGAAACTCTTCCTAGGTAGACGTGAGATTTTTACAAATGTCTGGAACTAATGCTGTGAGTAGTGAGAATAAAAAAAAACAAACCCAAAACCAACCAAAAAACCCCTTAACTCAGAAGAACCTTCTCCTTCTGGAAAAGAATATGGACGTATATGCTTTTGGAAAGCACGCCCTTCTACGATGAGTTTCTTTCCTGGTTGCTGAGAGTCTTTTTCCCTCTTTGCTCCCCATGCCCCATAGCAAGGAAGGGAGGCAGATGCCTCAGCTGAAGGAGAAGCATGTTATTTGCAGGTGGGACTTTCTCTTACGGGTGTAGAGTTTACTGTGCCTACACCTACATCTGCTTACTCCTGCCTGACTTCCTTGGTACACTTTGCTCCTCATCCCTTAGAAGTGGAATAACACCTAGACAGCTGATTCATGGCTGAAGTGGGAACTTCAGGCAGTAGATAGTTCTGTTTTCTATTCTAGCATGCCCTTTAATCCTTCTTCCTGTTCGAAGTGTTAAAGGGACTTTTTGTTGTTGCTTTCCAACACCTCTCTCTTCGTTAATAAAGTTTGTCGGTTTGTTTGTGTGGGGGGTTTTTTGGGTTTTGTACGTTTCCAGTGTTGGTAGGCATTAGGCATATCTTTCTTGTCGATAATCTGGTTCCATCTAATGCTAGCAGGAATTCTGGCTTATGAATGAGTATGCCTCATATAACCAATGTCGGTGCCTCATACACAGTTGAAAGTGTTGAAAGAAGGGAAGCATGCCTGTTTCCATTTCACAGATAGAAAATTGAGGCATCAGAAGGTTATGGACCCTTACTGAACAAAACAGGTTCCAGATATGTTCCAAGATATTAGAACTGAGTCCTCGTTACAGTAATAGTGAGGAGTCTTGTGATGTTTAGCTTACCTTTCTTCATCCTTTCTCACTGAGGTATGAAAGTGCAAAGGAAGAACAAAGAGCAAGACTGAAAACTGGAGACTAAAACTGTCTCACAAAGGCAATCTCAGCGACTGCAGCATGACTCACCTTCCGGAGGCTTCGAACCTCTCTAATGCTTTGGGCATAGCTGGAGCATGTTCTGGTGAACATGCAGTGGGTTAGCAGCCTGCAGGAAGGCAGTAGCTATGGGTGCTCAGGTGGGTCATGTTTATAGCTGCTCTGGAGATGGTCCTTTTGGAGCCCTTTAGACCTAGCCCAAGTACATGGACATGTGAAAGACGCAGAGCTGACAATTTCATCTCAGTTTCTCTTGTTCAGCGTTGCCAAGTCCTGTGACTCCCTTGAATCATGCAAGTCTGGTGAGGACTCGTATCAGTCTTGTGAGGATAAGAGAAGTTCCAGCCCCACTGTGGACTTCAGCCCTCCACAGGACAGAACTCCTCCGAAAAGCTGCTTTCCTTCTTTCTGTACCACTAGAAGCAGCGGCAACAGTAAGGCTAGGACAGGAAACAGAACCAACCCCCTGTTAGAAAGAATTGTGTGTGGGGTGCGTGAAAGAGCTCTTGAATTTGAGGTCAAGTAAACCTAAGAATGGTGGTAATAATCTGACACGTTATCCCCTTATCTTTGGGGGATAGCTGAGGGTGTAGAAACAAAGAACCCTCTCCAAGGGACAGATGTAATCCTTAAACAGGATTTTTTTTTTTCTTTTGGTGTAATCTCACAGTTTTGATCCAATGATTTTGAAGTTACAGCTGTGGCTAACAATGGATACGCTCTGTTACTGCCTTGCTACTTCACAATTTTTCCCAACTGATGCCCTTTCACTAACAAAGTAATTACGTCATTCTTGAAAATATCTCTTGCGTTTAACTTAGTCTCAGAGCCAGTAAACATTTAACATCTGCTTAAGCATATTTCAATTACTCACCTAAGTGACTTGACTAAGTAGTTTCTGGTAGAGCCACAATTTGAGCCCTTCATAGCTTTAAATCCAATGCCTTTGTAGTTGTTGCTTATTATAATCTAAAATTTGCTATAATATTGTATATATTTTATTGTGCATTTTATCTTAAAACCACATTATTTCCTTACTAACACCTAGTTGTGTGAAGAGAATTAAATGGCATAAAGCGTCACACTTGAATATTCAAGTACTGAAAAGAAAACTGAAATTGCTGGAGCTGGATAATAAGAGTAACTTCAACAACCAGGAGCTATGACAGACTCCAAAGCCAAATAAGTCTGTTGCTGAACTCCTCAATGATGTTATGATGTGGCAGAAAAAGAAGATAGCACAATTTATTTACAGGCTAATTTAAATTCAAGACCAGGTCCAAACAACAGACCTGGCAAGTCATGTGCAGCTCACAGCAGAGCCACTCTTTTGTTTTCTTTTTTCTTAAAGGAGATTCTAAAACTTTTATTATTTGTCTTCTCTGGCCATATTCCGTGCTAGAAGGAGCAATGCTCCTCTCATGTGGTTTGAAATATGCAGCCACTTGGCCAATGATCTCATGCACCAGGGCATACGGAATGACGCCCTTTGCTTGCATTAGTGTATTAGCACACTGCATACAGCTGTTAATTTTCTTTAACCATTCACAGCTCAGCACTGTGGTGTGTGTTTCCCAATATATTCTAATGGCAACCTTAAAAGTTGTTTTATTTTCTCTTTCTGGCTTCCTTAGAAATGTTTTAGGATTACATTTTTAATAAGATCTCTTCAAAATACTTCAGACCCTGGAAAACCTTTCCCTGGAGCATGTTACTATAGGAGTGGGAGAGCAGGCTAGGAAAACTGAAAAGCAATCCACCACCTTCTGCATCTCAGATTTCCTGGGTACCTTTTACTTACAAGAACATATGGTAGAAAAGCAACAGACCAAAAACCTTTCATATCTCAGGAGTCCTGAACCTCCTTCAGGAGGACAGAACCTCAAAATAGGGTTGCCGAACACTCCCATGTCTAGTTCTGCCCTTGAACAGAAGGAATTAAGTGGCTCTATGATGATGCGCTTAATGCAGAGTAACTTTTCCAGAAATGAAGGTCTGATCCATTACTTCTGTGCAGTGCTTTGCACTGTTATGCCAAGGTTAGTGTAAGATTTTTCTATCGTGGGATACTGATGGAAGCATCAAACGCATACAGATGAATGCTGCCTTTGACCTGATGCAGTGCACTAGGGCTAACCTTTCTGTTAGTGTTTTTTCCTAGAGTTTCACTGAATATAAATTTTTTTCAGTTTAAAAAAAGCAAGGATTTACTCCATGTTCACATTACATCACTCCATGTGACTCCTTCTGTGGCTATTTTTGTAGCCTGTGGTCATATCGCCTAGTTCCTAGAATTAGGATGATAAATTTTAACACTGAACATCTATTTAGTTAGTAGGCTTCTGTATTTTTTGACTGTAGAGTTCCTCATTTTACTTCTCTTTTGAGCCTGGCTTTTCTGTAAACTGTGTGTTTACTACGTTAGGTGGAGCCTGCTATACTTTCCAGAATACCTGCATGGAAAATGTTATTTTTCTTTCTTCTCCCCTACTGCCTTTTTTTTGGTTCCTGTTGTGGGGGTGGGTGTTGGGGTTTTTTTTTGTGAGCAGCCTGGGATGACAAACCTGTGTGCTTTAAACTTGCTTTTTTAAAACGTGCTGCACACCTCAATGCTGTTTTGTGTTGCCAAGAAAAGTTCCATGTGTAAACAAAACCTCCGTGACCACCATCTTTTTATATACTCTAACCCCAGATGTTTCTTTAGGATATACCTGTCAAAGACTTCCAGGTTATCTGCAAAATTTTTACAAATACAGAACAGCTTTTCAACCCTTCATATTAAACCAGATGGTATTTCTGCTTCACTGTAAAAACTTTTCCAAGTATTTTTATGTCATATTGCTATTTTTTCCCTCTGTGTGTTGGAGAAACAACTGTGTGTTTATCCTACTTAATTAAACAGAGGTCAAGCAAGGCAAAACAGGCACTCTCCAGACTTTGAGGATTTTGTTAAGGAACAAGAGCATCCCCAAATCTGAGAGAGGTTTTTTTTCCAAAAGGCCTAGGCAGTCCTGGATTATCAGATCAAGATTCTGACAGCTATGGACTATTCAGAGAATAGATCTGGATGTAAATCTTGTGTCCTAAATCCTTTTCAAACTAGGAGATGTACATGATTTAAACTAGAAGTAACATATATAATAGATTTTTTTTTTTTTTAATTCTTCTTGGTCAAGCTGGGGTTAGTCAGAACCCTGTACTTCAGGCACATCTTGGAGACAGAAAATCTGCCCATTTGGTGTTTCAGTAATTGGACCAAACAGAAAGTAATTGACTAGCCACTCAGGATGGAAATCAAGTGAAATCAGATCAGCACAGATCGGAAGTAGGAAAGGGATGAAAATGTCTTCAAATTACTTAACTGAGATGCTGTCATTTAAGTGACAAGCTGTGATAATATTTTTGTCATATTGGCTGCATTTTGTAAAAGTAGAAATGAATTTCAAAACAACTGTGTATATACCTTTTGGTGTAGTTCTATCATACTTAGTGTGCTACTATATGTATAGCAAGGACATGAAGATCTGTGTTTTAATATTTCAGAGTGCATCTGTAAGCTGAAATCTGGTAATTCGGTTCACAGACGTCTCTAAACGTGGTAGTCAAATTGTGAGAAGTCCCATTCTGCAAATGGAAGGCACCTGCTTTGTAAATTAGTTCTAGAACTGTCTAGTTGTGCCCTGTCAATGGAGTACATTTTCTGCTGTAATTCTGGTCTGTACTGAGAGGATACAAGACTGAAATCTTGATGTGTAAGAATACTGCAGTGTTGTTCAACTCCAGCGTAGCTCGTGTAGCTGGAAGTGTTTGGCAGTGTAGTGAAACTGCAGGATAACTGCTGCCAAGAAGTGAAGATTATTGCTGTTATACAATAAGAATTATGGGGCAAGTTGGATAGCTGGATATTGAAAAAAATGACTGCCAGCCTTTGCCCCTCAATTTTGTTCCGAATCTCCTTAAGTCGATAAATCTCTGTTTTCATTTTGAAATAACAGCTAAAAGGATAAGATGCTTGCAGGTGGTTTAGAGTTTATGTTGTGTCTCTAAAACAGCATCTTTAATCTACTGACTTTAGCTAAAAAAAAAAATAAATAGTCAATGGATCTTTCCCTCCAAATCTAAGGAGGACAAGCAGCAGAGCAAAAGACCACTATTAGCTGCAAGCAGTCATTTATCAAAAAGTGTAAGGTGGCTTTTAAATTCTCGTTTAGAAACCTTGGCTCTGGTATTGTAAATATAAAATCATAGTAAGGAGAACGCAAACCCCAAAAGGCACCTTACAGAAAGCATAAAACTATAAAAGACTTTAAAATGCACAGAAATAGAAAATCAGCCTCTAATCCAGCAATGAGCGTAAGGGTTTCCTATAACATGGGAGGTCACAGTAGGAAGAAAACAGGTTTTTTGTTTGTTTACAGCACGCTTCCTAATCATCTATCACTGGCTTTGTTGTGGTTTGTGCAGTGCTAGGAAAACCTAGGATAGGAGATGTCTACAGATACACAACAGAATACCTATTTTCTGAGTTTGCCTAATTCTTATTCAAATCTTTTTAGTCCCTATGAGATGACTCTATAAGCATGTGAGAGGTACTTGTCTTATAACTTAATAAAAGGATGACAGAGTAATATATTACCAGCTGAAGAATCCCAATCTAGTTAGCTGCTTCATGTAGAAGCTCTCTTATATCTCTCAAAATCCCTGCTGCCCTTTTCTGTTCATCTCCTAATTTTACTAAACATATATTCTGGCACAGGAACAGATCTGTATGCTCTATTCAAAATGTGGGTACATCCTTGACTTATACAGTGCAGTAAGTACTCTCCTCTGTGGTGTTCTCAGCTCTTGTCCTGAATTCCTAACATTGTTTCTTCTCTTAACCATTGCTGAGCACTGAGCTGGTGTTTTTAGGGACCTGTTCACAGCAAATCCCACATCTCTCTCTGACAAGAGTTAAACCAGAAGCCCTTGCTGTTTACATATGATGTAGGCTGCCTTTTCCTAGACTGTTGCCTTCATTCATTTGCATGAGATTCAATCTACTATTTTATCATCTAATATTGTGCTTTGACGATGTATGTGCTTTAGTCTCAACTATCTTGAAAAATTGTGTTTATCAGCAAGTTTTCTTGCCTTTCTACTCCTATTGTTCACTTTTATAACCTTTTGAAGAAGTTATATGGGCTTTTTTCAAACCAGACAATACCTATATTGTAAGAGGTAAATTAATTATATAACATGTGGCATTTATGAATAACAGACAAAAGCCCCCTAATTTAGCAACTTCAGTTCTGATTGTACAGAATAATATTGCTGCTTATGTCAGTGGGATAAACAGAGGAGTAAGAAGCCTTTGAACATATACTTTGCATATGCAGAAAGATGGTCTTTCTGGGATCACAGGGTTTCTAACTACTTGGGCTGCAGTTTCACAGCCCAACAGGATCCACAGGCCGTTGCCAAACGGGGAGAATCCGGTCTCTGCACACCTCACCCGTTACTTAGACTGTCCTGCTCCTTCCCTTCCATCAATCCAGAAGTGCTGGGATTTTGACATTAGTCATTAAAACATAAAAACCCCCTGACTCACCATGCAATGTCATGACTGCTAGATTGGGCGTGAGAGAAGGGGCAGAAACATGCAGCTGGGGCTCAAAGGGGAAAAAGGGACGGTTGCCTTGGCAGGGTACAGAATTAGACTGCGTTACATGACTCGTGAACTGCACCTAAGCCCTAAAGCATAGCAGTGCTCCTTTTTCTTTCCAGGGCAGAGACCTGAGGTACGGAGAACTTAACCAAATCCACGCTTTTTCTCCATGTGACAGCCAGGAACATAGCCCACATGCTCTGATGCAGTGTGAAGCTTTAACCCTGGACAAAAAAATCATTAACTGCTTGTCCACGTTATCAGACCTGTGACTTTTTCTTTTAACAAATCACAGCTGATGTGGGTTAGCACTTATGCTGGAAGTGAGAGCTTGTGTCAGGAAACTATGTCAAAAAAATGAAAAATTCTCTAATGTAAAGATTGACTCAGTTAATCCTGTCTGATAGTGTCTAATTCTAGTATGAGTAACTTGCAAAACCTTTTTTTAGCCTAACTTTATAACTTCTATGAATTGAAAAGCTCCTCTGCACCCTCTTAATTATAAATAGATAAATGCAGCTGGCATTCTTAGTGGGAAAGCATACTGGGTGGCATACATCTAATGCAGTGCAGGTGACGCAACACCTTTGGAACCGATGGCAGCAGCAAAGGCGGGGGAAGAGAGAAATGTATGAAGGCAGATAGTGGTTAAAGCTGCCTGGTAACAGTAGCCTTTTTGCTCTTTGTTCTTGTGATATCAGTGGGAAATCAGAATAACAGGTTCAGGTGAAGCTTAAAAATAAAGCAGCTTAGACTGTTTGAAGATGGATGCTAATGTAACTGAAAGCAACTGTATAGCATAACACCAGTTGCTTCAGCATGACATACTGATGTTCATTATGACACTCATTTATTCCAAAATGCTAATGAAGACCAACGGGTGTTATGCCTTGCTGTAAATAGTTGTGGTAAGAATAATATTTATATGGTTTATTGCTTTGAAAGCTTTCTACCACATTAAGTTATTATGAAAGAGTAATTTCTAGAGTCTCTCCTTCTATAAGAGTTTTCTTGATCTTGCTATTCTTTCTTTTCCCTGAATGAGGAATGCAGTATTCAATGTGTAACTATCTATTTTTCACAAGAAAATTATTGTTGTTTCTAATAACTACATAAGTGATTATTTACAATACTGCTCAACTTTTGGCTACCTAGCATTTTATATCCTTGTCAAGTCGTCTTTTATAAAACATTATTTTCAGTATGGGTGTCTTTTTTTTGAAAGACAGCTTAGGTTTCTAGTCCAGAAGAAAAATGGAATTTACTCAGGATTACCAAATTCTACAGTACTAGCTACTTCCAAGTAGCACTTTCTTATCAAGAGCTCAAACTTCAGAGTAATTAGAACATATTGGCATCTTGCCAAATTCCAAGGTAGACTTCCTTGCCAAGCACCATCTCAAATGTTTCATATAAGTTGTTCTAGAGCAGGTCCACCTTCCTCTAGGAAAAGCTCCTTTATAGAAAGAGAGTCTTAGTGATCCTTACTTCTTGACTACTGTATTTATTGTTCCATATCACTATGCAGCAGTAGCATACTTTGTTGTAAATTCTTTCCATTACTCACAAAGCCACACAAACATCTCAGAGCTTTCCTCAGAGAATTCTTAGCTTCCTACAAAAACAAGCAACAAAAAGCTACCAGGAAAAGTAACCAGATAATCTTTAATCACTTGAGTCTACTTCCTATCCCTAAGAGAAACTAGGATTTTCCACGTTTAAGTTAAATACTCAAGTGAATTACATAGCCTGTATTAAATTAATCTATGATCTATTATTTTTTTATGAACCATATTGTGTCAAATATGAGAACAGATCCTATTTCTTACCCATATTCAAAGACTTCCCTAGGATTGCTACAGAAATGGAAATCCTTCCTGAATAGGCCTGGTTTATCTTTTAATCCCTTAAATGTGAGATTTAAATTCCATGTTTTAAATATAAAATACTGGCTAACACATGTGTACAATAACTCAAAGCTTTTAACTTAGAGTTTACTGTGGTGATACTCACTACTCCGCTCCAGACACCAATGGAATCGGGATATGTTGCAATATCAGATTTCACCACTTTGAATATTGCAAGAGCAAATTGTTACACTTATGGTAGTCCACGATGCTAAAGCTTTGCATTGATAATACTTAAATACTGTAGACTGCTCTAAGGTGTGTTCAGATGAAAACATAATTGAACTCAGGCTTGGCATATATCGCTACGTATTTGTGCATTTAAAAGTAATGGCCCACCTCAGAGAGAATCTCTGAGAGACGTCCCTTTTGCAAAGGGAAATGCCAGTTGTATTCGGAAGAGACGATTTTTCTCTCTCATAGTCAGTTTACCAAATTTAGTAAATCCTGTCCTCTGACACTGACAGGTAATGATTGAATTTATTTTTTTTTTTTAAATCCTTATGTGTAAGGTTGTGTTTGGTTTGCTCGTGTGTGTGTGTGGTGTTTTTGGCTTCTTTTTCATCCCTATCTCAAAATTCTATGTTAAATCTTGCCTTCCTGCATCTCTCTGAGCTATATGAAGAAGGACAGGAATGCACAACTGTAGAAGTTAAAGGGCAAAGTGTAGTGACTATACATAAAGTTATAAAAGTAAATCATCTCAGTAATATGCTTCACTACAATACCATTAAAAATCTGAGGTTACATCTTTGGTTTCAATGGAAATATCCTGAACTCTCCTAGATATAAATCAATATTTCACACCTGCTTTGTTTATATAGATTGTTATAAATTAAAGACGTATTCTACATTTCAAATATTCTGGAAACTTGCTTGTAAATGTATGCAACATTTATTTTGAAGAAAATTCTGTCCATAATCACCAATACATAACTGAGAATAAGCATAGTTGACTATGTGTTACCAAATGCTAAATGAAGCTGGGGGGAAGAGGGCAAATAATCTTGCTTGCATTCTTGTCAGCTAAGAGCATGACCCTACTTGAAAACTTGATAAATCAAAATCCATTACTTGGGGAAATAACATTCAGTGCAAAGCAACAAAGTTTCACCAAAATATTTAGTTAAAATAGCTAATTTTGAAGTGATTCTGAAAGCTACAAAATGTCAGATAATTTGCCCAGAGAGTTTTGGGTCACAGCATGTGAAGACTGCAGGCGCCAATGCAGGAGATCTTTGGTTGTACTGGTTCTTATTCACAGTATGGCACTCACAAGAGGAGGAAAAACCCACCTCAGTTTATTGTCAAAAGACAATCTTAAAAGGAGTGTATCTGTCAAGGATGTCCTGGGGAGCTGTTTCAGCAATTGATCCTCCTCAGATAGAAATAACGCTTTCGAGTTTCACCCTACTTGCCTCAGGAAAGATTTATCTTTACTCCAATTACAGAACCATCAGAAAGCACCACTAACCCTCTACTACTGCAAGTAGTTTAGAATTAAAGTAATAGCATGGCATATATGAAGGAATTAAAATGGTGGTATGTTGAAGCCATCAAACACCAAGTTGGAATTATAAAATATCTATTATATACTGGCATATAAGAACTTGCTGTTACTTTCCCTCTGTTAACTTTATATGTATTAAGGAAAAAAAAACCAAACAAACCACCCTCTTTTTAATTTCCTGTCTCAAAGTTAGTGTGTGAACACAGAATTAGGTTACTTTAACTCACAAAGATGTTAGCAACACTTACTTTATAAAAAAAACAAAAACAAACCAGAGCTTTAGTTCCCCAAAAAGACACTTTTTTTTTAATTCAGCCTTACTATCAATTAAACTGATGTCTCAGCAATCATGGTTTAGCAGCTATTAGGTTCTTACGTCACTGTTCTGTTTAGATGAAATCCAGAAGAAAGGCTTACATAACTTTTGCTAATATGAAGTTTCTGTCTCCTTAACTTCAAACTTATTTCTGGTGGAATGTCTGAATAAATTAATCTGAATACATCTGAGTATTAGATATACATCTCGAAAGTATTAAAAATACTCAGGTACAACCAGACATGTCGATACTCATTTCTCTGCACTTGCTGAAAGATTTAACAAATCTACTAACACAGTGCACTAGAGTTTTGCAGTGAGGCATAGCAATAGACTTGTATGTTTGCATTCCTTTCACCTGATGTCTTTGCTAATTACTGTTTAAGTAATTTAGTTGTTTTGCTCATAGCATTGTTTTGGCTTTTTATTATCTTGCAAAAAGAAATTAAAAAAAAGTTCTTAGAAAAATAAAACCAAAATGAACATCATATTGTACCTTGTATTTCATCTTTAAACGTGACGAAATCAACTTTTCCATTGGAGGAAAAGCACACCCTGAGAGAAAGAGAGAGATATATATATATATATAAAATAAATCTGATTACCACTGTCCAGTCTAAGAGAAACGACTATGTAACAACAACAAAAAAGTCTTAAGTGACATGAAACATCTGACAAAAACATCCCCCACCTTTATAATCGGAGATGAAGTTAGCCATATACAACTTATTTTGTTTGAAAAGGCATACCTGCACTGGTGTATCATCCTACAGAGCTTCCCATGGGGGAAATCTACTGACGCGCTCTGCTGCTGACAGGAATAATGCTGATCCCTGTAACAGAGACATGGTCCGTTAGCATTTTCACCAATGCGCCTTAGTCTAGCTCTGAAATACGACGTACCAGTGTGCTTTAGACAGGCATGTTATGAACTGACACTTGTACAGCTACCAAGCTTAATCAGCTTAATAAGAAAAACCGTTCCCATTTGTCATAACTTCAAACAGCATACTAATGAAAATATGTGCTTACAATGTAACTTTTAATTGTCATGCCCTTCTGAGCACAATTTGCTATATATGACATTGAGGTATCAAAGGCTAGCTAAGACATATATTGAACACATATATTGAAGTATCAAAGGCTAGCTAAAACACGGGCATATTGCCAAGGGTAATGTACGCCTTTGATCACCTATCTTTGTTTATCTGAACGTTTGAGATGAACTTGAAAGACAACGGATAAATAGGCTTGTGCTGAAAGCCGAATACTGCTCTTTTTCTTTTTTTCGTAGCTTTAACAGAATCCAGTAGATGACAGTTCCACTTGGCTTAGTGTGTGAATATATGCACATTCCTAAAATGAGCTTTTAATTCGTCTTCTTGCTAGGTGCACTGAACCTTTGACTGATGCCAGGTATTTATAACCTTATACCTATATTCTAATTAGTCTGGCTTTATCTGGGAACAGCAGTGCTGGAGAGCAGCGTGGATAGATATGCTGACTAGACTGCTTTTGATTCCCTTGTCTCTTAGAATCTACCTTTGATAAAAGCTGAGTGTGATGTCAAAAAGCGCCTGAGTGTTTCTGTACACAATACAAACGTATCGCAACAACAGGTTCCTCATCAAAACTATTAAAAAGTTTGGATTTTTAATGAAGATTCACAACAAATAGGATTTATGAAAAGATAAAGGAAAGTTTATAATTTTTTCTTGTTTCCTATCATCCCTCCATATGTTTGGAACACATATATACATACACACAGAGATATAGTCAGATACATCTCTTCCTATTTTACCCTATTGCTACTGATGCAATACTTGTGAATTCTTCATGGAAAAATGGAATTTTGGTGTCATCCTAATGTACATTATTATAATGGATAACTTCTAGAGAAACTAAGTATTGAATGCAGTTCAATTACCACACACAGGAAATTGTCCATGCACAGAAAAAATAATGCATAGCTTGAGGTCATGCCAAATCAGGTGATCAGTCTTTTAATGTAGCTCTGTATCAGGTATAATAAAAAGATCTTCTACAGCTCAGCAGTTATATGTTCAGGCTAGGTTCTAAAAGTGTTTGTCAGGAAAGAGTTATTTATGCTTTGTTATTTTTAAACTACAGCACCCAGCTCTGAATAGATTTTTATTGTGGTTAGACTTCTTCAGAAAGTCAAAATAAACCAAATAAACCAGTTTGGTTAGGTCTCAGAGACAGAACACATGTATAAATCCAAGTGCTGTATTTATTGTCTAAGAGGGAGGAATGACTGTTCAAATAGCAATGAATTGAAGCCTAGATTTCTTTCACACGCCCCGCACATTGGAGCTCCAGTAATGCTTATTCAGACTGAGTATTTATTCACTGTGCACGTGGTACCCATCAGTTCAGCATCTCCACATTAAATTTATAACATTATTCTAAAATGATTTTTCATGCTTTGATAGTCTCAAAAGACAGTGGTATACCAATGGACTTGTTGTGTTTGTCCTATGCTCCTCTCTGAAGCTTTCTAAATTCTGTCTGTGATGAAAGGAATGCTACCCAGATTCTCAGTCCTTCTGTTGGGAACCTAACTGCTGTCCCTCCAATGCATTTCCAACCACAGGAAAAAACAGATCTCTGGTTACCTAATAAAATACAACTATACCTGTCAGACACAATTTAAGAGAGATCACTTAGAAACCACGTGACTTGAGCAATATTTTAATTTTCTTTGTTTGTTTAGCCAGCTTGTACTGCATCTGCAAATGGGTAGCCAAGGTCCGTAACAGCAAATGAGTCAACGCCCGTGGGCTGAGTCATGCAGCAGGGACAATTGCCTGTAAGCAGGACCTGCGCTGTACATCTCAGGTTTCAAAGCTCTGACCAGCATTCTTAGGTGTCACAACTACTTTCCACATTAGAAGAAAAATAAATCTTGATAATAAGTACTGCAGATAAGTATCTAAAATTCGGGAAAGCAACTGAACTGCTCGCATTTGGAGAAGTCTGAGAGGACTGGCTGGGGTAGCGCAGTGCCTCTGAATTTTCCTAGAAGCAAACTGCATTGCACTGAAATTGGAGAAGCAGAAATTCTCTGCTGCACTGCATATAACAAGCCCAGAGACATTGGATATCTATAATACCATAAATTACAGGGAGCATATGGAACACTGAAAACTGGTACAGAGTTTGCTGAAAATTTTAGGAATGTTTCATGTAAGATTATCAGTGAAGAAAGGCTAATATAACTTTTTTATTTTCCCAGTAAGAGATGATTGCTTATTGTTTATAGAGCTGCTATCTCAAAATAACTTATTTATTACTGGAGGACTTAAATGAAAATCTGTTTCAATTTTACTCTGAAGTGATCCCACATAAACTTGTATTGAAAAATCTATTGCAACTGACATTTTCATCACATATTTTTATTGTTAAGTTTATGTCAAGAACCATATAAGTATGAATACCTAATAGATGGATTATAGTATTAGAGTCCATTATGGAGTGGATTCTGGAAAAGTATACAAATCTGTAGAGGATTATAGTGCTTGACATTACAAGGAATTGCATGTGGGTTTTTTAGATAAACATTTCTTAAATGAAAGTGTTAAAGCAGTAAAAAAGAAAGTGAGAAAAAATAAAGATAATATATATACAGAATGAAGTGGTCAACAGAGAAGGCAAAACTGGTTTGCGAGGGTAACTATGGCACAATATATATACCCCAGGCAGCGCGTCTCACTGGGTGTGCACGTGCGTGTGTATAAAACATGACAAAAGAAACTCTGCATGACAGCTCTGGGTAACCGGCTTAAAGCACTGAAACTGGTTTGATCCTGCAAGTAAATAAACTGAAGTGACTTTAAAAATAGATACTGAGGCATACTGAAGTAACAGCAGCATACATACATAACAGCAGTGCATCATGTGTCAGAAACTGCCTGACTTGACTTTATGCAGAGACAAAGACTTGCTGAAGGAAATTCTTGGGGGTTAGAACCTGCAGATGCACAAGCCTACGTGATCCCAGCTCACAGCCTGACTGACTTCCCAAGTTCTCTGGGTGCAGGAATTGCTCAAACGGGTCTGCTTCCAGAATGCAGCCTTTCCAGGGAAGTAATGAAGTCACTGCATGCTTACTCTATGACTGATGACAAAGACTGAAGCCTTTGGAAGGAGGTGGGTTTTGTTTTATGCCTACGGTAAGTTAGGTGTTTTTGGAAAGAAAAGCTCCCAAGATTTATCTTCACTATTTGAAATGCTGAAGGAGTGGAGAAAGGTACACACCGTAGCCATAGCAATAGCAACTACGTTCAGCTGGGTATGGATAAAATGGAAAGTTAAGGGTTTGTTCAGGATAAAACAACAAAAATAATTAATGTGAACAGACTGTGCTATGGCTTCCATTCCAGCAAAACAAGTTTACTGCTTTAACAGCTTCATATATATAGACTGTCCTGTTGTAATGTGTGCAATTTAAATTCTTCAATGTGTGAAAAAAACCAAACAAACTATAAATTACATTCCAACCCCTCTTCTTTGATCACTTCAGTGACACGGGGAAATAATAAAGTCTTTCAGCTGAACTATAACATTTAAATGGTTTATGCATCATCATACAAATAAGATATTCCTTGTTTGGAGTACTTCCCTTTTAGGTTACTTTTGCTTGATTTGTTCAGGGCCACTTTTTTTCGTGGCCTCTGTATGTTGGACTTCTTTTGTATCTAACTTGAGGTAAACTTTCCTGAGCAATGTTCTCTTACTAAAAAAAATTCTTATGGAGGAATATGAGAATAATTTATAGCATATATCAAAACAAGATGCAGAAGTACACCGCTTTGAATGCGGCTCAGACTGAATAACCCTGGACAGTTAATGTGGCAAAGTTTGTCTGTGGCAGTCCTCAGCTTGAGGAGTAAGGTTTGATACCCCAAATTCCACAATAAAGTGTGTCTATACATTTCTTCTTTTTCCCAGTCAGCATTACACTCCTAATTCTTGCTATTCCTCTTTGAGGTTTATAGCTATTCTATGTATTAAAGATACAATTCAAGTTATACGATGCCACTTAAAACACTTTATACTCTTTGAGACTCCCTGAGAAATCAGAGTTAAGTAGACTAGGACTGCACGAATACTGCACACAGCAAACCGAGCCACAACAAATACTATGTTTAACTTTTACACGCTTCTCTTCAGCAGTACGTACTAAAACTCGTCTCAGAGATGGTCACTCAGCATCATCTGTGGCATTTTTAACAATGAGGAAACCGAAGTCTGGAGCTGAGATGGCTTTGCCTGTGTGATGTACCCACCGGATGAAAGGGAGTTCCCAAGACTGCAACCACTAGACAGATTTGCCTAATATCTCAAGAAGATAGTCGCTGTCCCTAGCTCACTCTAAACCCTCATTCTCATTTCACTCATTCTCTTTCTAATCACTCCTCAGGCTGCTTTTTATAGAAAACATTTCAGATAGTGAAAATGTGAGATTCGATTGTATGCCTGGACAAATGAAAGTCTAATACCTGGATACTCAGGTGTTAAACATATTGTAAACACCACCACTAAACACAAACATAAACCAGATCAACCTCAGGAAGAAAGGCTAATAACTTTCAGTTTATTTTGGAAAGTTTGTTAAATTTTTGTTTCCCTTCTATTTTAGTGGTGCAATGTTTGAGTTTCTTTGCTTTGTTTCCTTGTTTGCTTTTTTTCTTTCTTCTAATTACTGTATTTCTTCGCATGTGCTACATTGTTTAACTATCTGAAGTTTGGCTTGCTTTCCTCTGTAGCTGTGTTCATTTGTTCCATGACTACAATCCTTGATCCTGCTATTCTTTCAAAACAAGTTTTAAAGTTTAGGAATGGTCCTCTGTCAAAACTGGCTCTTCTTGAGGTGGTTATCCCTCTTTCCCTTTTTCTTTTTAAGCTTCCTATGGCATGTTCTTATTCCTATTCTACATTTCAGCGTTTCAAGCTCCTTCTGCGTATTTTGCCAAAATCTGCAGTACTGTCTACCACATTGCTGAATATACTCAGTCTTAAGCCATGTGGATGTTTACTGTACACACTGCTTTGAGTTTATTTGTTTCTCCTGGGCCAACTCTCACAGTCAGATACATGGATATGACTTCTGTTAAAGTCAGGTAAACTGTGTATGTGCATCAGAGGATTCCTTAGGTTTAAATGTGACACTTATTCTAGAGAGCGGCTTTCCTCTTGAAAAGAATGATTTGCATTCATAAATTTTGTCTTGAGTTGATACCTTCTTGGTCTGGATTTGTTTTTCTGGTGTGTTCTTTTTTGGTAGGTCTGAGCCCATGGCAATTGGAAAGAGAAAAAGAGGAGAATAAGTGCTTTTTCTAATAGAAAGGCTGAAATCTCCATGTGGTTATCTTGTAAAAGAGTGCTACAAAACTGTAGTTAAATCTTTCTTTTAGCAATACCCTCCAAACTGAAGGCATCATTATTCACATATTTCTAGAAGTTACCCACTTCTTCCATTGTAAAGTACTGAATCACAGTATTCTAGACATGGATATTTGTTTCAGCCTTCCAGAGCTCCTGGTTGCCATCCCCATTTCAGTCTCCTATTACTTGGCAACCACATCTCTTCCTGGTGGCACCGGTAGCTAGAGACTTTGTACCTTTTTTTGTCTTATTTCGTGCTTAGGAAAGGCAATCCCAACAGTGTTGCTTTTTTCTTGCCCTTGCTATGCCTCTATGAGGTTAACATGACTCTAGCTGAACTCAAGCCTTGGTTTATATCAGAATAAACCTCCTTCTGCAGAGAAATCCCAAATAAGGGTGAGAGAATTTTGCTAGAGGCTCTTTTCAGAGAAGTGCTTATTTAATTAACAATTAATGTAACATACACGACTAAATGCAGACATGTACGCTCTTTAAGAACAGTTCTAGGAGAAGTGTTTTACTTTGCAATGGCTATCCTTCGCAGTTTTGTTTTTGGATGATAAATTAACCGCTTACCACTTAATGTGCAGTGCTGTACACTAAAATAGCTGAGTTTGTGGTGCCCTGGCCGTACCTTAACAGACAGCGGAGTCCTTCTGTGTCTTTGCTTTGACGTGGAGGCTGTGCCGAGTCACACGCAGGGCACTGCTGTCTGACAGCTGTTCCCTGTCTTCTCCAGGAAAAGAGGCTGCACGCTATTTTTTTTTTTTTTAATTTCTCCCCAGATACCTTTCCCAGCAGTTCATACCCCACCCCGCTCAGCACGTACCGCCCCTTGGGGATTTTTGCCCGTTCCCTTCAGAAACAGGCCTCGCTCCTCAGCAGGTAAGGCTGACGGGCTCCGCTCTGGGAGCGCGGCCTCGGCGGGGGACGGCCCGGGGAGGGCCCAGCCGCTCTCACACACCCGCCACCCAGCTCTGCCCAAACGTCCCGCTTAATTAACTGCCAACCAACCAAGAGATTCAGCCGAGGCAGGGCTGAGCGGAGGACGCGGGGCTGCGGGGAGGCGGCTGTAACACCGGGCTGGCGGCTGTAACACCGGGCTGGCGGCAGCGCTGCGGGCGCCTCTGGACCACTGACTGAGGAGAGGCGGCTCGGTCGCCCGGCAAGGCCGGCTCCGTCTGCCCCAGCACGCCGGCAGGGCTCATCCCCCACCTCCAGACCGGCTCCTGAGAAGGTGGGGAAGAAGGGAGCGAGGCGATTGGGAGCGCCTC
>VWZZ01006016.1:731954-748320 GCA_013399095.1 Psophia crepitans | reverse complement strand
TTTTTTAAACTGTGTGGGTGGTCAAACACTGGAAGAGGTTGCACAGAGTGGCTGTGGGAGTGTGTATTTGTGGAGATGCCCAAACCCCCACTGAGGTGGTCCTGGGCAGCCTGCTGTAGCTGACCCTGCTGATCCTGAATGATCTTAAGAGGTCCCTTCCAGCCTCAATGACTCTGTGACTGTGTTGCATCTTTGCCTTCTCTTACCGTCTCTGCATGGGATTGTTTAGGAATTGCTTATTAGAATGGGAACTTTGGGTAAGAAAGCATTTTACCATTTACAGTCTAGTGAATGTCTTTGTATATTTGATTTACACCTTAGAGACTTTGATGATGTTCTTGAATAAGAATGAGATTACGTTGAGCTGGGGTAGCATTTGGTTGTCGTGCAGTCTGGCCTTACACAGTGCGTCACATTACACTGAAATGTTGCATGAAATAATGAAAGGCCCTGAAAACTTGTAACAGTAGGAGGATAACTTAACTCTGACATTGATACAGTTTGTAAAGTAATTTTAAAATTAGTTTATGTTGTGTGTGTGTTTGTGCACATGCAAGTTTGTTTACCAAAATAGTAAATATCTTCTGTTTTTCTGTTACCTTCCACAGATGACGTACTTCATCCTTTTGTCATAGGACTTCATTTGCTTAAAGGAAAACTAAAGGTATAACTAACTTTCTCTGGTTATCTTTCCCTTCCTCCATACTCTGCCCCACTGTTTCTTCTGAGGTCCCTGGGTCTTTCCTGCAGAAGGAGAAACTTACCGTAACCGAGCTCTGTGCTTGTATTCCTAAAACTTGCTTTTTGTTTTTTTGAGAAATTCCACGGAATTGATATGATTCGTACAGTTGTTCCAGTGTTTGCTTTATCAGAAGTGCGTGTTTAACTTAAACTCCTACTTTAGTCAGTCTGCATGGGTATTTACTTTGCAGGGGAAAGCCCTTCCTCAGTTTAGAACTTTAGATCTTGATATTTGCCTGTCTTCTCCAAATAGTATCTGCCTTTCCACACAACTGCGGATCTGTTGTGAATAATCCAGACCTAATGTAAATCATGTCTGTGACATTATCTTAGAACTAGTGGTTGGGTTTTTTCTTCTTTTTTTTTTTTTCTTTTCTGAGATTTTACATCTGAAACAAAAGGCACTTTGTTAAATAAATAAACCCCCACCAAAACCAGAACTGTAATTTCATGGATGTGCATTTAGTAAGATAATGTTAGATAAAGTAGAGCATAATTTATTTTTGGAGGCACTCAAGACAGTAAATATTTCACGTAGGCTTAGGTAATTTTGCTTGTATACAATCTGTAATTTCTAATTACATTCAGTTTTTATTTTCCATTTTATGCAGGCTTCTTTACAAATACCAGTGCATAAGAAATAATAAAATAGAGTTAGTAGAGCTGTCCAGTCAGTTTGTAACTAGAGTGCTCAAGTAGTATCATGTTATATTTGGCTCATATTGCAGAAACATAGGTTCAACTATTCCCAGGTGCACTTTTATAATAAAATATAAGTGAGAATCATCTGTTCTATCTTCTCACAGAAAAATAATCTCTAGGCCCCTTCCAAGCCTTTCTCGATGCTGTTGCCCCTGTTCCCTGTCCCAAGTTGTACAGTGTTTTCATACCCAGGCTCTTGGAGTTGCAGAAGTGACCTCCCAGTGGCATTGCTGGTTTTGGCACAGAGTGCACAGTTAGTAAACTAAATTTATTAGTTTAAGGCTGCCCCGAGCGAACAGAGAACACTGACTCTTGAGTTAGCTGTATCACTGCGTCTTATTCCAGCCGTACAGATAATCTGTATTGTCTAGTGTTTTGCAATGGTATTTTAGCAGTAACTGTGCTATGTCTGAACTGTAGAGTTAGCCTGCAGAGCTAGCAGCTCCCAGCAGTTCCTTGAATACCCTAGTCTCAGGCCGTGTTCCTTTTCGGCAAAACTGAGGTTGGTTTAAAGACTGCTATGTTCTCGGTGGTGGTGTCCTCAGTGTTACTTCATTTACTCTGCGCAACTGAGGGAGGACAGAGCCAGCAATTCTTTGCTGAGATTCTCAGTCACTTTTGTTTAATCCTTGAAAACTTGTGTGGGAAGGGCATTTAGTGGATTGCTGACATTTGAGTAACTTTTTTATCCTTGCTGTAAAGTGGATGAGTTCCAGGCAACTGTAAACACAGTTTGGGGCTTTCATCCGTACTTGAAACAATTCAAGCATGAGCAAGTTCAGAATGCAAATAGGCATGTCTGAGAATGTATGCACAGTTGATAGAAAGACTTCAGGAAAAAATGCTTGTCCAAAATGTCTTGCCTGTGTAATGTCAATACACATGTAAACTCATAGCCGTGTTTCTGCAATGCAAGGTCTCCTTTAAAGATCTACCTTTCTAAATCTTTATTTGGAGGATTCTGCTGTGAAGAATTTAACATGATGGTGAAGAAACAAGTCTAAGCATGACAAGAGTGTCATATAATGTGATTCTGATACAATCAGATGTAAGAAAGCAGTGTTCAGTATGCTTTTTCTTTCTGGTCATGCATTTGAATTTACCACATTAAAAAATGAGGATGTCTTAAACATCACTTCAGCTTTAATAGTCTTCATAATGTTAAGAGAACACATTTAAAATATTGAATGACCACCTCTCAGTATTTATCAATTGATTAGAAGATAAAAATTATAAGTTGTTATACTAAAAGGAGTGGAGGTTTTTACTCCATGACATAGTTTTGGTGCTTTGTTAGCCAAACTCTTATAAAATGTATGTGCAGACTTTGTGTACTTTCCTTGTCTTTTCCTTTCATAGCTGTTTTAATAGCAATATTATAAATTTTTTTGTAAATCTATGTAAGTTCCTCAGCAGTGCTTCACTAAAATTTAAAAAAGTTTTGATAGAGTGCTTGGAAACACATGCTGCATTTTTCTTCTCATTTGGATTCTATACCCCTTTGTGCTCTTCTAGATACAAGTGGAGTGTTCAGTGCTTCTGTTTCTCTAACAGGGAAGCTTAGAGAGCTCCACTTTTCAACATGATCGAAATTTCCTGTGGAAAGAAATGGGTGACTGACCTGGGAATGATCTGTCTGGAAAGGACAAACCAAACAGATCTGCCTAAAAATTAGTTAGGAAAATTCTTATCAACAAAGCCATTCTTATCAACAAAGGAGAGCAGATACAGAGCAGCCAAAGGTGCAGATGGATTTGGTGACAAATACCTACTGCTCAGAGCCCAAAGTCCAGCCTCGTACAGCCAAGCAGTATGGCTTGGTTTGTGCTTACTGATCAAAGTTTTACTGTGAAAGTTACTCTTAAATACACAGTCTTGCAAAGGATTAATCAGTCTGAAAGTGTGTCAGAGTGAGAGTTGTATTCCTTGTGCCCTCCTTACTGTGGAGCCCAGTTTTTGGAAAGCCATTGTTATTTTTTTCCTTAAATACTTTAAAGTTACATTAGCAGCGTAATGACTGCAGTTACTAACTAAGAAATGAATGGTTCAGAGAAGTACAGAAAAAGGTGAGAAGAGATACTTCCAAGATCAGAAAAACTGAAACAGAGATTGTATGTGATCTTTCAGTGTTGGTTTTTGTGTTTGGTTTTGTGGTTTGTTTTTTTTTATTCTCCTGAACAATAACATTTCCTCCTGTTAATTTCCCAATTCTACTAGGGGATAATTTGCTTTCTGGGATCTATCTCTTAAATTGAAGGACATTCAAAGGGAAAACCCCAGCCTTGTAGATGTATGAGAAATCTGCATGGGTTATTAGACTGATCCTAACTCATGCCCTGCATTTATGTTTACGCTGATCACAGCTTTATTTATAGGAATGGGTCTGTATGTATTTTCTACTGCTCTGAATAGCTGCTTTTAAAAAATACTGCTGTATATCACAACAGATACCTGCTTTTTCCCCCAGACAACCAGTCACCCATGCAGTATTAAATCAATTGAAAATTACTGTGTGGGAGGGAAGCTGAGAAAAGACCACAGTTAAATGTATTACTGATTTTTTTGTGTGCGAGATGAAAACTTTTGGTATAAGTAACTTTTAAAGCTTGTATTTTCTAACAAAAGTGTCCATTTTGAAATGGATTCTGGGTTTGTTCTGTGGTGTTTTGCCTTTGTATATGTATTTCATTAAACACGACTGACTTGTTCATGTGGATAAAAGCGACAGCATGTGTGTATGTTGGGAGGGGAAACTGTATTTATATTTTCTTTAAAAGCTTTTGGTGTTTGGTTCAGAAATAAAGGAAAAAGCAAGGCACTCAAGTGCTGTACTGAGAGGAGTTTAGCTTTGTATCCTGCAAACTTTCAGGCTTCGTCATTACCAGTTTCAGTATTCCTTGTGGAGATAGACTGAAATTTTTAACAGTTCAGACTTTTTGCTAGTCGTGGAAAAAGTTAAAGTAACTTAAGGTATCTTCGGGATATGAATGAATGTGATGAGTCTATGATCTGAGCGGGTATGGGTGGATGATCTCTAGGAATTTGTTACTGTCAGGTGTGTGCACTGCATGGCTATGTTGTGCATTTGGTTTTAATACTTGTTCAGATGACTAACTGTCAAAATCTGTAATCCATGCGAACAGTACTAAATAAAAGTGCAGTCTTGGTCACAGTATGCAGTATACCTGTGGGAGGTTGGCTTGTTTTGTTTGGTTGTTTGTTTTGTTTTTTTTTTCTGCTCAAATTTAGATCAGCTCTGAGGCAGAAATCCTTCCCTGGGAGGGTGGTGAGGCCCTGGCACAGGGTGCCTCGAGAAGCTGTGGCTGCCCCTGGATCCCTGGCAGTGCCCAAGGCCAGGCTGGATGGGGCTTTGGGCAGCCTGGGCTGGTGGGAGATGTCCCTGCCCATGGCAGGGGATTGGAACTAGATGGGCTGTGAGATCCCTTCCAACCCAAACCATTCTAGGATGCTATGAAATAGTGTGCCTGTTGTCTTATGCTGTTGTGCTTTCTTCTGTGTTCAGTGGACCAACTAGAAATTGTGTGTATATGCAATATTATGTTTTGGGATTACTTTTTTTCAGTCAGTTCAAAGCTGGTCAAGTAGATGCCATGCTGATTCTCTTACCTCATATCTATGTATGCAGGGAGCTGTTTGAGTTCAAAGTGAATGTTTTTGTATATATTAATATGATTTTTTTAATGCTAGTTTGCTTTAAACTAGAGGGCAGGGGAAAAGTGTAAATCGTTCCTAAATTACTTGTTAAGAAGCAGCTTTTATGAATGTTTCTATTCTTCCATGATAATCCCACACAAGGGTTGTCTCTGAACAGTTGCAAAAGTCAGCAACAGGACAGTTCATTACTGCTGTTTCTTCAACAAGCCCCACCTTACCAGCTGCATGCCCTTGTACCATGGATGCCAAGAGCAGGTTTAGCAACTTTTCATCACGGATTCCCTATGTCTCTTCCCAGGAAACAACAAATATCTCTTAAACTATCCTTTCTTCTCGCCTACACCTCTACCATCAGGCCACTTGCAGATCTTTGTCCACTACAGGCCAGATCTGAGCCAAGTTCTCATCTTCTCCCTTCAGTGGTGGCTCCTTGAAGTGTGTCAGTAGAACGCCTAGCCTTCAGTTTAGGCAGGAAGGAGTGCTAAGATGATGTGTTTTAAATTTGCCTGCTGAGGTAAGGAGGTACTTTCATTTTCTAGAAAAAGAGCTCTCAACATCTGTGAGCAAACCCAAGCTGCCAGGGACACAAATCATCAGCTGCAGCCAGAAAGATGGCAAAAATGCACTGGTAAAGTGTGGTGGCAAGAGAGAGCAGAGCGTTTCTGGAAGAGAAGATTATGCCAAACACAGAGTTGATCACTTATTTGAGGCAAAGATCCTAGGAAAGAGAAGGATGCAAAGGCATGATCAAAGATGCAGCTGGCATTTGTATTGTACAGCAGTTGCTGTCTTTATGTTTTTCTGACTATGGGTACAACAACCTGAAATGTGTTTCTGTGATACTCTCTAGTAGGTTGTTCTACAGTATGCAGTAGGCCTTTCCTATTCAGGCACGAGAGCACGGTTAGAGCAGGGAAGTACCTCTCTTCTCTTGAATTTTTCAGGAAATGTTGACAGCGTGTCAAAATATTAAATATAAAGGCTGTAACATTAGGGTGTTGTCAACTTACATCAGCAGTGACAACAGGGAGGTTTTGATGGTTGCTCTGCTATTCCTTATCTCAACTTCCTCAGTAGAGAACTCCGATTGAGCTTCTCTTGTTTTGTCTCCTGGTTTACCTGGAAGGGTGAAATAAAGTAGGGTTCCCCATGGCGGGTCGATTAAGAGGAGGAAGAGAACAACCTGTCTGGGTTTCCCCTTACCCTTTTTACCTAACAGTTTCTCTCTTTTCTGTTTTTATTGTTACCATCTAACTAGTTATTTTTTTTAGCGTGTCCATATGCACAATATGGTTGCTGCAACCGTACATAACTTTCTTCACCTTTCTGATTCCTGACAGTAAGGCAATGCGTATGAGCTGTGAGATTGTTACAGCTGCTTGTGCATGCTGAGCTCAGTTGTATTTCTCAATTTTATCTCCTCCTCCCTCCTTTGTTTCAGAATGTCTCTATCTTCCCGTTCCTTGTTCCCTTCTTACATCAAATGCAAGACTGTTATCCTACGAGGCCAGGCTGAGGGAGCTGGGCTTCTTCAGCCTGGAGAAGAGAAGGCTCTGGGAAGACCTCATTGCGGCCTTCCAATACCTAAAGGCGACCTACAGGAAAGCTGGCGAGGGGCTGGTTATCAGGGAGTGCAGTGACAGGACAAGGGGTGGTGGGTTTAAAAAAGAGGGGGGATTTAGATTGGACGTTAGGAAGAAATCCTTCCCTGTGAGGGTGCTGAGGCCCTGGCACAGGGTGCCCCGAGAAGCTGTGGCTGCCTCTGGATCCCTGGCAGTGTCCAGGGCCAGGTCGGATGGGGCTTTGGGCAGCCTGGGCTGGTGGGGGGTGTCCCTGCCCATGGCAAGGGGTTGGAACTAGACAATCCTTGTGGTCCCTTCCAACCCAAACCAGTCTGTGATTCTGTGATTCTATCATTTATGTGCCATAGATTTTAAAAGAAATAAAGTATCTAAATACTGTTTGATTTTGATTGGGTATTGAGTTTTAAATCTCACTGATGTTTAAATATTTTGAACCTTTGAGCACCTGCACACCTGATGGTGCAAGAATGACAACGATTGGCGGGAGGGAAGGAGAGAATATGTACATGTTGTCAGTGAAAGAAATGTTCGTGAACTGACCAGAAGATCCCTTTGTGGCAGGGAGTGTCAGAGCCCTAGAGCTCTGCCGCAGAGTTTGCATGCGGTGGTAGGTATGTCATGTAAACCAAACCTTTTTCTGGAAGTTTGTTGTTAGGCGTTTCCTTTCTAGCTGCTAGTCAGATCTGGGTTTAGGTCCATAGCAGCGTTAAGTACTGACAGACCTAACTAAGGCTTTGCGGTGTTGTGCTGTGAGTGAAAACACTCTGAAGTTCAAAGTTTATCCTTCTGGGCGTCCCAAAATGGACACTTAACACTAGCGGAGATCTTTCTTTCCATGCATTCCATTACTTTAGATCTTCAAATGTAACAAACACTGTCGGCTTTTCTCCGACATAAGCATGTGAGTGTTTGGGATAAGAGGAACTTTTTTGGCTTGGGTGCTGCACAAAAGAGCATGAGGAAATGAATTGGAGGGTTCAAATAGTTTCCAACAAAGGAGGTACAGGACCACCCGTGAAATGAGACTTCAACAGATACTGATAGGTGTTCACTAAAGGCATGTTTCATGTTTTGTACTGAATTGTTAGTGATTTCAGGGGAACAATGTAGGTCCTGCAGTGTAAGTCTTTCCTGTACTGTAGGGGGAGGGAATTAGGATTGCTTGGAAGATCTTTATTTTGGCATTTCCTGACTGATTTACTTTTGACTTTGTGTGCTTGACTTTGAGCTTTAGTATGATTTCCTTTACCCTTTGTAGAGGTGATCAGGAATATAGGTGTGCAGAGCCACTGAAGATTAGTTTGGAAACAATCTACTAACACGACAAAAGATATGTACTTGCACTGTGTAGTTCTGAACATCAGTTTCTCAGATGTTTATAGAAGGATGCAGTTTTATGGAAGAAATAAATTACCATGCTTATTTTCACTGTTTCTAGTTTGGTTTGGTTTGGTTTTGTTTTTTTTTTTTCCCTTGGAAATTTAGCAAGGAGTACATCTCTGTTCAAAACTGTTTCACACTTTGTTTTTGCTTAGTTTTGAATAAGATACATTTGGAGTACAAGCTGCATTGAAGCTGTGATAGCTGGGAAAAAACCCAACCCTTTATCTTTGTCCCCTGAGTGTGCAAAAACAGTCCGGTGTGCGGATTTGGAAGCGTGCAGGGGGTTGTTCATGTCCCTGCACTGGGAGAGGTTTGTGCCGAATGTAGCTGAGCATAGTGTGCGTGGGGGGGTGAACAGTTTTGCTGTTTCATACTATGCAAATGGTGGTACTATTAAAATGTTATGTATTTTGTTGTATACTAGCAGTATTAAGCTCACTACCCTTTTAAAAAAAAAACACAACACCCAACCAACCAAAAACCCAACTCCTTGGCCCTCCCCTTGCCCCCCCCCGCCCAAAAAAAAAACCCAAGCCCCAAAATTGCTGATAAAAATAGAATTTCTTCAGTGACTGCTTTTTATTATAATTCCTGTTGGGCGTTTTTCATAACAGTCCAGTCTGTGCTAATGCTTGCATGCCGTACCTGGCTTACAGGGCTATTCTTTTGGCCTGCAGCTGGCATGCAGCCATCTTTCTGAAGACCACTCAGACATTGATGGTCTAGTGAACACGATGGTAAACCGCTCTTGTGGTACTAGAGATGCAGTGAGAGGAGCTACACATCTATTACCAATGATCTGTTTATGTGCAGAAAGCCAAGTGCATTCAAGACTCGGGCTAATTTTGCAGATGTGGGTGAACTGTACCATGTATGTGTAGGCTGATCATGTCACGAGGGAGAAGGCAGTGCAGTTTTCAGATGCTTTCAAAAGAGGCTATGGGGTTTGCTGTCTCGGGAAGAGAGAGTACCACTTTATAGCAAAGGATAATGTAATTTTCTCTGACTCTTTCAATTTTTGTTTCTTAGACCGCATCAATGGAGCACATTCAGGGAGCTTGGAAGACTATCAGTAATGGTTTTGGTCTCAAGGATTCTGTCTTTGATGGCCCAAACTGTGTTTCACCTACTATCGTGCAGCAGTTTGGTTATCAACGCCGAGCATCTGATGATGGCAAAATATCAGATACTTCCAAAACTAGTAATACTATTCGTGTTTTCTTGCCCAACAAGCAGCGCACGGTGGTAAGTCTACGTTACCTTTATGTAAGAAATGTTGTCCTGTTCCCATTGCTAACAGTGTGACGTGAATCTGCCAAGCTTCACAAAAAGTCTTATTGTGACTGTGTTGTCAACAGTGTGTTAATTCTAGAGGACGTATTTTGAAAGCAGTGTGTCTGCATTTTGAGAACCTGTATTTCTCTACCTCAGTGCTGTATTTTTCCAATATACATATACAAGATACTTTGCTTACCTATTTAAAATTAGAAAGTAGTTGACTGACCTAAACTATGATGCCTGTAGGAAGTAAAACATGTAGTAATTTCTGTCACCTTTTTCTTCACTTGGATGCCCACAGTGAAGTATGGTATTTAAAGCTGAAGTGAAATTTTCAGGGAACACCTCTATTAGATTTCCTGAAGCCGAGTATACTAATCACAGCCTTAGGCGAGGTTCCCTGATATATACAATAAACCTTTTTCTATACTTACGGTAACTCTATTTGACTGTGTTCGTGATATTTTTACAAGCTACCTACTTGTATGAGTGCTTTCTTCTGTTTTGCAGAAACTTAGTAATTGTAAGAAATTGAAAAGTTATAAAATGGTTTCAAAACTTCCTTTGCGTAAGTTTGGAATGGTTACGTACAAGGCAGAAGATGTGTCTGCCTGAGAGGTTGGCTGGACGTGCAGTGAGTTAAATCAGAAGGCACAGCAGCCTGTTGGTACATCATACAAGTACTTTTTATTTACCTACTTATTAACTTCAACAGTGAACAGCTGTGCAGTTTTAGTGGAACTTCTAAAGAAAAGGAATAAAAAAAAAAAGACACCACCCCCCCCATCCCGCCTCCAACAAACAAACAAAACGCAACCCCAGCTTTAAACAAATTCTGCAATCACTGACTGCATTTTTTTTTGTCTTCTGGTCACAGGTAAATGTGCGAAATGGGATGACCTTACATGACTGTCTTAATAAGGCACTTAAAGTAAGAGGTCTGCAGCCAGAATGCTGTGCGGTTTTTCGACTTCTTACTGAATCAAAAGGGTGAGAGTCTGGAACGTTACATGTGAAACTTTCAACTAGAGAATATAAAAATCTTGGTTTTAGAATAGCAGCAATAACATTGTCTTCCTCTCCCTTGCTAGTTTTAAAAAAGCACAATTTGGTTGTGAGCACTTCCGCTTCTTTACCCTCCTCTAGGGCAACTCCTTTGGCTTCCTGGGTATTGAAAATTTCATTTTTGTTTTAAAGCTAAATATTAAAAATGCTGTAAATTGAGGGATACGCTCTAGTGCTTGTAGCATCTTACGGAGGTTTTGGTCATACTCTAGATGAAATGATGTGATATGCCTTTGTGATATGCCTTGAGGTGTATTTCTCCTCTCCATTTGTAGTTGGTAAACTTCAGTGCTAGTGATTTTTAGCCAACGTAAGTGAATGTCTCCTCCTTGTGCTCAGTTTTAAGGCTCTGCATTCCTCTACAACTTTTCAATGTTTGGATTTATATCTCACTTCAGATATTCCTTATTTTTTGTAGGACCGGGGATGCTGCTATTAAATACCAAATGATTGTTTTACAAGCTGAGGGAGTGAAGGTATCTCATGGAGTTAATACATTTAACTTCACACCTCGTAAGCCTTGAGCTTAATGTTCTGTTAAGCCTCAGTCGGGAGGCAGTCATTTATGGGTTTACATCTCTCTGTAACTGAGTCCATTCTGGGGTCACCAGTAACTTCAGTGCTGAAGCAACGTAATATGTCACTAAGCCTGCCATTCATGATTTCTTATGTTTTGTTTATAAGGGTATTTCTATGACTCCATTACAGCTTCTAGGTTTCTTATTTAAAATAATCTATATATCTTAATGACTTACACTTTAAAAAATAAACAGAAAAAGGGGTGAATCACCATGTTTTCAGAGTTGCTTCTAATTTTTTAAAGTGAAAGACACTGAAATATAGCTCACTATAAGAGGTTAGCCATGCTTTTTTTTGTATTTGTTTTCAGTTTACTCAAGGAAACTCATGAAACATAGATCATTGATTAGGTGACTTGTTATCTCCTAAGTAATGCTGTTGTCCCTGTTTTCTATTTCTTTCAGAAAAAAAGTGCGTTTGGATTGGAATACAGATGCTGCCTCCTTGATTGGAGAGGAACTGCAAGTGGACTTCCTTGATCATGTTCCACTCACTACACACAATTTTGTAAGCTTTCCCTCTTCTGTATTTTGATGTAAATTCACTCAAACGATGTTTTAGGCATTAGGTACCTTTTGGCTTTCTAAACACAGCAGGGAATTTCAGAAGTGATTATTTGATCCCTTCACCCTTACTCCCCACAAATTAGATTGGCTAAATGATTTGCAATGACGTGCCAGGATTCTCTTTACGTTTAGTGACTCCTAGGTGTCAGACTTTAAAAGCTCACATTTCACATGTTCTTCGAGGTCTGGTGATTGCCATTTTTATTTTACCTTAATAAATATTTCTGTAATTGTCATATTAAGGTATGATGTCTTTAAAATCCAGAACCGGGAGATAACTTGCAGTTTCAGTCTCTGGCTCATCAGTCAAAAGGGGTCAGATAATTCTGGCAGCTGTATTGGACTGTTGGTAATTGTACTGAACGCGTAGCGGTGTTGTTGATTCCGCAAAGTCCTGATGTTGTTTTGTGAGCTAATGTTGGCTTGTAGTTTGAGTGGTTTTTTGGGGGATGAAGGACTTCAGATTTCAGACTTCTCAAAAATGGATTATTTGCTCACTCTAACATTTTTATTTTGTTCTCCCTGGGAAGGAAGTCTATTCCTGTATTTTAGCCTTTTTGTTTTGTCCCAGGAATATATTGTGCCAGGTGGCAAAACTAAAGGGCTACCACTTACATCCGTTAGGAAGGTTAGGACTGATTTACAAAAACTGAAAGTAACTTTGCTTCTACTTTGCATTTTTAGAAAACTACAAATAAAATTGTCTACAGTTGGTCACCAGAACACTAATGTTTATCTCCAGATTTGGAAGAAGCTCAAACTTCGAGCCTTCCTTTGCAGTGTCTCTGGAGGAAGAAACCCTTTGGTTCATTTTAGTCTTCTTTTCATATTTCAGAAGCTTTAAAAAAAGCGATGCCATTTAAAAGAGTAAAATTTCCTTAGACTATTTTATTTATTTGTAATTTATTTCTTATGCAAGGGGTGCTGGTTAGTCAACACGCAGCAAGCATTTTTTACTAATCCTAAAATTAATGAGGTAGTTCTTACGATCTGATCCTCCTTTGCCTCCTTAGTGATACTAAAAACAAACAAAACCCCCAATTCTTGGCCCGCCCAGCTCAGTTACCTTACTGAGCACAAAATGGGGTGTTAGCATTTCATGGAACACTTTTTCCGTTCCCTCCCTCCCCCCAGTTTTTCCCCCTGTTTTTCCCCGTTTTCCTTTCCTGATTGGTAAGCAAAGCTCTAAATGTGTGTAAGCTTTCCAGATTTGCAACCAAACTGGAATTATATGCAAGAATGGATTTAAGTTCAGTAGCACTTAGGGGGCCCCGATAATGTTTTAACATGGTATTTTTGCATGTCAGGCTCTGAAGATGTTCCTCGCTGCTAACGAGGAGAAGCCAGTAGCTTGGATTAATCATTTAATGTGTTTTCTAGGCTCGGAAGACATTTCTAAAGCTTGCTTTCTGTGACATCTGCCAGAAGTTCCTGCTAAATGGGTTTCGGTGTCAGACATGCGGTTATAAATTCCACGAGCACTGCAGCACTAAAGTTCCAACCATGTGTGTTGACTGGAGCAATATCAGGCAACTCTTGTAAGAACTTTCTTTTTAATAGCAACAGTAATTCTCTGTGACAGACAAGCGTGGGGTTTTTTTTTTTTTTCTTTTAAAATCTCATATCAGAGAGCTTTGGATTGTTGGGAAGTGTAGTCACTTTTGTCAATACACAGAACTTGTGTATTGATTTCATAAAACAGCCAGCAATGATTGTCTGTTCCCAGGTGAAGAAGGCCGTTTACATTATGTGCATTTTGTTCTTGCTGTAAATTTTAATATTCTGGGACAAGCAAGCAAAGAACTTGAATGACCAGGCAGTTGCTATAATTACTTTCAACAGAGTAATAGTAATTCCACTCACATAACACTTTTGTTAGGAGGAAGGCAGGTTATGGTTCAGTTGGTTTTCAGCTGTTGGAAGCCTGAGTGTTCAGAACTACCGCAGTTTTTGACACCCTGTTGAAAGTGCATGGAGTGGTGAGAAAACTGATGAAGGATAATACTGATTAGAAAAAATTGAAAATCATTCTGTTAGGAGAACTTCTTTTATGCCACAGTTTTAAAGCCTATAACTGATTTTACATCTCTTACTTAGTGATTGTATTTTTTTGTAACTTGGTCATATAGTTACGCATTTTCTTACACTAACTACTCTTCAGAGTGTAGGATGGCTTGTGCCACTTGGTGCTAGCTGGGTTTAATAGAACTTAAAAAATATGTTGTTGAATACCCATTCAGGAAAATCTGAAGTCTGATATAAAAGGATTTGTATCTTAAGTTTAGAAAGAATACATGGAAATTTTCTTTGAGAGTCTGAAGACATATTTTTTAGTCATACCATACACAGAAGAAAAATACTGTGTAAAGATAGGAATGTGTTCATGAAGTTAATCATGCTGGAAAGAAACAGCCCTTTAAATTTTCAGCTGTAAAGAGCATTGTACAGGAGGTAGTGTAGCAGTTGAAATTGTAATTGTTTTTGTTGATATTTCAGATTGTTCCCAAATTCAAATATCAGTGACAGTGGTGTCCCTGCACTACCTCCCTTGACAATGAGACGGATGCGGGAGTCTGTCTCCCGGATACCTGTTAGGTAAGCTAGTATTTCCTGTCATTTCTGTTTTGGGAAATACAGTTGTTTAAAAAACAAACAAACAAAAGCCAAAACACCCCCAACTCCTCAAAATTAGAAAAATCTTATAGAAGGTTGGGATAAACGTGCAAGAAGGCAACACCACTTCATCACAGATAATATGTAGTGTCCTTTCTTGTTCTTAGATTCAAGCAAAACATTCATTTGGGATTTTATATTTTTAATTTTTAGTCTTAAGATTTTAAGGGAGGGTATTAAAGGTTTTCTGGAGACCTTTGTTTTCCTGCCTAAGAAAATTCAAGGCTTCCTGTGATATTTTTGTGAATTAATCTTACTTTATCTGGTCAGGTAGCATACACGTAAGGCTTTGTGACTTGTTTTGCATGACTTGCAGACGTGAACTAAAATAATATTCTAATGTTATGATGACATAAAATTTTAAAGCGATAACAGTGGAAAATGAAAATACGCTCCTCTTAAAGAAAATTACGTGACCTAGAGACAATGTTCCTATAGTTTTAAATGCTAGGATAAAAATTACTTCCCTTTCAAAGGGGCCTGTCTTCTGATCCTAATTTGTGCCTGTATTCTTTTCCTTGAAATTCTAGAGGCTGAAGAGGGCAGGCCACCTTTTGTTTTTTCTACATCCTTTGAAAAATCTTGGCCTATTCAGGAATGAGGCACAGAGCACGTAGCTGACTTGCAAATGGTTCTATTTATTCATTCATTTATTTATTTATTTTAGTGGGAACTGCATCAGGAATTGATCTTCTGTTCTCTTTCCCATCTTACTCTATTTCCAGTGCTGTTGGACAATGACTCATTAACGTGATAGTTTTTTAAGCTTTTTGTGAAGGCTGGCTGATTTCGGTTAAGATACTCAGTGTGATTTGGGTTGAATAAGGTTTGAGTGACCTTCGCTGTGATTTATAACTCTTCATTGAACTGGATTTTAGTGTTGGCCTCCTTTTAACTGGTATTGGGTTTCATGACTTCCTTGCTGGCTGTTCTGTGCAAACCATTGAACAGTCTTGCAAACCTTTACAAATTCAGGGCTTAGCAGTAAAAGTAGCTCTTAAGATACGCATTTAACAGGCTTGAAATGAGCCATTTGTTTAAGTTTCACAGACCTGAATGAATCCAGCAGAGTCTGTATTTTATCAGTGTGTATTACATATGATTTGATGGAGATTGAGGTGAACCGGAGCAAAATTTGTAATGGCAGAAAGAGGCTTCCATTAAACACACTAGGTGAAGGTCTCGTCAGCTCACATACTTTTAAGTTTTTTGATTTATTTCCTAAGTTAAACTGGGAACGATTCAGCTGCCCAAATAGTTTAGTTAGTGTGTAAGTCCCAGCTTTTTCTCTTCTTGGAATTGTGTGCATATTGCTTTTGGACTGGTTACATTGAACAGTGTTTTTTTCAGTTGCTAAGAGGGGAGAAAAATAACCACAACTTTCACTTTCTCTCTTTCTTTCCTTCTCAGTTCCCAGCACAGGTATTCTACACCTCATGCCTTCACATTCAACACATCGAATCCTTCCTCTGAGGGCTCTCTTTCCCAAAGACAACGATCTACGTCCACACCAAATGTCCATATGGTTAGCACTACAATGCCTGTAGACAGCCGGATAATTGAGGTAATACCAGTAGGGAGGGAATAGCATAAAGTTAAACTAAAATTGTGACTGGCCATCTAATAGGCACTAGTTGGGATTTTTGCACCTTTGCTTTCTGTCATTTGCTTACTGTTTGCCTTAGTTGACCAAGTGATGAAGAATGTGGATGACACATTTGCATAGAACGTTAATAGTTCATCCTTGCAGTCTGTATCCACTTTGCTGAAGTGCTAGGTAGATTTTTGGTGTCTGTAAAGATGTGCAGGAGCGTAACAATTAAGTTTCACAGATCTGAAAAGAAAATAAGCTCAGTTTTGCTGAAGAAATACTAAAAATGTTCTTTCAGACTTCAAAATCTGGATTTGTTGGGGGGCTGGTATTTATTATAGATCAAACTACAGGTACTATAAGACTAGATGTAGTTCTCAGAGTTGGAATACTGAAGTCAAAGCTTATTGGCAGTATGCTTTCTGTTACACCTGTATGGAATTAACAGCAATTCTGGGCTTGTGTGCTAAAGCCATCTTTATCTGAGACTATTTCTGCTGTTACTTGCTTTCAAGCACTTTTTTCTTTCC
>VWZZ01006016.1:701397-731926 GCA_013399095.1 Psophia crepitans | reverse complement strand
CCCCCCCTTTTTTTTTTACCCTTTTTTTTCCTGTTTTTTTTTTCTCTTTCCCCCCCTACCTTAGACTGGCAGTAGTAAGAGGCGGCTCTTTGCAGCTGGGCCTAAAGTGTTTTTTTGTTTTGTTTTGTTTTATGATAACCTTAACAAATTAAGGGAGTGGTGTGCAGGAAAGGTTTGCAGAAAGAAAGTGCTCAACTGCAGGACTTGAAGGACAGCACTGTTTGGTTTGGGTTTTTTTTTTGCTCTGGAATAGCTTAAAAACTCTTTAGGCCAAACAAAAGCCTTTGACTGCCGAGTTCACTTGCATCTTCAGCTGGTAGTTGCTAGACTTCTGTGAAATGTGAAGACTCTGAAATGTGCTGGAGAAGTTCTGTGGACCTTTGGAACTGAAAAAAGTGCACTGCAGCTCTATGAAGCTTTTTTGGTTAGAAGCTTTGCGTCAGCTGGGTTTTACGGGGAAAGGTATCCTCCCTTTTTCTCCTCAGTTTTCTTAGGCTTACACTCTTTTTTTTTTTACTGCTTCAGCAGTCTGGCTGACCATCTTTTATGGCATGAAAAATAACAAAGCACTCAAGAAGGAGAACACGAATTATCGAACTTGGTAGTGTGATGAGCCTTGAAAGGGACATTGCTTTCTCTGTCCTTTATGCATAGCAGTAAAGGCACAAATGCTTTTTCTGTTCTGGCTCTTCGTATTGTCATAGGGACTGAATAAAAACAGCTGTCATGTCTTAAAGGCAATAGTTGCCTTTCCAAAAGGCTTTTTTAAAAAAACAAGTTTAAAAAAAAACCCCAACACCAAAACACCACAAAAAAGGTAGCAGAGACCTTCTAGTATGACCTGAGAAACACCACCTTAATAAAGTGGTTTACCAAAGGACAGATACTAGTCAACTTTTGGGTTTGAACAGGAATGCTTACTTAAAAGTTGTACTGCACTAGTTATCATATATCAGAGAAATTAGGTTACTTTCTCTTTCTTTTATCCTAACTTTTTTTTTCTTTATACTTCCTCTGTTCTTTTATCTCTTATGGTGTTGGCCTAGAATAACAACCTGAATGCTTCTCCCAGTTCCTGGTGCAGACGATTTTGTTTGAGGGGAAGAGTAGGTATTTTCTCGGTGCCTTTTGTTTTGTGATTAACAGGATTGCTATAACTTGTAAGCTATGGCAGTGTTTAATGAAGCCATGAAGTGTTTAATCTGGAGCTGATTTGATGAAAATCTTTATAGCATGTTTATACTTCAGTATTGAGGACGGTAATTGTAAGAAGCAAATTGCAAAAGTGCTTCATTTTTTGTTTAGCTGGATTAATCCATACTACTATGAAATTTGGTGCGAATTTGAACAGGCTTGGATTAGAGACGCATTTGGTCACACAGTTTTTAAAGCAAGACCATCTCAAACACATCTATTGTGTGCCTGTTTCCCTTTGGAAACTATTTTGTTGAATATAACTGTACAAACCCCTTAGATTAAGAACATGATTTCTATTTCACATCAAAGTAAAGGTGACAGACTACAGCACTGTGTATGGTACTATTTGTGTTGTAAGAACAACTCTAAAGAACCTGATTTTGGTTGATTTGCTGTAGGATTCATAAGCAAAAAAGAAAATACATCAGGAAAGAAGTTAAAAAATACTTTTTTTTAAAATAAGAATTACATATACATAACTATGAGAACAATTTTTATTTATCGAGTTATCCTTTGCCAGTTGGCTTGACAGCAGTTATGTTCTCAGGCTGATGTACAAGAAACATCGCTTGTTATTAATTGAAGTTCTGAAAGATTTTTGTTGTCCTCAAAATGGACAAAAGCAGTAACTTGGAAAAGTTCTTCCTTGTTAGTTTATGCAGATTTTAATCCACTCAGGCACAAAGTAGAGGTACTCTGCAGGAATACTGTACAGAGAGTCAAGCCTGAGAGAATGCAATTAACTAGCTAAAATGATGTAGTTTGTAAAACGAATCTTCACTACGGATAATCTGAGTTAATTTGAAAACTGTATGGTGGAACGTAGGCTTGTTCTGGCCTCCTATGAAATCTTACATTTATTATTCTACTAATTAGTTAGAAAGTTTGAACTGACTTCTATTAACTTTGACAGTATTTAACATTTCTGTAGTGCATGTTCTTGCTTTGTACTTATACAGTACCTGGATATTTTACCTTTCCTGTATGTACTTTGGGATAATACATAGCAGGTGAGAAAAGTTGTAAAGTCATGTTTGTCAGAGCTTAGTTTATCTTGTGCATGGCTGTAGAATTGTGTTGTAAAGTGCCTGTGGCATGAGGTGAGAGCTGTCGCACTGTACCAACTAGTGAACTGTGTACGAACACGCTTTTCAAATATCAAACTTTAATCTGTGGGAAAATGTTGAGAAAATTAGATGGTTTTGTATTAGGGCAGTAGATGTAGCCTCCTTTGGGTTGAAATAGTATGGTAGAGATATTTCAAAATGTATTTTGACTTGGAATATTTTTGGGGCTTTTAAAAGTTTTCCTACTTGTAAACCAAAACCTGTGTGAGAACTTGTCCCCTAGAGATACAGGGCCATCACAGGAGCTATGTTCAGATCTGACACACAAGCATGTACAAGAATCCAGTGGTGGGAATGCAGACAGTATTTCTGGTGTTTCTTCTTGTTCTGTGTCTTTTTTTTTTTCTTCTTCTTTCTTTTTTTTTTTTGTAGTAATACCTTTTAATATGCTGTGAATATTTTTAATGTTTTGTAAGAGTCCACACATTGCATGTTTTTTTAGCATATAGGGTTCTTGTAACTAGAAAATAACCAAGCTGTCATCTTTTGGAGAGTGTCAGTCAATACCGTATTGTACTTGACCAGAACGCTCAGGAACAATTTCAACACTATTCCTGCTTGTTCCTTTGCATGCTCTGATATATTTATTAACTTTATTATCTATCTTCTCTGTTGTAGGATGCAATTCGAAGCCATAGTGAATCAGGTATGGTTCCAAAAAATAAAATAGTTTATAATATTACTTCGTGTTTATTTTCTGGTTCGTAAATTGTTTTTCTTCTATTTTTATATTTAAGCCTCACCCTCTGCTCTGTCTGGAAGTCCTAATAATATGAGCCCAACTGGCTGGTCTCAGCCTAAAACCCCAGTCCCAGCCCAAAGAGAGCGAGCCCCTGGTTCTAATACACAAGAAAAAAACAAAATTGTAAGTATGGTAATATTTGATATGTTCAACTAGTCTGGGAGTAGTGGTGTGTTGGGATAAATTTATGCACTTAAAGGCAATAAAAGCTGATGGTAAACTTGGATTGCTCGGCACTGTGTGTGCCCAGGGAAGTGGCTGAGTCATCATCCTGGAGGTATTTACAAGACACGTAGATGTGGCACATAGGGACATGGTTTGGTGGTGGGCTCGGCAGTGTTAAGGTTAACTCAGTGGTCTTAAAGGTCTTTTTCAACCAAAATGGTTCTGTGATTCTACGTAATAGCAATATAGCACTATTTCCTTGTGTTATTGAAAATTCATTGAAAATTAATTTCAGACAGTATTGTGACATTATTTTCCAGTACAGATTCAAGGATTACCCCTAAATCTTTAGGGGATGCATTGTATTTATTCTTTTTTATTATGTTTAAAATAAGCCTTATTATCACTATTTAAACTGTATTGCCATAGCTTCCGTAGAACGTGGATATTGATAATGCTATCATTTTCACAGTAAAGTTAGTCAAGATGTCTCAGGGCAACATAGATTTAACAAAATGCAAGTTTTCCCTCAAAGACTTAATTTAAACTAGGAGGAGAGAAAGAAAAGTTAGAATAATAATGAATAATATATCAATTTTTTTTAAGGCTTGTAAGATATAAAAATGAAAGTAGAGTTGATTAGTGGGACTCACAGTTGTTAATCACTTAGATGCTTGTGAATTCTGCTCTCATCTTTGCGGTTTATTCCTTTTAAATATGTAAATGAGTTCCTGAATTTTAGTATTGTAATTTTGAAAAAGTCGGTAAGTTTCTTATGTGTTTCAGATGTCCTTAAGTAGTTGATTATAAAATATTTGTTCCTCTTAAATCTTAAGATCAAGGTGTAAGTTTTTAGTGCAGAACTTAATGATAACTTCTTAGGCAGTTCAAGCCATCCAAGAAAATATTTTAATTTCGGGTGGGGGTGGTAAATAAACCCACCACCTCTCTCAAATTGAGGAGAAAAACAAAAGTCCAAACTGCAGGACAAAACCAACAAGCTTTCAGTGCATCTTAAACTTGTATGAAGGAAATAATTTCATTCTTGGTGTGTATATATAATGTATTTGATTAAATACTTAAAGTAAAAGCCACATCAATTTTTGTTCCAGAGGCCACGTGGACAGAGAGATTCCAGTTATTACTGGGAAATAGAAGCAAGTGAAGTCATGCTTTCTACCAGAATAGGGTCAGGTTCTTTTGGAACAGTTTACAAAGGCAAATGGCATGGTAAGTTCTTGACAAGTGTTATGGTCTTCTCAAAATGTTGATATGGTAGGACAGCAATCCAGAAAAAGGTAAAATATTTTTAATGGTTCTGTGTCTGCCACCAAAGGTACTAGGTGAGAAATACTAATTTCCTAATACTAGAAGTGGGGAAGTTAAGGCAAAGAACAGACATCAAAATCTGAATCTCACAGCTGCCATCTACCTGTTCACTGTATTGGAGCCAGCACTGTTTCCTTCATTACCGTGTTCTACAACAGCTTGTTTTCTGGAAAGATTTGACTTTCCATTAGCAGGACTGAATTAGCAGAATTAGCTGGGAATTTTCACAGCCTGATGTTAAAATATGTTTACCTTGTTGGTTTTTTTTAATACTTCTCTGGTTTAAATTGCATTCTGATATTCAAGGTGGCAGGGAAAAGAAATAAGCATAAATTACTGTGGAGTTTTTCTAAGGAAAAAATGGTTGATGTGAGAGTTTATGATATAAAGTTAGCTGGAATACTTGGAAAAGAGGCACACTGCAGAACTACAAAATTAGTTTCCAAATTCAGGGCTTGTGATTGAGAAAGAAGCACACCCCTTCAGGCCCCAATTTAAATAGCATTACTGTCATAAAATAAACTGACAAAAAATACCTGGAAACTTACCTTCCACCCTCTATTTTTAAGGAATAAATACTTGCATGTCTTAAAGCCTAACTGTTGCAAACATCAATGGAAGGACGATTCTTATGCTAAAAGTAATACTCATGAACAGTTAAACCAATTTTTGTTATTGTAAGTTAAATGGAACACAGAAATCAAGAGAAAAATACGTTGAGTAAGATTTCACTAAACAAGATAATAAATGAGAATTTCTTGTTAATATTTATTTTAAGAAAACATTTGCAATTCTGGGTACGTGAACTTTGGTGTGTTAAACAGGAAAGGCATGGATCTGCGCATTTAGAAGGAACCCTCAGTTGTGTGCACAAGACAGCTGTACAGCTGTCTCCTAACTTTGTATCAATAAGATTAAATTTCTTATTTGTGTTAACTCTTTATAGTTTTCCTGATTTCTCAGGAAAGTTGCAGTTAAATTACTAATTTTTTTTTTTTAAACCATCATTTGTGGTGTGGTCTTAAAAGATTTAAAGGTTCTATTTCTTGCAAGTAATTTCTGTTCAGAATTGAAGAAACCAGGAGTTCACTGTGCATATCAGTGAAACTGCAGACTTTGTAGTAACCTAATAGTACAAATGCAGCAATAAAAATGTCTTGGTGAAGCTAAATGAAACTAATCGAAGAGGGCGGATTGCTGCAAACTTATGTGGACATTCTAGATGAAGTCAGAGGTGTTGGGTTTCCTAACACACCCATCTACAAGGGCTGTTTGCAGTGAACCTGTGGATGATTGTGTACCACTGTATGCAAACTGTATTAGGTTTCCAATAAACTTCCCTGAATTAATTTTCCAAAATAAAAATGGTCAAGGGCAGTCTTGCTCCGAGGAGTGCACGTCTTGTGCAACAGGTATCGTGCGCTTCCGTACTTTTCCAAATTGTTCTGATGGTTAAGTACTAATTTTCATATTTGCACCACTTCTGTTACAGACCCCATTTGGATCCTGTAGTGTCCTGTAGCATGCTTCTAAATTTAAAAGGCGGAAAGAGAACCAAGGCAGTTTAAATGGGTTGGAAGACTACCTATCATAAACACTCACATTTCCCCTTTGGCCCTGGTAATCAGTTCTAGGGTTTTGGTGGTTGGGGGGCGGGCGGAAGCTGATTTGTCTTCAGATTGCTGCTAAACAAAACAAGTGCTATTGTGTATTTGTTTCTATAGAGAAAACTGCTTGGGAAATGCCATTGAGCCTAAAAAAAGCGTGGCACCTGATTCAGTGTAAAGTTAAAAACTTTAGGATCAAGGATCATAATGGAGAATATATTGGAAAGTAGTCTGAAAATATTTGGCCTGTGATCAGTGGATGCTGCATCCTTGCCTTGCCTTGGCTCGGCTCATAGCAATATACTTCACGTATTGGTAGGACATCTATTGGTCTTGCATTGTACCGCAGCAGGAACTGGCTACTTCAGAGCCTGTGATACTGGTAGTCATGTGAAAGTGTAGGCTTTCTACCAGTTATTTTCTGTCCTGGTCGTAAGCACAGAAATCTGTAAGTCACAGAGCATCATGCATACCACAAATGCAAGATGGTTCTCTTTGTGAGAATGCTAGAGGATGAAATAGGAAGTATATTGCATTTACTGAAATTAAAGGAAGAAGATCTACATGTATAATAACATGTTCATTATTTGTGCATGCTTGTGACTTCAACTTATACTGCAAATTAAGCAACTGGTCACTACAGTGGAAGATACTGCAGTTCACCCCGGGTGCTCTGGAACTTCCAAGTACCAGTTTGCACAGCCACCTCCTACTTTGCAGGGCACTTTTTTTTTTTTTCTTTAATCAAACAGTTAGTTTTCCTAATGTATTCAGTCGATCATTACATTCTGGAGACATGCTAACATTTTTCACATGCATTGTGGAAAAGAGACCATATTAAGAAGGAAATCGTTAGTGATCGTGGTAGCATTGAAATCTCTCACTCTAGGTTGTGGGGTTTTTTTATGTAGGTGATGATTCTGTAATGCTAAGTGGCAGCAGCCTTTGAACTCTGGGACAAGCCTATGTGGGAGTATAGCACTTCCCAAATCTTTACTGTATGTGGACTAAGATTGAAGTTTCACTTCCCCTAAGCTGCTTTTATCTTCCTCTGACAGTGTCAAGGGAAGTTTTTTCTCCCCCTCTTGAACTCTAAAATGCTGTCCATCTGTAGTTAAAATGAATGTGATACTTACTACTTTCACTGAGGAATCGGTGGGGCTTGCTGATAGTGCTTTTACTTTTGTTAGAACGAGTGGCTTCATTCCAGTACGGCACCTTTTTTTGAATCAGTTCAATTCCACTGTTTTCTGGATGCACACTGCAAAGGTTTTCACGACTTACTTCTCTGGGAACAGTCTCAAACAGATAGCGCTGGATCATCACATATCCCTCTCTGTATTTACCCTTTAACAGATACTGAAATTTAAAGCAAGCACTGAACTGAAAGCTATTGAAATGAAGATTTTCAGTAAAATTTTATAATGTATCCGCTTAAAGAACAGTAAGATACCCTGCTTCCTGTATTCCCCAAATTTGTTATTGAAATACTAATTTCTTTGATGATTCCTGGATAGAAGATTTATCCCTCCCATTTCTTAAATTTAGCAGTATTTAAGTCTAGAAAGTTTTTTTTTAAGTAAGGTTTATATTAAAAAAAGAATGTGTGTATATGCATGTATATGTAAAAATATAATTTATAAACTTAATTATATAAAAATACAAAGGGGTGTGTATCTGTGTGCTAAGGCTGGATAGAAAAGGGGAAGTGATGAAACTGTTTGGAAACTGAGAGACTGTGGGGTGACTGTGCTTGAAATAATGTGCTCAGAATGCACCTGGACTAGAATACCTTCCTTTTCAACAACTATTAGAGATTTTAGTAGCTTCGTACCCTGCAAAAAGCATGTGTAGTTCTAGCCAGCCATAGCTGTTAAAAATAGAAGGGAAGCATGTGAATAATTAACGACTTTTTCCATTAAACTGAAATTCAGGTAAATGAATTGCTTGATACTACGGAAGTTTATATGTCTGCAGGAAAATCTTCACCTATTTACAAATTACTAGAGGTGTCCTGTGCACAAAATAGGAATTTTAAGTATACCACATATTAATGTTATTTTGGGGGAAAAAGAAGTGCTGCGTTTTTAGTAACTATTATGGTAAATGTATTTTCAGGGGATGTAGCAGTGAAGATACTAAAGGTTGTAGATCCAACCCCAGAACAGTTCCAGGCTTTCAGAAATGAAGTGGCTGTATTAAGGTGAGTTGGTAATTTCACTGCTAAATTCTGGTATTTGAAGGCACTGTATTTGCTACCCCTCCTTTAAGCCATCTGGCCCAGTGTTCTGTGTCTGATAGGCCCAAGAAGCAGGTCTCTAGAGAAGCATCATCAAAAAGAGAGTGTACAGTGATACTTCTGAATATTGTTGTGGAGCTGTAGGACAGCAGTTGGAATTTGGAGTACTTCAGTGGTTCTTCACTGTTTCAGAAAGTTGTCTTTTCAGATAAAGGATACTAAGATCCATAATAGTTCAGGTCACACTGGGCATGCAGTAAAAGGTGAGGATTAATGCATTCTGCCATAATTCTCATCACTGTCCAGCATAGTTGAACTGTACCTTCTAAAATTGCAGCATAGTTTTTTTTTTAAATGTATACAAGATCTAACTGGTTTCTGCTTTCAAATACTGTTCTTGTAGTGTTCAGTTAACTATCTCTAATGTTAATCCTGAAACTGAACGGGTTGGAGTACATAACTGTCTTCTCACCTGTTAATTCCTGCAGTTTATTATTGGGATTCAGCCTTCTATCTCAAGTTGTCACTCTTTCACAGTTTTCAGGGTGATTTCTGTTATTCCAGTAACTTTTTCCAATGCCACTTGCAAGCGTGAATATTGCTTACTAATTTCAAAACCCTTGAATTTTCATGACATCTTTTTCTTAAAGGTTGATTTTAAATAACTACCTTTTAGTTCCAAGGAACTTATTTTAACTAAAAAGCAAAAGTCAGCTGATTCTACTGAAAAATTATAAATTGGCAACTGTGGCATATTTTTCTTATTTTGGAAAGCAAACTTTATGCACGCATCTATGTAGAAAGAAAACTCATGGTTTTGGGTTCAGAAGCTGAAATACGTTCCTTCAGCCAGGAAGGCATTTTTAAAAGAATTTGAAAACACTTTTCATAAAAGACACTAATTTCTCTTTCTGCTACTTTCTTTTAGGAAGACTCGGCATGTTAATATTCTGCTCTTCATGGGCTACATGACTAAAGATAACCTGGCCATTGTTACGCAGTGGTGTGAAGGCAGCAGCCTGTATAAACACCTACACGTTCAAGAGACCAAGTTCCAAATGTTCCAGCTCATTGATATTGCTCGGCAGACCGCGCAGGGAATGGAGTGAGTAGGATAAACAATGCTGTTCCTGTTCTTGGAACGGTGTTCCCCGTCTCTACCCCAAGCCCTCACATGTAGAGATATTGTGCTAAAATGGTCACGGGTCAGAATGGTGGCCCAAGTAAAGATTTTGTGCAGCATTAATTCAGCACTAGACTTCAGCAAACAGACTAAAGCAAGAAGCCTGTGAAATGGTTGAATGTGTAATAAACTGTCTCAGTGTAAGTTTATGTGGCCACCCTTCATAATGGCACTTTTCTGCTTTTTCTTTCACAGCTATTTACATGCAAAGAATATCATCCACAGAGACATGAAATCCAATAGTATCCTTTCCTAACTTAATTGTACTTCCTTTCACGTGAGAGGGATTTGTTGTTAATACCGAGCTTTTTGGGGGTTTGAAATAGCTGTTTCAGATATATATAACGACTAGTGAGCAAGAAGTTAGTTTTTGCAAGGACTTTCACAGAACATATCCGCTTGCTTACCAAGCTGTCGTGATTTAAGATGAAAAAAATGATGTGCCACAGTTGTGCTCCAAAAGTGTCTTATTTTACTTAAATGATGTTTATGCAAGTCTCTGTTTCCCAAATGCTGTACTGGAGAGAAGCTGTGCTCTCTCTGCACAGGAGATATGTGTGCCTGTGCGTGCTGATGTGTGGGTGCACATGTGGGTTTTGTTACAGCTTCCCACAGATTTTTAATTAATTTAAAACACCTTCACATGACTGGCAGAAATGAAGCCAAAATTCTTACTTTAAACTGAAGAAAAGGCAGCCTTTTACCACTATATTTCTTGCAAAAATATAAATTCCATAATGCATGTGGAGTAAAAATGTTGCAAACTGATGTCTTTTGCCCTTGAAATTGCCAAGAGCAGCATCCATTGCGCTAGCGGTATAAATTGTGACTTCCTTTCAGAAAACGTGAACAGAATGTTTTGCAAATGTCGTCATTAAACATACTCCTGATTCCATAGTTCTGTAATGTAAGGGGATTCCCATTTTCAGTTCAGCTAGAAAAATAATCGTTTTAGTAAAAGGAGGTCAGGAGTTTGTGATTCCTGATAAAGATGACCGTTTTTGTGAAATAAATTAACTCTTCTCCTGACATGGCAATGAGTAGGCGTCTGTCATCTTTGTATTTCTGAATCATCTTTTTGATTTTAAAACATTCTTAAATGAAATTGTAAAATGAGATTTTCTTAAAATAACCCCAACAAAGAAAGTGCCACCTATCAATCTTAACAGACAAATCTATTAAGCAGATAGATTACGAATAATACAGTGTGTGTATTTACAGTTGCAGTTGTTAAATCTGAGATCTGCCAGAGAGCGTTATGTAAATAGATTTTTGTATTTGTTTCTACTTGTAATTGTTCTTTCTTAATTTTCTTTTTTGAGTTGTGATGACTTCTGTGTTGTTTCCTTCCCTGTGTCTCTCTCGACACCAGTTATGTATGTACCTGAGTCATTGACATTAACACAGTCGATTTCTGTCCTCGCTCACTCTAAACGTACAAATAACGCTGAAACGTCTCGTCTTGTTTAGCCTGAAATGTTAACTCGGTAAATACGGATGCCATAAAATTACTTTTCCTCTGTTTACGATACAACTTGTAGCAGGTTTAAAAAAAAAGTTAATCAGCAATATTCTCGGCCAGTTGGCTGGCATTTGTGGTAACACAGACCAGCCAGACCCTTTGTTTAACGTTTTCTACAGAATTTCTTTAACAGATGTTCAGATATATTTCTTCATGAAGGCCTCACAGTGAAAATAGGAGACTTTGGTCTGGCAACTGTAAAATCCAGGTGGAGCGGATCTCAACAGGTGGAGCAGCCCACTGGTTCAATCCTGTGGATGGTGAGTGGAACAGCTCACTGCTCTTAAATAGCTGCCTGTCATTCTGTCCGCCCGTGTGCTGTCAGCTGACCGCTATTTCAAAGCTTTAAATCTAACGGGATCAGCACATGCTGTTAGTACTGTGTAGACTTTTATTCTGGTTTTAGCACAAGTTAAAATTGAAGAATGAAGTGCTGTCGTGCTTAATTGTCCAAAGCAGACACTCCACCTAAGGATTCTCCTTTTGATTTTTGGAGTTAGGTTAAATATTTAGGGCAGAGACGGGGCTGTGAGTGGAACTGCAGGGAGCTGTTCGATGGAAGAGCCGTTCTCTTGCCGTGATCCTGCCTTTCCTCAGATGGCTTCTCTCATGGAGAGCCAGGCTTCCATCTGCTGAATGGTGGCTTTGTGGGATCGGTGAGGCCCTGTCTTTCTCTCCGGTCTTCATCGCAGCCTCTTCTTCCCCTGCTCGGGACTTGGCAACGTCCCTTCTTGCACGCACTCCCCGATTGTGTGTTCGGCAGCTTTGGCAGGGGACTGGGGACAGGATAGGGAATGCTTCTGAAGTACGGGAATGAGCGCGATTCATCTTTGGTACTGCAGCGAGACGTTTCATATATACCAAGACGTTGCTGCTGGGCCCGCTGCTGCTCCTTACCCCGCACCAGAGAGGTGCGGTAGGTTTTGAGGCGGTTCAGGACCGTAGCAGACAAATGTCTGTTCAGACACAGTTTCTCAAGTTCTACTGGAAAATTTATGGAGTTTCTTTTGGAAGCAGTACTGCAAAGTCCTTGTCTGAGAGGACATTCCCAACAATTGCCTTTAACTTATGCTGGAACTGAAAAGGCAGGTCTACAATTTTCCTTCCAAAAATAACCTGGAGAAAATCTATTTAGTAGCTTTTCAAATGTGGAATTTTAGAAAGTAAATGGAAAAAGTGGAGCAGTGCCTATTACCAGGTTAAAAAGCATCACTACCATTATGCAATAATGTCTTACTTAGCACTCAAACAAAATAGTTTGTTTGATGTTTCTCTTGACCCATTTTTGTTAATATTACACAGTTTACTTAAATTCCGCACGTAGACTGATGAGCAGTATTTTCTAGCTCTCAGGACAGGGCACGCAGCAACATCTGTGGCATGCGCTTAGGGATGTGTAGCCAAATAAAAATGACTTGCTGAATGCTACGTATTGGCACATTTCAAATCTTTCGATATTTAGTGCTGAATGAGCTGCAGGTATTACTTGAAACAGGTTTTCCGTTTCAAAACTTACTCTTTATTATTAGGCTCTCAGCCTTCATTGTTACTTGAGTATTTGTAGTTTGAGAAAAGTCAGGAAGTGTTCATTAACAATATCCTGGCCAAGCATCCCAATTTGTTTGTGACCTATAAAATACACAAATCACCCAAAACAGTTACAGAAGCAGAATGATTTTTCTTTTAAAGAAAATATGCAAAAAGCCAAAGCTTTTTACAGCTTCCCATAAGAGGATTAAACTGAACTTACCTAATCGTATGCCTTAAATATGGTCATTTAATCATTTATAGACCATTTTTGCTGAGCTGTCGTTACATAGAAGGGGAGGTTGATTCTGTTTCCTTGAAAGCTGATATAATCTCTTACTGGGTTTTTGTTGCTGACTGTTGGACTTTAACTAGTACTTTGCTCAGTAGTTCTGAGGGACTTCTTTAGGGGAAAAAAATCTTAGTCAACAGGAAAGGCATTTTGATGGTTTATATCTTGTTCTTTTAAATCATTCAACTTCATTTCTTTTAAGTTCTTTAGCTTCATAATTGTGCTTTGCTTTGCAAAGATGCAAGAACGCTCTTGCATTTCTCCCCTGATCTTCAATATGTGCAATTTCATATTTGGCTTTCGCGTTTCGTATAGGCATTTTGGTATCGATCTTACAAGAGATGAAGTCTGTACTGAACTCTGCAGTTTTCCCCTTTAACATGGATACCTGTTCAAGAGGTGACAGGGAGAGACTCAGGCTCAGTTGTAAGATGTAACAACAGTCAATAAATACTGCACATCAGAATAGTAATAGTTTTTCTAATGGTAAAATGCTGATTGAATTACAATGTTGCTTTTTTGTTTACTCTCAATTGTATTGGTTTTTTTTTTTTATAAGATGCAGAGTAGCACTGCCTGAACTTCTTCAAAGCCTTAGGTAAAACTCATCAGAGCTTTTGAGGTATCCTTTGCTCACTAATTTTTGATTGGGCTCACTCTCTTGTCTTTCTAAATACTTCTCCCCTTCTCTGTCCTTTATGTTTCTAAGTTCTGTTCATATTGCTCATAATTTATTTCTTTTTCCCTCCTTCCTCAGGCACCAGAAGTGATACGGATGCAGGATAGTAACCCGTTTAGTTTTCAGTCAGACGTCTACTCCTATGGAATAGTATTATATGAACTAATGACAGGAGAGTTGCCATACTCCCACATAAACAACCGAGATCAGGTAAGAAACATTCTTTGAACACTGCATTTTATTTCTGGGCATGGTACATTTCGTTGTCCTTGAGAAACGTAAGATAAAGACAAATGCAAAACAGGAATCGAAATTTTTTTTACAACATGATTTGTTTCAGCAGTTAATCTGTTCAGCTGAGTGTTTACTGAAATATTGACAGTGAGCTACTCAAAGGAAAAGAAAATTCTTTTTAGAAACATTTTAAGTGCCCTGTTAATTTATTCATAAGGTAAAGCTTTTGCTACATCAGTAAAATCTTGGTTTATATCTTTGCAGTGATGTGAAGTTTCCCTTCTGATTTTAAATATGTTGTTCTACCAGCAAGATTGGATTCTGTGCTTTGTACTAAGTGGGGGAAAAAAAAGAAGGAGCTATTGTCAAAGCTTTTAGTATCGAATGTTAGTCTGTGTGATTTAGCCTTTACCAAATTGTACTCTTACAGTCAGTTAACCGATAATTATGAAGCAGTACATGAAGGGCAGAAACCTCCACTCTTCTCTTTACATGAATGTTTTTTTTCTGGCCTAGCAAGTGTAGAGCTCACTTGTCCTGCAGGGCATTAACTGAAGCCTGTTAGAGCTCTGTGATCTCTGTTTTGCTGATCCTCAGTTGTGGTCTGTGGGTTATGTTGGTTTTTTTTAGTTGTGTTTTTTTTTTTAAAAATTAAGATCTTGTAATGAGAAGTGCGTGTATGGGGACCAACGACTGGGTTTTAGCCCCTATTATGTTACATCATCTCTATTCAAGTAGAAGAGGCCAGTTTTGTTACGGAAATTTTGTCTTATTAAGGTTGTCTACAAATTAGGATATTGGAACGTATGAAACTATATGCAAGCTTTAATAATGGTTACTGTCGCAAAACATGCGACACTTGTCCCTCAGGGAAGTTTTCCAGGGAAGGACAGAGTCTTTCCTGGAGAACACCACTGAGACCTTACTTCAGCAACATTACGTTGACCCTCCCCCTCTGAGATGACATTAGTTGAAAAAGAACCCAGAGCAGTTAGTTCTGTGTACCCCTCCTGCCCCCGATAACACCTTCAAACAAACAAACTCCCCTCAGCCAGCCAACCCCACCTCCGCTTCACCAGGTAAGTGTCAGCGATACCATAGAGGCAACTGCTAAGGTTACTGGAGGCCTGGTGGAAACCCTGAACGATGGCCATATGAACTTGCCTAAAAGGAAATGTATTTTCCAGGACTAATGTCTTTGTCTCGAAACAAACCAGCCCCCATTTCCTTTTTTGCTGCATCAGTTACGATGAGTCACGACAATCTCTTTCAGCGTGCTAGCTGTACGCCTCCTTCTGCAACACGCTTTGCAGAGCTACCTGGAAACACAGTTGTGCTGGGGGATGACGCTGCAGTGCCAGGCTGGCTGGCTGCCTCTCACGGCTCAGGTGGGGGCCAGGCTGTCACAGCCTGCCGTTGAAGGACGTTGCCGTGTCATGTCCATGTCACGTAGTACGTCCCGTTCCGTTCCTTCACGGGCTGAGCGTTACAGAGCAGAGCGCGGCTCTGGTTTAGTCGTGCCCGACATTACGCAAAAGCAGGACCACTGTTTCCATTAATCTGGACAAATCTGCAAGGCTCTGCTGGTGTGTGCGCCTTTGGTACTCGTGTTAATCACTCTGGGAGGCTAAAGCTATCAACCACTGAAACAACTCTTACTGCTTTGGTTTGCTGCTACTTGCTTGTTCTTTTTCAGATAATTTTCATGGTTGGCCGAGGGTATGCTTCTCCAGACCTCAGTAAACTGTACAAGAACTGCCCCAAAGCAATGAAGAGGCTCGTAGCAGATTGTTTGAAGAAAGTTAGGGAAGAGCGACCTCTGTTTCCACAAGTAAGCGTGTTTTCAGAGTATTTTGTAAATAGCAGTTAGCACACAGAACATCCTATACAGGTACAAGTTTTGGTTTACATAAAGCGCAGCCTGCTTCCTATTTTTGTCTTTACTGATCTGCGCATTTTTCATAACCCGGCTCCCTTAGGCAGTTTGTCATTCTGATTGTACACAGAAAGGTCATTAAAAAGTATTGCACAAGCAGGCTGAGGCAGTGTTAGACTAACACTAGAGCGATTTGCTTTCAGCAGCTGACCCATTTTAGAGATAGGCAAAAAACCCAAACCCCTAACACAATAAAAATCAAATCTATCTTTGTAGTTACTTTTTATTTTAGTGTAGGTGTGAGGGAGATGAGAGACCATACCTCCTTTCCTTCCGCACAGCTATGAACAAGCAAACAAAATCCACTGGGGGGATGTAAATTCATGTAGCGATTTTGGCTACGTTTACAAAGGCTTTACCTTTTCCTATCACTACGAGGATGATGAAGGTACTTTCTTATCAAATAGCTGGAATTAAGTGTCAGCAAACCTTGGAACAGTAACTTCGTGCTGTTACAATCCACTGTGACTTTTGTTGTTTAAAAAGTTCTTTCTAAATGTTTTGTAAACATTGTTAGGCAGAAGATGCAATTCCTTCCCTGTGACTCTGCTGGAGTTGCGTAGGTGCTGGTCAGCTGACCACGCTGCCTGTGAACTAATGAAAAGTGTCCTCCCATCCTCCGAGACTCCCAGAGCAAGGAAGGTGTATGGCAGTTTGATTATTCAAACTGAGTATTCCCCGAGTGGGTTTGGGTGCCTCCGCACAGTATAGTGCTGCTCTTAAAGCTGTGCTTAAAGCCGCAGTAGATGAAGGTTTAAGAATTAAATAGAAAGAGCTGCTTGTCCTAGAAGCCGTCTCTTAATTCGATGTGTCTCCCTCAGATACTGTCGTCCATTGAGTTGTTGCAACATTCTCTACCCAAAATCAACCGGAGCGCTTCTGAACCATCTCTGCATCGCGCCGCCCACACAGAGGACATAAATTCATGCACATTAACATCCACGAGACTACCCGTGTTTTAGGGTCGTGCTCCCCTTCCCGCGTTCTCTCCAGGGATGGCCACGGGACAGACGTAACAGAAGTTGTGCTTTTAATGCCTCAGCGTACAGGATCAGTGCCAGCAGGATTATCTGCGTCCCAGTTTTAAGAACAAGCTGCTAAGGATTTCTGCAGTCCTTACCCTGCAGGGACACAGCTCCACATTGCCTTTTTCTACAGTTTCTTTTACTGGGATAGTTAACAGACTATAAATCAAGAGATCTATTACTATTTTTTTAATAGATGCACTTGAGCCTTATTTTCCCCCCTACACAGAAGCGGTGGATGTTTCTTTGGCAGTGTTTCTGGATTGATTTGGATCTGTTGATAAATGGGTATTTTTCACAGCAAGGGTGGCTTGCCTCAGCGTCTGAGGAAAAACAATGTGTTATGGTGCTCCTCCTGCCCCGTGCCATATGCCACTTCACGTTGGGGGGGTTCCCCCAAAACGGCCTATCTGCAAACAAGGCCGAGGGAAGAGGAAACAAGACACTTTCTGGAAATCGGCTCCTGCCCAAGAGCTTTCATCAAGCCAATGAACTAAGTTAAAATGCTAATTCAACACAAAATAGGTTTGCAATAGTTTTGCACATAGAAGAAAAACTCTTGCAAAAGAACGGAATCTATTCTGAATTGTACTGCTCAGAGAAGGAAGCTAGCCAGTCTTGCTACGGTCATCTTCAGTAACTCAAGCAGCTTACTTTGGTACTATTGACTTGTTTCTCGCAGCCCAAGGAGGTGGTAAGTGAGGAAAGACGGGCTTTTGTGGCTGAGAAAAGGCTAATTAACATTATCCGTATACTTCTGCAGAATGAGCGTAGTCTTCGTCCCATCTGAAGCTGTCGGCCAAGAGATGCACTATCAAGAGGAAACTGAGCGTATACAGTTTTTCTTGCTGATTTTGGGTTTTAATTTTGTTTTTATTGCTCCTGAGAAAATGCATTTATTGTAAGCCAAGGTTCCTCTGATTATCTTATTTTAATAAAATAAATTAAATTTTAGGTTTAAGATTCAATCTCGTCATTTAATGTAGCAATCCGTAGTTCTGACTTGTGCATCACCAGATTAGAAAAACTCAGAAAATGACACTGAATGATTTCTAAAAAGTTACTGGGGTAGGAAACGGCAGTTCAGGCAAGAACACACTTGAGCTGATGACCTACAGTTTCCAGTCACACTCTTTACAATATGTTTTTTACTCTGCTGCAGCATCTACTTACTCAGGTAGCTCCACTGATGTACTGTTTAACTGCACCACCTCTGCTCTGCGTTTTCTCTTCCGCAAACCCGGTGCTGACTTCGGTAAAGTGAGGTTTGTCTCGGCTGAACTCCGCAGATGACAAAAACGAGGTGCTTTAATCTAAGCAATTACATTTCGGTGTGGCGCTCTGTTTGAGGGTGCTCGGAAGGGGAAGAAGAGAAGCCCGGTTTCCATTCTTGGGCTGGAAGCTGGGATCTGGTGTCTTTCTGCGTGCGTACGGATCAGTAGGAGCGAGGAGACGAGGTGTCTGTAACCACCGTTACATCAATCCAAACAGCGGCCTAAAACTCGTCAGGCAAAACACAGGCTGTGGATTCCAACAGCTCACAGGTGCAACTCTTCACTGCAGCAAGCAAAAGGCCCCCGAAGCGCCTCTGAAAGGGGACAGGAGCTTGCAGCAGGTGTCAGCACATACTGAACAAAATAAAACCTGGCCTGTCTGTCCTCAGAATATTGTAGAGCCTCACAGAAGGGTGGAATTTTGATCCTTAGGAGGTAACTGAGCAGGAGGAACATAACGTTGGCTTTTTAAACGACGTCAGCTGAGGGTTGAAGGAAACTGGTCCATATAGTTCTGCATGATTTTTAATAATATTCTTGGAATTTTAACTGCAGCCCTTTCTAAATGTCATTTGTCTCTCCTTTTAGCCTTATTATTAAAAGTTTAAGGAGGGGAAAAAAAGGAGAAAGGGTAAACTGCTTTTCCTTTAGCTCCACTTTTCAAAAAGAAACCATTAACTCCTACTTTTTAAACAGGTTCTCTGTCTCTTGAAAAAATAAACTCTTGTGGATCAGTAGGCTTCCTTTGACCAGCACCTGAGGTCAAATGAGATGAAAGCTGCTAAGCGAAGAACTCAGAAGGTCGGAGTTTCCGAGTCTACTGCTCTGCAATGAAAACTTGGTTTGTGCTGTCCCTAGGTAGCTCTGAAAAACCAGTTACCCTTTTCATTTCCAGGTACTGTTACCTGGTTTGTGTCTTCTTGGGGCAAAGTACATTGGGAATGTCTTGTTTAAGGTAACGGGCATCCTCTCTGCTGACTTTTGGGGCACATTTTGTTACTGAAACTATTTCTTTCTGAAAAACACATCACAAGACCAGCTGGAAACAAGCCTGAGCGGGGGACTAAGAGCTGCTGAAGTGTTTTGGGGTAGCAAGTGTGCCTGGGCAAGTGCTTTGCGCCACTCACCCTGGGGTACCGCATCTCCTGCAGTGAGACTTTGCCTTCACCTTTGATAGGACAGCCTAGAGTAAGACTTTCCCAAGCAGTTGCACAAAGCAGCTGACAAGGCTTTGTCGGCCCGGTGTTGCAGTGAGCGCTGTTAAAGGTTAACTTCAGCGGGACGGTGGTGTGGAAAAGTTACGTTTCCCGGTCAGACCAGAGAGCAAAACGCACGGGTTCAATCTGAGGGAAGTGTTGGCCAGCAGCCGAGGGAGGAGCCCTGCCCCTTCTGCCGGAGCCCTCGCAGAAATGCCGTTACTGCCAGCCAGAGCCTTTCCCAGCTTCAGGCCTGCCCCAGAGACGCCAGCCGACAGGCAGGGCGGGCAATCCTGGAGTCACTAATTCGGTGCTGTTTAAAAAACGTTTAAATCCCAGATTAAGGTTCCTGCCGTTTCCTTCACAGCAGCGACCCAGAGCGCGGTTTCTAACCATCAGGACAGCACTGTTTGCCCTTCTGACGTCAGGTGTTGCACAGGTATCTCCAAATCTACTTTGCTTCACAATACAAACAGTTTCTGTTGTCTCAACAGTCACGCTTTCTGAAACAGGCGCCCTCTGAAGGGGACGCGGCCTTATCCTCCAGCCGGGGGTTCCACTGGCCCGCTACAAGAAAACGCTGCCTGTACCGGAGCGTTTCAGCGCCGTGTCGCGCAGCAGCCATTTCGCCTGTGTCCAGGCTGAGTGTTTGATACCAGCGACAGCAGAATTCACTTCTTGTATCGAACGGCACAACCATACGGCAAAACCTCTGACGTCTGCCTGCGCTTCTGGTAAGGGCAGCTGCCAGCCGTGGCCGGGGGGGACGGGGGCTGGCCTAAGGCTGCGTTACGCTTCAGAAAGGGCTGGGTCTGGCTGCTGCCAGAGGTACGGATCTGTCAGCCACACAGGCCACAGGAAAAGCTGCCCTTAATACTAATTGTTTCTTCTGTGACTGAAATGATTTCTGTCCTACAGCTGCAAACTGTAAGGTCACTGACACAAGATCAAAAAAATCAGTTACAGTTACCTGAGTTCAAGGTTCCCCCCCAGTTAAATACCTTTGAACTACTTAAATTGAACAAAAACGTTACTGTTGAGCTGACCACTGGCAGTAACTCCTTACTGCCCCAGACAGTTTCCAAAATCCAGTTTGTGCTGTAAGTGTAACTCCGCCGCACGCGGTCACCCCCGCCTCGCTCTGCCTGAGCATGGTCACCAGAGCAGCCGTACCCGCTTTACAGCAGGCGCTCCCTGCCGCTGCGCATGCCGGGTGTGTTGGAACACGGGCAGGAACGTCACTCGTGCGGTCCTCGGGAGCCAGGCAGCGGCCGGGCCCCGCTGCTGGAACGCGCGCTGCAAGGATACGGTCCGCCTGGCGCTCAGCTCCGGGTGCTGCTCCCAGGCACAATGTATTAGTTCTCACATCTCCTTTTTTAAGGAAGAAAAAGCCACGCTGTTATTCCCAGGGGGGTTTTACAGACAGACATTTAGTTGATTTAGGGGAGGGAAAAAAAAGCGCACCCAAAATAGACTGAGCAACAGTTTTGACCAGCTCTAAGTGGTGAGAGGAGCCGTGTTCACAGCACCGCGCCGCTCGCAGGACAGCACGTCAGGCCGAGGAGGGAGAAAACCCTTGTGGGATTAAGAGATTTTTTTTCCATGCAATCAACTGAACTTTTTCAACGTGTGTTAGTATTTTTGTTGCCATACAAAAACTATCTGAAAGCTTTACCAGGACTGCACAAGGAAACCACAGGGCACGTTCATTCTACCTGTGCTGTAGAGCCAAAGCAGCGCTAAATAAATAGCTAAATCGCTACAGGCGAAAGCACCTTCAGTTCTCTTTATTGAGCAGTAGCAGAATCCTCCTCAGCCCCCGAAAGGTGCAGGAAAAGTTCTCCCAGCTCCGTTACTTCGTCCTCCGTGCTGGTCACAGTCCGGTTTTCTCTGCCTTCAATGAAGTCCCACAGGCGAACAGAATTGAAGAACTGGAACGGAAGAAAATCAGAGTGAGCAGGAACCAGAACGGGCCACAGTTCCCTCGGTGTATTTTCCCTTATCAGCCTTATCGCTTCATTAAAAGAAGTCAGAAGTTGAGATCCTAGTAAATCTCGGCTTTCCACCTGCTGTGGAAGGCCCAGTGACAGCCGCTCTCCTCCGTGTTACAGCGGGAACGCCCGCAGGAAGGAGCTGCACCCCACCACAGCGGGAGCCCTGCGTGGCCAGTGCAGGGCTGGGGAAGGCTTTCACCTTGTCAGCGGCTCTTCCTGCTGCCTGCAGGCACGCGGGGCGAGGTTTTAGTGCTGCGGGGGAGCTTGAAGGGCAGAATTCCTTTGAAGAAAGGTTTGCCAGGAGAAGGATGGGTTGGAAAAAAACAGAAAGATACTAAATGTTTGCTATTAAATGAAAGGTGCCTCCTCCTTCCCCTAACAACCCGCCTGTGCCTCAGGGAAAGCCGAGGGCTGCGCCAAGGCTGCGCGCGGTGTGAGGCTCCAAAGTGCCACACTTTACATCCAAAAGGGAGGAACGTGATCGAGTGTTCCCTTACCCGCACCGTCCCCTCGGAGCTGAGCTGTTTCCGTGGTTTTTCGGGTTCAGCTCGCGTCCCGTCTGGGTAAGCGTGAAGGTAAAGACACTTCCCTCCAAAGGGGCAGGTTCCTTTCCCTTGTTCAAAGTACTTGCAGGGCTTTTTCCTGGTTTAACGAGGAGAGAGAGAGTTACTGCCTCCAGCTAGGAAGGAAGCAGACGGAGTTCACTCTCCATGGTGGCTTAGCTCATCCTCCGTCAGCGTCAGTGCCGCAGAGTACTGCGCTGTTACCCACCAGGAGTCTGGCTCTGCCCTAACGGACAGCAGTCCCAAGGGATGGGAAAGGTTACTAAAAGCAAGCAAAAAAATTTACAGAAAACAGCATTATAAGTCAAAAAAAATGAAACCACCCACCATGGGGTCATGGAAAGTGACCCCACACACCATCCACCCTGCACCTGCGCTGTCACCACAATGAACAAACCCGCTGCCGGGCCCCTGGTGACATCCCTCCCCTGTATTTTCTGCCACTACATTTTTACGCACCAGGTCCTCTCATCGCCTCCTGCGGGAGTTCCACGGCCATACTTTGGTAATTAACGCTTCCAGCAGCTTTGCTGTTCAGCCCCCCTGCTGTAGCCATGGAGCAAGTTTTTAGAAGGTGTTCTGTACAGCACCAGGTCAGCAGTGCTGGGAGGGGGCGGGGCTGGACTGGGCTACACTGGAAACCAGCTGAAGAGGAAACTACAACTGCAAATAGTGACAGAACTGGTTCCTAAGCCGCAGCTACAGCCCATCAACTAGCAACTCAATGGAGAGGAAAGCTCAACAGTAACAAAACCACCCTGCACCACCACCCCCCCACAGCAGGCAGCGTGTCAGAAGGGAGTGAGTTTGCCCTGGTCTGGAGCCCAAGTGGGCTGTGACGTCCAGGGCTCTAGGGCTGACTGTTTTCATGCTGCGCTGGTGTATCAATCTGTGCGGGGCTGTGCTGGCACAGCCCCTGCCCTTCGCTCAGACGCTGCTTCATTAGCGTTTTCTTCATTCCATGCAATACCAAAACCTCAGGTGAAACGGGCTGCTGAGAGCCAGAGCCATACAATTGTGTACCAGAGACCGTTTTATCTGCAGCACGCTGTAACGAGCCTCACTGAGCACCTTCGCAAAACCCCTTTTTGTCTTCTCGTCTGTACAACAGGCTGACGAGACAAACCCAGCTTCCCACGCCACTCTGGGACCACGGAGTCACCCGGCTGAGAACGCGGCCGTGGCAGAGCTGCACCAACCTGAGCAGCACAGCTTGCTACCCTCACGGTCCTTGGGAACCAAAATGAAAACCCAAACCAGCAGCAGGGTACTGAAAACAAACTGTAGCTGCAGAACCTCACTGTGAAGTGATGCATTTTGTTCAGATCTTTTGCCTGACTATAAGATAAAGATGCTGGATGAAACAGTTAATGGAGCCATCCTGCTTTCAGCAATTCTGCTGCTGTAACAGGACTTCAGACTCAGAGCTCCCCAAGCACCTGAAAAACCCACAGTGATCCACAGATCTAATTTTTTCTGTCCACCAAAGGGCACCTTTAAAGGCTGGCACAGATCGCAGAATAGAGCTGCAACCTTCAGCAGAACAGTCATCACTCCCTGGGGTCAAGCACGGCTCTGCCCATTTACCTTAAAAAGGGCGAGCGGGGAGGTAAGTAACGGCACCGCGCTGCTCCGCGCACCGCGCGGCCCCTACGCGGTCCGGGCGAGCACAGCTTCGCAACGCCGCTGCAGAGCTACTCCTCGGCAGACTGCTGCCAGCGCCCCAAGCGCCTGGCAGACAATGAACGGAACGCAGTTGGGCACTATTTCCATTCCCAGGAGACATTACAAAAGCCCCGTGAATTTTTGTCTCATATTTCAAGAGATTATTACATTTTCCTTCCCTATTTGTGTTTCTCAGTAACCGACAACCTTCCAGGCAATCACGTCTAAAGGATCAGCAGAAAACACATGAAGCCAATTTCAGCACGTGAACTGAAACAGAATCATCCCAGAATCCCGGACTGGTTTGGGTGGGAAGGGACCTCGCAGCCCCCCCAGTGCCACCCCCTGCCATGGGCAGGGACACCCCCCACCAGCCCAGGCTGCCCAAAGCCCCATCCAGCCTGGCCTTGGGCACGGCCAGGGAGCCAGGGGCAGCCACAGCTTCTCGGGGCACCCTGTGCCAGGGCCTCAGCACCCTCCCAGGGAAGGATTGCTGCCTCCCAGCTCAGCTCCAGCTCCCCTCCTGCAGCTTCAGGCCCTTCCCCTTGGCCTGGCCCCCCCTGCCCTGCAACCAGCCCCTCTCCAGCTTTCCTGCAGCCCCTGCAGGCACTGGAAGGCTGCAATTAGGTCTCCCCGCAGCCTTCTCTTCTCCAGGCTGAACAGGCCCAAATGGCTTCAACATTTCAGAGCCCGGCGAGTTTGAATAATTCCTGATCTATAATTATATCACAGACTCTTTCACGGCAGCCACCAAGTTAAACAGAGATGAAGCGTTCATCGCAGAATGGTCTGTAGTTACAGCTTCAGAACACAGGCACCCTGACCAAGTCTTGGCCTATCTGTCACAAGGACAACGGAAACGGTGTTTGCGGTTACTGAACTTACCCCACGCCCTGCTTGAACGCTTCAATCAGCTCGTTTTTCTTCTCCTGGTCTTCCACCCAATACGCACTCGGAATGACAAACTCGGATATCACGCGGCACTCCGGGCACGACCTGAACAGATCAGACAAACCAGCGACGCTGTTACTTTCCGGGAGCGACCCCCTCGATACGTTTGCTGGAACCAGCAGTGCCCTGGAGGAACAGGAGCTGGCTCCTCACACGAAAGCAGGAGCCACCTCCTCGCACGTCAGTGCGGCACACGCGCACACTGGTGATTAGTTTGAATGGAAAGAATCCGATCCAGCGCGGTCAGGGCTTGCGCCGCCTTGCCTTTGTTTCCAGACTTGAACAAAAGCTACAGGTATTTCCTCAGTACGCAGAGGTAAACTGCATTGGCTAATCCCAACGCAAAATAAACCGTAACCGCTACGCGAGTGCTGCAGCTCCCACGCAGCTGAGAGCCAAAGCAGCTGAAAAAGGCAAAGGAAGGGCTCTAAGCTTTTGAAACGTGATCAACGTCCTTTAGATCAACTTTGCAACGACCGGTATGGTCACCGTTACGGAGAAATGTAAAAAACACGTTTGAAGACCTGTGTTAGATTAATCCATACTCAAAATGGGTGCCAGGGCTCTGTTCCTGAAAACAAATAAAAACCAAACCAGCTCGTGCTTCCTGCCGTGGGCAGAATCTCTCAGGAGCTCGCTCCAATACAGGTTACGTCCTAATGAGCTTCAATTCAATTACATTTATAATGGAAGCTGTGCAGGGAAGTCTATTTTGGCAGAAGATGGAAAATATTTCCCCCCCTCTCCTCAGCATGCTTGTAACTTAAGAGAGTTTTCAGAGGGATGCTCAAAAAAGGAAATTGCCCTAATTAGATGTTTTAAATTCTCCCATCTGAGGAGGAGCATGTTTGGAATACGTTTTTTATAGAGCTAGAAGATTAATGCATTTACTCAGATCCAGATACGTGCGATTGGCGGGACATTTAGCTCAAGTAAGCTGTAAGTTAGAGAAAACTCCAGGAATTAAGCATATACATAGGAAAAAAAAAAAGAGTTCCTGGTTTTTGGACAGGGGCGACTGAAGGGCAGAGGTTAACAAGGCCTCCGCTGCTCCTGAGCCCACGCATGCACTGCGCCCCACCGTCGGTGCAATGACAGAGGGCAAAGTCACAAAGGGCCAAGCTCTTCCCGTACCGGACTGCAGCAAGTAAGGCAGCCGTTACCAAAGGATACCTGGGGTGTCCTACTGGTGCTGAAGGTACTTCCGTGGCCACATTCCAACGCCCTGGAGTTTGCCAGCACTTGGACCAGGATTTGCTGAGCTCAGATCTTATTACTGGCTGCATTAGTATCTACAGCTACAGAACCCCTCAGCGCCGGTTTTACGTCCGTATCGAGTCACAGCCCACCGGGGAGCCCACCTCGCCGACACAGGCCACAGAGAAGAGACTCTGGTTAATGTCAACTTACTTTATGATGGGATTCTCAAACTGCTTGGCACACCTCCACTGCCGGATGCAGGACAAGCAGTACGTGTGATTGCAGTTGGAAAGGATCCCAAACCTCCTCTCGGAGGCTGATGGTTTCTCGTACACCACTTCCATGCAGATGCTGCAGACTTTGTCCTGACTCGCCTGAAAGGCAAAGGCCTTCTCCATGTCATGCTCAAACGTCGCCATGCACATCTGTGACGGGAGAGATGGCATTGGTTATTGCAGCCCACGGATCAGCCTGTTCCTTGTAAAACAAAGGGGTCTACCACAGGAACAACAAGGAGCCCTGCTGGAGAGCATCATTCCTACCCTTCATTGTCATCATTTAATTTTAAGAACGTTAAATTCAATCACGTATTTCAGACCTTCAATGTTCTCTGCAGCTGCAGCAGTGTCAGAGGCAAGGCTGCCCGAACACTCTTTGTTGACACCTTTCCAGATCCCTGTCACGGAACAGGCATTGCACAAGGTGACGCTCCACATAGCCCTGGAGCCATCAGTTCGGGGTTCAGAACGGGTGCCACGCTCCAGACCTTACTCTGCTTACACCAAGCCTTGCCCCAGCTAAGGAGCTGGCCTTTACTGCAGGCTTTCCCGCAGAGCTCCTCACCACAGTGTCCTGAAGCAACCATCAGCAACCAGCTTACACTCCCTCAGCACTACAAGGTGAGCTGGGGGTTATTCCTGCACAGTTTTACCTCTTACTATTCAAAGTTCTCAGGGCTTGACAGGCAAAATAGATGTCAAAAACTTCAAACTGTAATAATAATGAAGGAGGACACAAAATAATTCCACATCAGTAGCAGCATTTTGACTAGTGCACCTTCTCGTCCAACACAGCCCTCTGCTTCTGGAGCTGAGCACCTGACAGCAGCGGTGACAGGACACCGTGCCAGGGATCAGCAAGCTCCCGGGAGAAGGGAGAACTCCTACCCCAGCACGTTTTGCAAGTGCGTGCTGACTGCACAACAACTGAGGGTTTTAACCCCTGGATTCTACTCCAGACAGACATACGATTCAGGAAGGACTAACTCTGCTGGTCCTTCTCCTCCTCAGCCTTGAGAACTCCTGTTCCTGACTAGCCCTGACCCAAATCTGGTAGCCAGACAGAGAAAAGAGCAGTCCCTTAAGCCCATCTTCCCCCAACCGATTCCTCAGCAGTCCCTCCAGCTGCCCTACCTGAAATTCAGCTCCAAATTCTGTGTCCTCTGTTTGGTCTGTCCCTGCCCGACCCTGCCCTGGAGTCAGCCACAGCCAAGAGGAGACATCCGAAGAGGTGACTCAGCCAGAAGGCACCAGCAGCCCACCATGCCTCTCCCCCACCATCAACAATGCACCAGGGAGACGTCAAGTAAGCTGCCAAGGGCATTTTCCTGGTAACCTCAGGGTGCTGTGGGAGAAGGCTGCGGGCAAGTTTCCGGTAAGGATGGAACGGGCACGAGAAGTTGCTGTAAAAGGCGATCTGCATCGCCATTACCAACTAAGCCCCAGACGCTCGAACGGACAACCCTTAGAATCATTTTATAGCTAGATAAACAATAAAGCAAAAGCTCTTTGCAACAACAGGCTCTTCTGCACAACATGCCTTTGGGTTTTAAGGCAAACAACGCAAATCTTGCACAGAACAAAGCAGACCTCAAACGGGTTTCACGGTAACGTTACCATCTCGTGAGCCTTCCTCTGCTCTTGGTCGAAAGGGTGAAGCACTTGCAATCCGCAGATCTCGCAGACGTCCCCGTGGATGTAAAGGCAGCGGTCCCCGAAGTGGCACGCTCCCGCTGCAGCGTAAGGACACAGCTGCTCTCCTTCAGCACAGGAGCTGCCAGCCACCGGCTCTTCCAGTCCGCTGCAGATGGCTTCCAAATACGAATGGGGCTTCACTTCCAGATTATCGTTTTGGTCACTGCAACACACCACATCGCTCGTGGCACTGGGTTTCTGCTTGTCTTCGTTCGAGCCACACAGATCTAAGGAAAGAGAAACAGAACCATACAGGACACTGCACAAAACCCACCCGAGAAGCTCCACATACTTTCTTTCCAGTGGCTACCAGGGTTTTGTTTTTAAAAAAAAAGGTTTCTTCTCAGTGAAATCTCATCGCTAAGCCCCTTTTGCTCACAAACCATAAAAATGTTTTGCAAACTGCCCACTGAAAAGCCCAATTTCAAGGTCTCTTCAGCTGTTTCCTGGTTACAAACAGGATAAAAAATATCCTCCCACTTTACGTAAGGGCAACTGGCCTGCTGAGTGTGTCAGTGAGCGCAGGCGGGAGTGGGGCGCAGGCAGGAGCGGGGCTTGGCTCCTCTGCCCTGCCCGTCAGGGGAGGGTGGGTGTCCAAAAATTCCCCCCAAAGAAGCCCAATCCTTCAGGGGGCGCTGGGTGAGGAGCCAGTCAGCTCCACAAGGTCACCAAAAGGTACTGACAAGCACAAGTGTTTCTGGGAAAGAGGCGTCAGCGGGTAGGACATCTGACTGCGCCTCTCCAGCTGTCCGGGAACCTCTGGTAGTAAAAGGAGAACAACTACCTAACGCCTGTCGAGCACCAGGGAGGAGGAGCACCGCACCGCTCCCACTCACTTCTGTCCCTGAGCACCAGCGTCTTCTTCTCCCGCTTGCCAGTCTCGTGCAGTTTGCTTCGGATTATGGGTGCATTGTGCTCGGGAGGGTGGCGAGGGTTGTGCAGCGCTGCCGACGAGGGGGGCCGCGGCGCAGGGGCCGCTGCAGCCCCTGGCGCGGGAAGTCTGATGTGATCGTACCTGCCAAAGGAAAAGGAACAAGCGTTACAAAGGCCAAACCCTGGCACGGTGGCAGGACGCTGCCCTGACCAACAGGTAAACAAACTAAAACTGCATAGCGACTTTCTTTTGTTTAAAGGACTGTTCTGAGAAGTTGACTGAACTGCACGGTCCCCTTCAAAGCCAAATTGAGAGGTTTCTCAGTCTCAAAAGATGGATGCCCCTGAAAGCACACCTCTATTTCCTTCTGCAGAGACACCCAGCACAGCTAGAAGAACATGATTCATGTGCACATTAAATTAGATCTTCGTCATCCCCTCCCACAAACAGGTTTGCTGGCATTGCTCAGGGAAGCAAGATCAAAGCGCTGCGCGGGACGCAGTGACATTTCATGATCTCGGCTCCCCCTGCGAGCAGCCGCGCTCGGACGCCGCGCTCCCACGCCACGGGAGATGCAGCGTTTGCATACGGGGTAGGAAAGGCCTCAAAACACACAGTAAAGCGATGGAAACGTGCTCCAGCAGCAGAGCAGAAGCGATCAGCGCAGTGCAGAGGCTGGTCCAGTAAAAGCCACGGACATACCCGAATGCTGGAATATTTTGATGGGAACAAGAATATTCTCCCTATCTGTTCCTGGTCCTGCACTCAGGACCTGTATGTGCCCACAGACGTGCCCTACGCGGGAATCACTGATGTGCAGAGCGCCCCAAACTCCAGCAAACAGCTGGAGAAGTACAGCAGCAACACAGCTGGTGTACAACAGCTGTCCTTCGGCCCAGTCCGCGCGGTCCCTGCGAATCACGGCTGCCGGCAGCATCACCCGGTACTAATTAATCGTGAGCAGCTCCGGGAAGCTGCAGAAATCACTAACGTCCCATCTCCTGATCCAAGCCTGGCACCGTGCACTAAGCAAAGGGAAGGAAACACGACTGAGCCGTAGCCACGGCAGCGATGCCGCGAGCCCCCCTGTTCTTGGCAGGGCTTCTCACTCGTGACCAGAATTCTGCGAAGCAGCCACGGGCTGTGCTGCAGCATGGCTCAGACCGAACGTTAACAGCATTAACCAACGGACGGTATTTACTCCAGCGCTTCTCCAGGAGTTTTAACCAGAAGACTTCCAGAAAAGGTGCGGTACCTCAGGGAGCACGAGAAAAACACTTTGCTCTAAGACAGAACCGAAAGTCCTCAAAATCGTGTGCTAGAAGCTGCACGAAGGAGGCCACGAGCTGCACCAGGAGACAGAGGGAACAAAACGCTCCCACCACCTCAGCGACATGGGAAGCCAGGCACGCCACCAGATGCGATCCCACGTGAAGCGGCAGGCTCTGGGCTTTGCGCCTAACAGGTCCTACTGCAGAAAGGACCGGATGGAAAACACGGGCGAACCCAAAAGTTTAGTTTCTACAGAGCAAAATAACCACTGGAGCCAAGACAGAGTGAAACTACCATACGGGATCCATATGCTGGGTTTGGTGATAGGAGAAAAACCCCTCATATTTAACACACTATCCCATTCCCTCTCTCGCTCCGTGGCTCCCCGGGGTTCCACGCCGCCCACGTGTGCTGCCGGTCCAAAACGCGTCAGCCGTTACCCGCACCGGGCTCCGTTACCTGCACCGGGCTCCGTAGGCGCACTGTCCCCGCTGGTAGTACTTGCAGACGGCGGACGATTTGCTTGTAGCCAGATCGTGCGAGAACAGGCACTTGCTCCCCTCCCGGCACACGCCCTGCACGAAGTACCTGCGGGGGACGCGGCGCCGGTCAGGGCCGTCGGTTCCGCGAGCACGGCCGGCAGAAGGGCCCCGCTTCCCACAAGACGAGGCCCCTTCAGGAGGGGCCCCACAGCGCCGCCCCGGCCGCGGATCGCTCCCCGCCCCAGGCAGCGGCGGCCACCACCTCCCGGGAGCCGCCTCCG
>VWZZ01006016.1:684757-700805 GCA_013399095.1 Psophia crepitans | reverse complement strand
CAGCGCCGCCCGGCCCCGGGCTTTGGCCGGCCCTGCGCCCGCGGCGGTGAGGGACGGGGGGCAGGCCTCCTCCCGGCGGTGTGCCTGCCGCTCCGCCAACAGCCCCGTTTTCCTTCCAGAGGGTACGACGGGAAATCCGACCTGCACGTCGGAATAACCAACAGCAACGGTAACTGCCGCGCAAGCGCCTGCCCCCCCCGTCCCGTCCCGGGGCCGCACGCCCGCTGCGGGGCACCGGCACCCCGGTGAGGGGCTCCTGGCGCAGCCCCGCCCTGCAGCACCTCAGGGTTAGCGTAATGCACTCTGGTTCGCGGGTCCGAAACAGAAGCCTGGATGGCCGCAGGTTGCGTGTGTTAGCAAAAGCCATCTGGAATCACCTTGTGAAAACCAGCCCAGGCTGCTGCTGAAAGCAAGCGCTGCGGTTTTCACTCTGCGAGCCCAGGAAAGAAGGGCAGCTGGAAACCTTCACCTAAAGAGCGAGCGGGATCCGGTTCTCCAGGGCCGCCTGACAAGTTGCTGCTCTTTGTTCTCAGGCGTGGTGTATAACTACAACGAGCAGGGCATCCACAGAGCTGAAAGCGGATGGGAGCAGTGCATCAGCGTCCCGCTCGTGCAGCCAGACATGTTTGGGCTTCTTCAGCAGTGGGACGAGCTCCTAGAGGAATTTTCTGTGGGAGAGGCCTGGCTTCCTCACAGGTACGTAGTTTAGAAGCTGGATGCGAGAGGAGTTTTTAGTCTGGGATGATAACTCGGGCTGTTCCGTGTTGGATGAGGCTGGTGGTTCACCCAGAGCTTCCTTCCTTCCAAACACACGTTTCTGCCACACCAGCCCAAACCTCACGGCCAGGCCGTCTTGAAACATAGTGGCCTTGCTGGACAGAAAAAGAGTATTTTTTAAGTCGTAAGTAACAAGCTCACCTGCTGCAATGTAAAAGCTCTAAAAGAAGAGATCACTTTAGCAAAGTTTTCTTCAGCAACAAAAGAATTTTGCGGAACCCCCCCCAGTTCAGTAAAACATTACCTTTCAGAGCATGCTGCTGAGCACAGAAGTAGAAAAGTCCAGGCACAATTCCAGAATTACTCCTTCTGGGTTTCAGCACTTTGAGGAGCATTTGCATTTAGACCACACTGATGGGGCTCTTGCCCAGATCATGCATCCAGACGATGACTTTGTTGCCAGATCAGAAATGGGAAACACCAGCTCATTTCCAGCTCCTCCAATTGGGTCGTAACATTGCTCTGCCTAGTTAAATACAGAGAGACTTCCACGTATTTTTAGTTAAATGTTCAAACAAGAGTGTTCAGTTCTTCGTAGCTTTCCTTGAAGGTAATGCCTGATGGCAGTGTGACAAATTATGCAGCCCAGCTAAAAGATGGGCTGCCACATCACCACGCCTGCTGCTGACAAAGCAGCCTGCTCGCCAAGGGAACACCGGTCCTTGAACTGTTCGTCACTAACAGTCCATTTAACGAACAGCCTGTCGGAGCATAGTTCTGCCAAGTGTTTAAGTTCGTGAGCGTAGATGTCATCTTACAGAAAAGAGAAAAAAAAACAACCTCACAACAAATCAAAAGCAGGTTTTAGCAATTCTGCATGTGCTTGACTATAAAATTTCAGAGATGATGTTACCTCCCTAGTACCAGGAGATGAAAGAATTTGACCTAGAGTGGAATTTTCAAATGTCTACGGCACTTGTAAAGCCAACAGGATTTGTCTCTCTGATACTTCCCAGTGCCTTAACGTTATTGCCAAAGTTAACCTGGTATCAAAAAAGGCATTGGCAGAAGGTGGACAGATGCTCGCATCTCTTCCACAAGCTTTCCTTTGGTTTTCCTCTGTCTGCCACCTCCTCGCAAGGTCACCTCCATTTTCCACAGACCAGTGAGCACTAAACTGCTCAAAATCTAACATCTTTAAAACAATTATGTCCTCTATTTTTTTCAATGGACAGGAACTTCACAGACTAATCCTGTAACTCCTGTGGGTTCAGGCTAAGCCTGATTCTAATGTTCTTGATTGCTTTTCATTTACTGGAAGGATGGTATTTAACACCAGCAAAGAACAGCGGCCACACCCATGCCCAACAATGTCTTAAATTACTGAGAGATACCGGGTTTGCTTGTCAGGGTATAAAGACAGCCTTCCCAAAAATGAGGTGCCAACTGGAAGACGCAAATGGTAAATAAGCAGCATATCACAGAACCTTTTGCATTATAAATCCAAAAATGAATTTAGATGTTCTGCCTTAATCGTGGCACGGATTCAGTGAAGCACTCGTGCGCACAGAGGTTATCCAGACGCGCTGCGGCACTCTGCAGACTCAGCCCTGACCTGTGAACCCAACTTTTTTTTTCCAGTGCAATTTCCAGATGGTTTGTACTGCACAGTGGTGATGGCCTTTATTTTGGTAAAGTATGTACACTGTAGCAAATTGCTTGCTTACGACATGGGGGCTCATACGTCCCTTCAGATACCCTTAACGAACCAGAAGAGCGCTGAAGAAAACCACGAGCTGTCCTGCACTGGGCTCAGGGTCGCAGGGTTGCTTTTGACACCCGGAGCCCTCAGATCTCGAAAAAAACACCTTGAGAATTCCCAGGGCTGACAGGCAACACTCACAGGAGATTCCCTGTGGCAGCACAGACCATGGAGCCACTGACAAGGCGAGGAATGAGGGACAGGGACAGGAAGAACAAGGGAAAAATGACACAGGATGAGGTAATTACGGAAGTTTGAGGATTAGGCAGATGGCAGACAGGAGTCTGAGCAGGTCTGCGTTAAATATGGTTACGCAGGGTCAGTGGAAAGAGCAGCACTGCGTGGTGAGGGCATGGAATAAATTACTGAAGTTGTTAGCAGCCAACATGAAACATTTGGGAGAATGAGAGAAACACTGACAGCAACAGGTAAGTGCCACGTGCCCCTGCGGGGGGGGGGGAAGCAAAAACATTTTAAACGGCTTCTGGTCCTACTCAGTATGTCTGTCCTTGCCCAAGTGGCACAAAGTACTGCCAGTGGGAGTCTGGCATGCCGCACGGCAGCTGTGTCAACACCGTACCAGCAGAATGAATTTGGTTTTAAGCAAGCTTCCCAGTTACCACCACACTGACAGAAGGGCACGTGGTGGCACGCAATTAACAGTAGCGCTGCAGGAAGAAGTTTTCAAGATAACGGAGTAACAATACATGGAAGAGCAAAGGTTAACAAGGTAAAAGCCAAGTAAGTATAAAAAATACAAACTCATTATTGTAAAGTCTGCAGCCCTCTTGGGTTTTTATGCTTAGTTTCTAGTATCCCTGGCTGGGAAGCACAAGTTACATTGAATAGAATATATTTGAGCACCAGCATTAAAGGAAAGTAGCAATGTTCTTGGAGACCACGTCCTTCCTTATTTCACTCAACAAGATACTACTCCATGCACAGTAATTAGTGCATTAGTGCAAACTCTTACTAACGATGTATTTTTCCTAGGTATGAGGAACACAACCACAACTGCTACACGTACGCACTGGCATTCATTAACAGTGTACTGACCGCACAAGGAAAACGACAAATGAGTAAAAGTGAATTTACAGAGAAATTCGTGATCCCACAGACAAAGAAAGCTTCCAAATACATCACTCTGCATCAGGAGCTAACAGCTAATGATTTCTACATCGTGCCCCTTCCTAATCAAGAAAACCGGTGCTGAAAATGACAAGTTGCTGTATTAAAATACCTACAACATGCCTTAGGAAAACAAAGTCTTCTGACTCCAGATCTCAGGGCTTAAGATGCACAATCTACTCGACGTATTTAAAACCGCGGTTAACTCCACACATTAAGCTGCGCATCATGGAAGGATCAGGAAACAGAATTGTGCATTTGAATGAAGTAACGTCCATACAACGTACACACTACAGAAAATTTCTATGGGGACTACTCACATGGAAGAATGTTTTCCTACTTACATTCACTACATGCTCTGGTCTGCCAAGACACTTGATTACAGAGCAGTTATGATTTCTGCTATTAAGGGTTTTAACAAATGAACTGCGGTAACTTAAGCTGTAGCAAATCAAAAAGTTTTTTCCCCGTCACATTTGTTTACTGATGAGTGGAAAAAGGGAATGTGTGCTGATGAAATACAAAGTCCATGACTTAATGCAGATTATCTACATGCAGTTATTTTGCTTTATTTAATTACTAATAAATATAACAACAAATAAATCCAGCCTCTTTGCCAGACGTATTTATTTTCCAATTCTTCTGCATCTTTTGCATCGTTACTTCTCAAAGCAAGAGAGGTGCTTAGTATTAAAAGGTAATTTATTGTCTGTGTCTCTTAGTACCTGTAATAAGCAACAGACTCCTCAGGATTTACTTCAAAACTGAAGCTTTAGGACTTAACAAAAATAAATTTAAGTTAAAAAAATGCAAACAATCCTCTAACAGCACTTTCACCTATCGTACATTACCCGAAGTGTATGCCAAGGTCAAAATCACGCAGTCCAGAGTTTTGTGCAATTTCACTACATTTACCTACACTCTAGTTTAAGAAAATAAATTTTTTTCCTTCTACTAATTTCTGCAAAGCAAGCTGGGTTTAGTCAAGATGTAACTCCTATTTTCTCAAAGATGGAGAGGTAACCATAAACGACTGCAATTCTGCCCACATCTAGTTGATAGTTTTGTATACACAAACTGCATTAAGCCTCCCCAGCACTCCGGCTGCATGTGACAAACTTCACGTGCTTCCTCCTCTCCACGTTCTTCCAGTTACAGCTCCTTTAAAAGCACATTCAAAAAACACCACCGGAGAGACAATGAGCTTTGAACGTGCAGCTTGGCTGCTGTGCAAGACCTCCTGTCCACACACCCCTGCAGCAAGTCAGGATTCTTCAGCTAGGATTTGGCTTACAAAAAGAAATGACAGTATGGTGTTTCTGAGTGACTTGGAATCCATACTTCATTCCAGTGCTGTATTTTAGTTGGTAAACTAGAACTAAAAAGTGCTATGGTACAAGTATCTAATGTAAGTTATTTGATACAACAGTAGTGAAACATGAAGTACAGTCATCTGCAGCTAGAAATAAAACACCTTGCCATGTACAGTCAACACATACCTGTTCAGCTTGAAAAAGCTATTATGCAATTAATGTTTTCATTTTACATCTTTCCAGAAGTCCTATTAAATGAAAGCAAAGACTAGAACATCTTCCACTCTGAGGAGTATGTAGTGTCCTGCATCCATGACATGGCTTTACGATCTAAACTGCCTAAGCAAAAAAGACTGTAGTTTTCTGTCTGGTGGGAACAGTCCCAGCTGACAGAATTTTTACCAGCCCTGGAAAGCTTCCTGCGACCAGGAGGCACAACCCCTGTGACAGTGAATGAAAACAGCACCAAGAAAATCCAGAACAGTGTAATTGTCACCAGTCATAACGTATCCTTACTGCTGCAGCAAATGTGTTCTCTCACGACAGGGGCAAAATTAAAATCTTAACAGCTCAGTGAAGCAAAGCAGCCTGTTGTTCAAACACTAAGATGGAATTCAAATGCCTGAATCTAAAGCAGCAACCCTTGCAATGCAGCCGATACTTAAACCGCCTGACTCGACTTGAAAGGCAGCTGAATACCTGCTGCGTTTGTTTGTTTTCCAAATGTGGCGTAGCAATAGTAAACATCATATTTAGGAACCCGCAATCTCGATGATTAAATCTCACAAAAAAAGTCAGAAAGTAGCAGGCACTAGTGTAGCAAGGCAGAACTGCTCAGCACTGGCCTACGTCTCACTCTACACAGCAGCGTCTCCCAGTCTGTTCTACAGGCCAGGCCAAACAGAGCTACGGGTGCACCACGAAAAAAATGCATGAACTGTTGTAGCTGCTGGGTAAAAAAGCAGTGATGAAACCTAACATTGCTGGCAGGTGCTCAGACCCCAGATTAATTTAAATCCTTGCACATTTTGGGAAGAGTTCCTCAATCCTGAGCAGTGCTTGTGAAAATAAGCACTTGTAGTTGGGACCACTAAATTGCAGAGTGTAGGCACCCAACAGCAACATGTTATAATGCACAATATTGCAACAACCAAATCTCTCCCCAAATCTAAGTTTGTGCAACTTCATCAGGGCTATGAAGTCAGTTTTTGGCTGAAGAACCATGGTACCAGAGGTATCCCGTAAGGTTATTTCACTCACTATCATTACTGCTGGGTTTTAAGTAAGCAAGCTTGGAGACTGTCAAGTTTAAGTCCCCACTTCTGAAGAAGTGTAGGACCCCATGCTGAGCTACAAGAAGTAGTCAGCCTTACAATTCCTGAGTTCAGCTCTGAAGGATCTGTGAGGTATTCCTAAAAAACCGTTTGGTCCCTCATTGCTTTGGCTTTCAGGCAAACATTCAGGTTTTGGCCTCCAGTGGCTCTGCAGGTCATAGCGCCTATTCAGCACCACTGCCTGTATCTGTCAGAATATTGCAAATACCGTTACTCGTCACTGCAGTCTAGCCACCCTTCCAAGATACACATTTGTACATCTTAAAGAAACAAACAAGTATATTGAGTTGGGGGACAGCTTTAATTTTTGCCCCTTCATATGCATTATTATAGTTCAGTTATGTCTTTCAACATGACATCCTCTCCAGTAAACAGGATATACCTCATTTTAAATAATATTTATACATACCGACGAGTACATTGATAGCAACTGTTCTGAGGCAACAGCTCATCATGAGAAGATCAGGTAGAAAACAAGACATGGTTTGGGAAAAAAAAAAAAAAAGGTTTTCCTATACAGTCAGTTAAAATTCATCTTGCTCACTGCGCTCGCGGGAAGAAACCCAACGAGATACAATCAGTTCCTGAAACAAAAGACAGCAACTATTATGGATGTGAAGGGGAAAAAAGCAGCTACAGGCAGTCAGTGAGGGGTGGGGATTAAGCCTTCAGCAAATTCATGTATATTATGGGATCATTAATAAATTTTAGTAGAATACTACATTTGTTCCTGGTCTGTCGCACATTTTTCTCAATTTTTAAATATACATTAACCTTACAGTCTCCATAGGTATCTGTTTCCCCATGCAAATGCTTACATTCAGCTGCTGCTGTAGCAGCAACATGAAAATTTAGAAGATCGTAAGTCTTAACAGCCTGTAATGCACATTGCATGCCTTGTGGCACAAAGGCATCTCGTCTATTTTATTCCAGCTACACGTGCAAAAACCAAAGCGTGCTGAAGAGCAAGCAACAGTTCAAGGGGGCTCTTTGGAGTGAGCTGTCCAGCAAAGGAGAGAAGTAATTACTCACCTGAACCTTAATTCTTTTCATACATTCTGGTGTCGACATCTCTTTTTCGGTCATGTCAGACGGTCTAATCAAATAGCACAACATAAGTTCCTGTTGGTAAACAGAAAACAGGAATACACAAGTTTAAATTGATTTCTTTCTATAAAAATTTTACATTAATTAGAAATGCAGATTCCAAGTTTCCTAAAAGATGTCTTCTGCAAAGCAGTTTGGAAGAGCTGTGTAATACACATATCTCATTTTCCTTACCGAAGCGTAACACTGCTGTAAGATAAACTAGAATTCTAACGCAACACCAGAGCAGCACAACTGTGAGTACGGAAGCACTACGTCCGAGGCTCTATCACAGGGAAAATCTTTTGGAAACTTCCAGTTTCACTGTTCAAAAGAAAATGCTGGTAGATGGAGAGGGCTTTAAAGACAGAAGTGGTAAGTAGGAAAGAAGTGTCCCTCAGGTCTGTCTTCTGTTCCTCACACGACTTTTAACGTTCCTACAGGCAACTGAATTTTCATAAGGTTCTTCCAGAATTCATCTGGAAAAGAATCTCATTTGCCTACTGGCAACTCAACGTCGTCTTTGGCAGACTAGAAAGAGGAGGATGCTCTTTGCAGCCTCACTCCAACTCCCCGTTCTTTGGAGCTAAATTGTGCGTTTATAATTTTAAAGCTATTTTAAAACTAGCATCTTACACCTACCTTAGAAGCATTAACAGTTGTTCTGTTCAACCCAGACAAAGACTTCCAGCTGAGTGGTCTGCGAAGAGAACCTTCAAAATTATCATCAAGTAATTCAGCAAGGACAGAGTAACTGGAAAACAAAGCAGTAAGGATAATTGACAGAAAGTAAGTTACCATTTTAGGAAGATCATGAAACCTAAGAATTAGAGCCCAAAATCAGTGTTAAACAACATACTACCAGTAAGAAAGTTGTGAAACTTGTGTTTCCTACTAGGCAGAGAGGAGAAAAGATGAAGCTGGGAGTAAGCTTACTGGCACTTCCCCTCCTCACCCTTCTGCTGATGTTTGTAGCATTCTCTTATGAATGTCAATCTGACATTCCTAATCATTTTATTATCTAGCTAACGAATAAAGACAGTTATCATCCCTTAGAAGTTTTCTCTCCCAAATAACATAAATTAGCCATACATTTTTAAAAGTCGGTATTACTAAATCAAATTACTTTCCTGAGTGCATTCATCATATAATCTCTAAATATGCTCATTGAAACTTTTAATTTTAATGTGTTACTACTGTTTTATGAATTCAGTGAAATTGTATTATTTAGTACCTATGCTAAAAGGACTTTTGCATTCCCAGTACGAATGCATCTGGAAAAGTATTTTGAGTAAAGAATACATGCTTAACCAGTGAAGATACTAAATTTGTGAACGAAATCTACCAATATGAAAATAAGAAATTAGACAGAAACACGAACTTCGAACCTTGCATGATAGAAGGGCGGGCCTTTTCGATACAGCACTGAAATGACAGAGAAACACCTTAGTTAGATGGAAACTCTGAGATGATCTAAGTTTAATACCTGGGACCATAAATATTTTCAAATGTTTGATCAGGTTTCATTATACAAAACAAAACTCCAACACTTTTGAGTTCTGCTCAGAATTAACCTGTCCCAACAAATGGAGAGAGAGAGAAGAAAGACAAAAAACCCAAGGGAGCATCAGGTGACTTAGGGCACGCGAGTGGCAGGTCAAATATAAAGTAGAAGAGCCAAAGGACAGCTAGCCATTGCTGGGGAAAAAGCTCAGGATGGAATTTTTCTGCAACAGACTCATGCCTTTAACACTCTATTTGCAACAGAAATGGAGCCACTGGAGTACAAGTAAAAGATCACAATAAGCCACCGAGTTTCTGTTCTATGCAAGCATTTTCCACAAGTTTTAGCAGAGGCAAAGGGCACAAATTCTTCCATGCTGCCCACTAGACCTACTAAAAGTTCCTTCTCTTTTCAAGAGTACATAAGACACACTGCAGCTGTAACTGAGCTAAACAGTTAGGTTTCCTCTCTCCTCTTTGTCATGAGCTTGGAAGAGAGGCCTTTCTTTAACTAGCACAGGCTTTCTTACGCAGCTGGCTAGCGCACGCCCTGTCAGGAAAAGGACAAGCAGCACTTCATTCCAGTGACAGCCACAATTTGCAAATTATCCATGCTAAGTGGTTGCAGTAATCTAAGTTCTAAGAAGGTATGCCAAAGAACAAGAAGGTAGAGGAGCTCAGGAGCAAGACAGAACTCCTATGAGCCTTAAACTAATCCAATTCCTTTGTCTGGCACAAATCCAAAGGCAGTGATATACTAAACAACAAATTAAGGCCAGAACACAAACGAGCAGTGAAGAAACGGATTAATTTCACATATAGATCAGGTGATCAATAGCAAAACCCCACCCGTGCCCCAGGGTACTAAGAACAGTGATGCTGAATTCAGCCAGACCTACACACTGATCTAAAGGACTAGCTCAGCACAACCTCAGCCACCTCCAATACACAAAGCTCCGAATCATGGAACTGCTTCGGCAGTATTAACACGCCTGCTGGTTCGGATGCATGCATTACAAAGTATCTCCCTTTGTGCACATTCTCCCACAATGACAGACATTACTGTGCGGTTTATGTTGACGTGAGCTGAATGTAGTTCTTGAGTTACTCAGCAAGAGATTATGGACACTACCAGTTATTTCTGTAAGATTAAAAACCTTACCGTTAACAAACAAGTCTCTTGCCTCTCCCTCCTGCCCTCTCCGCGCCCCCACTCCCCCCCAAAAAACATACAGAGGAACAGTCTTAGCAGTAAGTTCAGCAGAAGCTCGGCTTCCATTAAATGGCATACATGAATGATACAAAAATTTTTCCTTTTTTTTTTTTTTTTTAAGGAAGCTACTCACAGAGATCAGTCCCATACTTCAGTCCCACTTTGGGGACCCAACCCTTACTGCGGAAGTAGTGATACGCCATGTAAGTAGTTTTAAAGTTGGGCTTCACTTCGCTGAAAACTTCCCACAGCTTCAAAATTGTTAGGGGCTCCTAAAAATCACAACCAAAGGCATGGATGTGACTATGTTAATATTACAGCAGACACAGAATACTGTGTGGTGTAGAGCGTAACAATCACCTATTCAATATCACAGTCCACTGCAGGGAGTACGAACTTAGGGCACTTAGGGCAATAAAATATGGAATCGCTGAATACAAGACAGAAACATGTTGCTCCATTTAGGTGGGGGTTTTTTTTAGCATTTCACAATCAGTCCCATAACGCCCTTGTTTAAAGGCAAATCTGCTAAGTCTTAAACTAGAAGCACAGATTCCAACTCCTTTGTCATTACGTTAACAGTAGCTTGATATACTTAGAAATTGATGCTTAAAACCCCCAAGGATTTTCTTGTTTCACCAAAATATTCCTCCCATACTTACTTTTCCTATGTTTCCTAAGTTACAACAAAAACCTTTGTCTACAGAAAGATCATACTTAGCTATATTTGCCTTGGTAAACATAAAACTTTCAGACTATTATTTCATAAACAAAACTACCATTACTTATAGGAAAAAAATGCTAATCACTCTGTTTGATATTTCATTCTTCAGAATTAACAGCATAAAATACTGTCATAGTTGGTAAAATTTTCAGACCAAACCATATCCAAATTAATGGTATGCCCAGAAATCCAAAATTCATCCAGTCTCTTACCTCACCATAATAAATACTTAGACATCCCAGAGCATATACCAAGAAAAAAGCCTGAAAAAATAAACAGAATCATTTTAACTGATAGCTAGACTCTTCCTGTATATTCCACACAAGAACAAAGGCTCAAATTAATTTTACGCAAGAATCCTCATGTCCAGACAAGTTGCCTGAAAGTTTCCTTTCCATCTTCATGGCCTTTACATTTCAAAACATTGCACTGCAAAAAACATCTGTGCATGTGCTGTATACTCCCAAAGGCACTGTGTTAAAACCAGCACACACGAATACATTTAGAAGCAATAGAAGCAGGATTTATATAGATGTTATATTCCTGGTATTTCTATACTTAAGTCCTATCACTGGTCTCTCTGTCAATGGGATTATTCATACAAAGCAAATGGGATTGGATCCTACATTTTTTTTAAACTGTATGATGTAATTATCGCAGGTTATTAAAAGTTATCTGAATGACCAAGACAATCCAAATACTTAGGAGAAGCCTGTACTTCAGAACAGGTATTAAATTATGTTGTAACATAGATTAATGTTTACTTTTTGGATTAAAAGCAAAACAACTTGTACTGTATTTAAAACATACCTCTTCCAAGCTAAGCTGTAAGTATTCAAAAATCCTGAATGGATTTCTTCTGCATACTAGTTTTTCCCTCTTGACAACCTACAAGAAAAATTTACTGTATTACTAAAACATTAAACTGAAAAAAATACTGAATTCTGAAAATAGCAGGTGATTATATGATTTTTCTAAAAGATTAGGATACTTCTTATCCTTACATTTTCTTGCGCTTGAGCAGCATCATCTTCAGGGCCTAAGCTACCGTCTTCTTCCTCCTGCACCAGTACGTATTCTGGAGCACACTCCTTTGACTTGATCATCTCACAAGATCCTTGCTCAGCGCTCTCCTTGCAGCTGCAATGCACGTGAAAACCATGCTTCTGGCAAGACACTTCAGCTACCTCTTTCAAGTCTCCTCCTTCCTGTTCTTTGGAGTCATGTATGGCCACAGGACCAAAAGCTGAATCTCCTTCCAAACAGGTTTTCTTGTAGCCTTCGTTTCGATTCTCAGGACTTAGGGCTACCACATTTTCACCGGCTGTAGAAGATTGTCTGGAAAGTTCTGCATTTGGGCCCATTCTGTTGCAACTATTGCTGGTTTGTTCAACTCCATCTTCTTTCAAAAGTGGCAGCTCAAGAGGCTTCGTGTAATTTTCAATAATTTTGGTAACTGAGCAGTCATCAAACCCTTGCTGTTGCAAAATACTTTTAGCCCACTGAACATGACATTGGTACCTGGTAAACAAGTAAAATAAATGAGATTTTCTAGGGTGTTATATCGTTTTTTTTAACACCTTAAAAATAAACGTCTTAAAGAAGATTCAACACAGTTCACAAAGGAAATCTGAACAACCCCCCCCACCCCTCCAATAACTGCTATGCCAAATACAGCATGCACAAGGTAATAGAACTCCAGAACTTCAAGGAGCAAAAAAACTTCATTCTCCTTCTGAAGCCTTAAGCCTGAATTCCACGCAAAAACATCTTCAAAACTCTATTTTAACTGTCTTCCAAACAGTAACGGCATAGCAAAAGCACCAGCGTAAGAATTTGAAAGCTGTACATATTTGTATTATTTTTCAATTATGATGGAGTTTTCAACGCCTCTTCAATTATTTCTCCTTGGAGGCTAACATGCAGTTGATGACATTACTATTCATTCTATGAAGGTTACAGGCAGCTCAGTGCAGCTGTCCTTACTCAAACCCGGACAACACTACTACAATATTCTTTATTTCCCAATACAAAACCCTAACACAGCAATCACAGACCAGGTAATGAAGAACTGCAAAGACAATTCAATGCAAGTTTCACCTGTCAAGACAAAATCTAAGCCCTTCTGAAGTCTCACAATAAAACTATGTAATTCAGTGCTGTGTTTCTGCAGCTGTAGTAACTGTAGTAGCAGCAGTAGCAATACTGCTGCTGCTTGGCTTATCTAAAGTTGAGGACTGAAGGAGCATAACTTTTAAATATAAACAAAGTAAATTGTTTAGAGTTATCATAAGATTAAAGCAGAGTAACTAACTTGCAGCTCTTACAATTAGTTCACATACTATTTAAGTGGAACAAAATAAATATGTGATCCAACATTCTCTTTTGCTAAATGAACAAACTAGCAATGCTAATAGAGACTATGAAAAAACAGTAAAACCTTTGTGTATTCTATCTATTATACAAGTTCAACAGCTGCCTCAGCCCACATTATAATAATTCAGTAAGGAAGCCGGAGTTATTTTAAATAGTCGGCCTCAGAAACTTCTCTTTCTCCGCCTCAGCTGAGAAATAAGTTTATTACACTTTATATTATTATGAATTAATTATTCATACTACAATGCATACACTGCTCCTTCGCTTCTATTCAGCAATTAATACCTGCAAGCTTACCTGAAAAAGCACGCTGAATATAGTATCACCTACTCTATTTCTTATTTTTCTAATGTGATTCATAAATTAAATACAAAGAAGAAACATAGAAGTCATCAGCATTTATACAGCCAACAGTCTGAAAACCAGTAAAATAAAATACAAAGTAAAATAATCTATTACATTAAAAACCCAAGAATAAATTAATGCAAATTAACTTACTTTTTGGATGTAATTATAGGCATGTTTATATTAGCACCTGCATAAAGAAAAATCATACATTGCTTCATCAATATAAAAGTGTTTTCATGTGACTCTGCTCACTGAGGTGACCTGCAGCCTAGCTATTACCCCCATTTTCACCAGTCTATGCCAGCTTGGTCCCACTTGTATCCAAGAAGGGCACAGCAGAACTAAAAAGGTACAGAGGTAACAGCCTGCACAAGCGGAGCAACTCAATCCACTATTGTTCTCCAGCCCATAGAGAGACAATTACGGAGAGATATAACAAAATCCAGTGACATCTACTGAGACTTAACTGTCATGGAGAGGACAAATAAAGAATGAGAGTCTTTCTGTAAACAACCAAGAGCAGACCAGATGTAACCGGCCATAAGCAGGCTAAAAATTCCACACGTCCTTGCTTTGTGATTTGATGGATGCTAAAATCTACAGATTAAAACTGAGAAAAACTGGACAGCTGTAAGAAGAAAAGCCCACGGATGATACCTTTACTTACAGACTTCCTAAGCAACAAACCAGTGAAGGCTAGAACGCACTAAGGGGCTATCAACATATGCTCCCCGTTCTTGTATTTTTAATTAGGCATCTGGTACTGGCCATCACCAGAGACAAGGTATGGGGAGAGAGACCCTTGATCTGATCCAGTAGAGAGATTACTCTTGTGTGTGTAATTTATAAACACACACCTTCAGTGAGTGAAGAGAAGTGAACAGCACTATTAGACTATTAGATGGAAGAAGAGGCATAACTTACCTTGCCACTTAGCGACCAGGGAAGGATCTGAAACGCTGTACACTGGTCGACTTCTTGACAGGATACCTTTTCCAAAATAGCCCTTCAAAGAGAAGAAAAAATCTTTATTATATCATTAGAACTTCTTTCTAAATATAAAATGTTTACTGCAGAGATCGGGTGAAAAAAGTAACTGAGATTTTGCAGTGTTCAAGCTTTGCCTAAAGCTTGTTGCTTAGCTCCTGATCAATATTAAACACCTGCACTCAAAGATTTAACCAGTGGAGGGTGCTGGGTCTTTTTCATCAGTTCTAAACTTTCCTCAGTCACTATCTCCAAGCAGATGCAGAACAAAACACCTGTGTATTAATGCTGTGGCAATGCACAGTAAAAAAGAAAGAGATGGACGAAGCTACTGCGTAAGAATAGTGGTGAAATAGCACTTGGACATAAGAGGCTTAATGTAGCTTGTTTTACTCAGAAGGAAATCACCCTGAGGTTAAAAGACTTCTACAACCATTTATAAAACATATACATTATATATGTTTTATATATATATAAATGGTTTATATATTATATATGTTATATTATATATTCCAACCTCCTGAGTTTTAAAATAAAGAAAATGCTTTTGCAAGGTTGCATAAAAAACTGAAAGGAGAAAAACGTAACGAACATGCAGTCTTTGCAGCTGTTCTTTAGCTCACAACATCACTTCAAAATTTATTTGCTGGTTAAGAATGAAATACTTTTCACATGTGATACAGGATATATGTTTTGCACCGACTTCAGGAGAGGAGGGAGACACGGAGAATTACTGGAGGCTGAAGGGGAAGGAATGATAAACACAGGCAGATTTTCACAAGCATTATGCTTTACCTGCGTTTAAAACGCTACAAATACTGTGCAGACAGGGTACAGCACCTTGTTATAAAGCCGTTCAATATCTTCAGGGTCCCTCACAATAACGTTGTTGTTAATGATTTCGGCCTGGCATATTCTGAAGTCCTTCCCACCTGCATCCACAGGAAAGGGAGACTCGTATGACTCAAACACTCTTCTCTTCCTTCTTGGGGGATGAAAAACTGCTTCTGCCATTTCCTAATATTAATGTTTCCTCCTGCGAAGTGGAAGCAACACATGCACCGTTCAGGAGCTAAAGTTCACCCATTTTCTAAATGTTCCAGCAACATTCCCTTCCCAATAGCAAATTAGCAATAAATCCTACAATAAAATCCAAGTTTAATTCTGCAATTACTACGCCAGACAAGCGCAACGAGTGATTTGCCAGTGTTATCTGTTAAATCCTTTTCTCTCGGGCCCTGCAGTATCCCCTGAAGACCAGGCAGGGGCAGTTCTCAGCCAAGGACACTTTAGGTGAAATTTCAGGAATGTTTCAGGATTTCCTTGGAGGAATGAGCAGAAGAGCAGAAACCACAGCACACAAGTGCCTGAACACGAACTGCTCCGAGCAACCGCGGGAGCAAACTCTGGCGAAGGCGCAGCGGCTCGGCCGGCTCTCCCCTCCCCGCGCCGCGAAGCCCTCGCAGGGGAGCCGGGCAGAGCCCGAGGCGCGCTGGGAGCCGCAGGGACAGGCAACCCCACGGCCGGGCAGGGCCGGCCGAGCGGCCTCCGCGCCCG
>VWZZ01006016.1:632036-684413 GCA_013399095.1 Psophia crepitans | reverse complement strand
CCCGCCCCGCCCCGGCGGCGTTTCCTCAGCGCTGTGAGGGGAGCGGTCGGCGGCGGCGGTGGCAGCGTCCTCGCCCCGCGGTGTGAGCGCAGGCAGCCGAGCAGCGCGTGGGGACACGGGCCGGTCCTCAGGGCAGGGCCGCGGAGAACGCGGTCCCGGGGACCTCTGCACCGCGGCGCTGCGTTTCTCCTTGCTGCCAACCGTGACGCTGCAGTGACGTCCCCAGGCTGCAAACCGACTGGCGATTTAATAGAGTGAGAGACAAATGACGTCTTGTGTGGAACACCCGTACTGCAGGGACTGGTGATCTTCATAACGAGGGCTTTGAGACACGCGGGCGGGTGACATTTCGTAGCTGTGAGAGGCCAGGCAGAGGGATGGTTTTCGGCTGGGAGCGATTGTTGCTGGCTCTGTGACACACACTGGACGTGGCCGGGCCTCATCACGCGGTGGAGTGGTAATTGTGATTGTGCAGCTTATTACCAGAGCTGAATGCAGGAGGACATGGCGGTGCAATGTAAAAAAAAAAAAAAAGGACCTGAATTAAATGCAAAGGATTTTCACCAGTTAGTGAGGAGCAAACCCCCCCTTTTCTGGTCTGCTGCACAGTGACCTCGATACCGGTTTGAGCCTTGCTCATCGAATTCCTCATCATGCAACTAGGATGCAGCTACACTTTCTTACTCTGAGGTTATACTGCAAGGTACCGCTGCCAAAGAAAGAGGACTGAGACACTTTGGCTCCAGGAGAGACTCTCCATGGAGAATTCTGTCTGGTTTTCAGCAGAGAGATCAGTGAAGTCACTGAGGGGAAGTTGTAAAAATACATCAGTCTTACAAGGAAATGTAGCGCAGAACGTCAGAGTACCGAGCTAGTATACTTACAGGTATTTCCTACAGAGCTCTGCGTTATATACCAATGCGCAAGTGTTCATTTATGTTGAACATTGATTTGCACACAAAGTGTTGAAGTTAAACCTCGGAGGACCATGCTGTGCTCCTGCCACCAAAGCAGACAGCAACGCAATAGCTTCCAGTTCATTCTTACAGCCCTACCATTAAAATACTGGGAGTTAGTCTTCTAGGTAACAACGTGAAAGTACGACAGTATCAGAGATGTCACTCTGTTTCAAATTCCTAAATTTGTCAAGTCTCATGTAAACGGAAGTGGAGTTTATCTGTCCTAGATACATCTTTATCTTCTGGTTGTGCAGACGCATTCCTAGGAGACAGATGTGACGGTGAGAAGCAGACAAAACATAAAGAAGCTGTAGGTCAGTTGTTTCCCTTCACAGTTCATTATCTTCATACTGCCTTGAGAGGGAAACCGCAGCGTACGCCATTCAGACGATTAACTGAATCATGTTCACATTTCTTCAGCCAAACGTCTGCTCCCGTTTTAGATTGTAAGCCCAGATTGCACTTCAACCAGAAATTTTGCTATCTGAAGGACAAGCTGGCTGTACGATGAGTCGTGCCAATTTTTTTTTTAAAAATCAATAACTGTACAGACACTTTCACAAATATCTGGATCTCCCTTTTTGTGATGAGACGGCAAATGACAAGGCAGCAGCTCACTGACTAGGCCGTAGCTCTGAAAAGCAAACCCTCAGGATCATAGTGAATCACAAACCGGGAACAAGTCATAAGTGTCATACTGCTGTCAAGAGTCGAGAAGAGAGTGACAAGGGTGGCCCGTGAGGAGAGGCTGAAATAACTCAGGCTAGAAAAGGTAAAACGGGCAAACCAGACCATTGCAAACAGGGGGATGTGCATTGCTTTGCGCAGCCACTGGGAAATAGCAGAAGGAGCAAGGAGATTATATTGCAAAACCATATTGTGCCTGTGAGGTAAGGACAACACTGTCATTACCTAGGAGGGTTGCATTGTGTCCGTCACTGGAAATGTTAAGAGCAGGTTAGACAACCGTCTTCCAGGAGCAGTTCCAATAAAGTTGGTCCTGCCATGAGACAAGGGACTGCACTGAAAGCGCTGAAGGTCCCTTTCAGGGGAATTTTGAGATTTATCCTTCCAGGAGCTTTTCTGATCTCTCTGCAGTGCGGCAGAAAACGTGGTGCTCTATACTGCCGTGCAGAGGCTGAAAGCCTGCAGCTTTTATTAAATCACCTTTCAGATTTCCATTTCTGCTTGACAACTTTCGATTCAGGAATGTCACTGTGAGAACAGACTCTTCCGTGTTGTTTCTGGCTGATTCAGTGCTTCTAATACAGAGTACTTGATTGCTTACTGTTTCTTGGTGCTCAGCTGAATTATTCTGTTGCTCTTTATTAAACTAAGGTCCAAACCAATGTCAGCTTTCTGAGGAGGCTAATATGACCCTCTTTTCCAAATCATGATGAGAATAACTTGGTTGTAACCCTTCAGTTGTGGAAACGTGTTGCCTCAAATGTTGACACAGTTGCTTTGCTGCGTAATTTTCAGTCATCCATTGCCTGGCTCTCGAAGTCCTGATGTTTACACTGCCATACCCAGAATCTCCTCTGGCACTCTCCTGTTTGGGGACGCTAGTGCACACAGTAGTCCCTCTGAACTGGCAACGTGTCTTTCCAGGGGGAAGAGGCTAGCTTCTGCTCTAAGTTGTTACAGGACTTCTCAGTCAGTGGTAGAGGAGTAGAACTGAAGTACAGGTACAAGGGAAAGACGTGCTCTCACCATCAGGCTTATTAAACTCTTCCCGTGACCACATACATGGTAATATCCTTTAAAATCTACATAAGCATTTGCAATTGTGTTCTCTCAGCCTTTCTGTGATTTACTGTGTCCTTCCATAACAACAGTCATATTACAAAGGTCGTCTGGAATCATTTAGATGAAACATTCCATTTATACAATGAGAGTTCATTTATTACTATATTAACTAATATTTAACAGCTAACTTTCACTAATTTTCATGCTATGAAGATTCTACTGCCAGTAATATTTAGGTTGCCGTATGCAGGGAAGCACTAGGGAGTATTGTTATCCAAGGTGGCTGTCTGCTGGATGTTTGGGCGCTTTTACAGGGAGTCGGGAAGTTAATTCCCAGTCCTATCTCAGCCAAAACATACAAACCAGGTACTCTTTAAATACATATTTTACATCCTTAGGCTCATTAAAATGAACAGAAATGTCAGCCTGTAAAACTATTTGCCTATGTAGCACTCTCAAGGCAGTTAGTCATAAAATCATGAAAGAATGACCTGTTCTTGTGGTGTCTTTAGGTAATTTTGGATTGCATACTGAAAAAAAAAAGTTCTGCATAGAATCCCATGAAATTCAAATTCTGATTTGCCACTAGGTTAATTTCTGTCTCTGGTTTACATTTTCTTATCCCATACTACTTGCAGCCCTCAAAAGAAACATGAGGACAGTTTCTTTTGAGTAAAGCTTGTTTCTTTCTCACTAGGTGATTTGAACAGTAGTTGGAGGATGGGCTGTGGTTATTTACATTAGCCAGTTCCAGTTTCCCCAGACTGACAGAAATTCCCATGGAAATTCTGGTTGCATTAACTTTGACAGAGATACAGGACTGTTTTTGGAAACTTTTTTAAAAAAACAACGACTAGGGAATAGTTTTCATTTTTATTAATATGCAGTATCTTCATTTTGTTTATTAAAGAAATAAATCAAGGTTAGTTTCTGCTTAGTTTCAGATGGTTTTCACAGGAGACAGAAAAAGAGAAGTCAGATAAATATTGGCCAAGCATCAACCCAGTAAGAAATCCCACAACAGCAGAAATCCCGAGGTGGACGACAATAAAGTGAATAGCATGAGAAAAGAGAACGTTACAAATGAGTATGCAGTTAGCATACTTGCTTCAGAGATGGGAAATGATTGTGTGTTCTTGGAGATTAAACACACTTTGATGAGGAATTTGTGTAGAGCGATTTGATGCAGCTGACATCCCATCACACCGGTGTCTCTGCAGACATCGCAGGACACACTGTCACTTTTTCATCCTCTTGATTTGCATTACAAACTGTATGCGTTTGAAAATCTACACATTAATTTTTGCTGCATCAAGGCCTTCAACACCCCCACAATTACCACATTCCTTCTCCTCACAGAGACGAATGCAAAAGGTCTGAGCTTTTAATTTCAGGGGAAATTAAGGGCACTTAAAACCTCTGATTTTTGCCCATCCCTTGAGCTCTCATATCAGACTTATTTATCTTTTGTTGAAGAAACATTTGTTCCTTCATGGGTCATTAGTTTTTCTGCTTCATCAGTCACCTAGGTACGTTGTTAAATGACGCACAGCTTCTGTTTTGCCAAATTCTGACACTGTCACCTTCACCTCATGCAACTAAGCAATGGGCCCGGCAGTGAAAAGCAAGGAGAAAACTCTGGGCTCCAGCAAGATAATCAATAAAAATCCATTTCATTTTTTTTTTGTCTTTTCATCGGAGAGAAAACTGTAATAATGAGATATCTCCACTAGATGTCCATATTTCAGCAATTTTAAATTCTAAATCCAACAAAGGTAGCTGCCCTGTGCCGAATGCATAAAGCGGCTATGCTCCATTGGAAGATGGAAGATGCAGATTTTCACCTCAGTGAAGCTGCGCACCTGGCTCTTTGTCTAAAAAGGCCCTGAACGTAGTGCAAAATACTCGCAAAGCCCCTTCCGCTTTGTACATCTTACACTCTCAGCTAAAGGTCCTTTAAGGCTGTCAGACTTTTCAGATAGTTAATATTATCTCTCTGGTTGTTTACAGCCTTGCCTTTCTTATTATTTTTCAAATTATTATTTTCTTCCTATTAACTTATAGGAATAAATATTTGGAAGAAGCTGTCAAGATTTTTAGTGGTTGGTTTGTTGGGGATTTTTTTCTGTTTGGCGTGCGGTTTTTTTAGGCAGGCACAGTTCTTTTTTGCATTCAGATGTGTGCAGATTTCAAACCCATTGGCTTGGATTTTTAGATAGGCTGTCCAATTGTAAAAGAATTGCCTTGCTTATTACATTTCTCCAAATGTTGATGTCTACTGTTTACCTACTTTTTCTGGGTATCTAATGGGTGTTGGAAAGCAGAGCTATGCTCGCGTGCACAGAAGTACAGTAACTGAGCAAATGTTCTTTTTTATCTGCAGAATTTGAAACGAACTGTATGAAGATAGCCTGTTGGCCTTGGTATTCATTTACTGAAGATGCTGTTCACTGCTTTGTGGCTTATGACAACTGTGAAAGCAAGGCTTGTGCTCCATTTTAAGCGTCACCTTCTGCCAAAGGGTGAGTGTTACAGCATGGGGAGTGCCAGGCTACACTTCCAAACATCTATTTGTCTGCGCTGGCAGAAGACTGTCTCTGTCATCACTCTGCTCGTTTGCCTCAGCAAATCTAAAGAGTCTTCGTTATCTTGCCAAACTGGTGACATTCTTACTTCCTTGATTACCTGTAATGCCCCAAACAGAGGTACCAGTGTGTCCTCTCTCATGTTTTTGTGATTTGCATACCCAGCCGTTAATCATAGCCCAGAGACCAGCGATTTAGTTCAACTACAAGGGAATTCCAAGGAGCTGAAATGGAGGCCTTATTTAAGATTACTGAATTCCGTTCTAGGAATAACCCAGAAGGCAGACTTTTTTCACTGTTTTTCTTCTGGTTTCCCAGGCATTTTCATTTTTGTTGAATGTAAGGATAGACTAGACTTGAGAGAATGCTATGTACCAGACCGTTTTAAGGCAGCTTCCAGGACCAGATGCAAACTAGGCCCTAGTGATTTACAGTTCCCATAGATGTGAGTGTAACATCTAAAGCTGAATTTGTCCCCGACACTTTTACCTCATTTACAATATTAAGGAAACAGAATGGGTTGGTTTTATTATATAACAAAATGAAAATTTGGTGTCACTCCATTTAATCTTGACCATGCCTGACCCAGGAATGTGCCTCAACATGGCCAGCTGCCTTTAAGCACAGAAACAATCCTACTGGATCCAGATATTATCTGAAATGTGTCCCAAAGCTCATCCTAAATGCTCTCTAGGTTCATGTGTCATAACTGACAAAAGGACAAAATAACAAGCAAATCAAGATAAATCCCTAAATCATCACATTCTGAGAACTGAAATAAACCAAATAAATCCATTTGTTGCCAAAAGTATATATGTTTTTAAATACAACAAAACCCCAGAACATCCTCTTATGGAATATATCCCAATCTTGAATATTTATTTTCCGTTTGTTTAATAACAGGAAAAGGTTTGTAGTTCTTTTGTTGAGTTTCACATGTCAGCATCTTAATATTCCTATGGTATTCTTAAAACTTCTACCAGGAAAAAAAACAGTGCCATGGCCTATACTAGGAAATGTTCTGTTTATTTTAAATGCATTTATGAGCACACAAAGGCAAACAATTACCTATCATAAACCAAGGGAGCAACTTGTAATGGCTTGGTGTCTCATTTGTACTTCTTTATATAGTTCCTTGGCTCATTTGTCCCTGCCCTTCCTGTGTTCTGTTCATTACCTCTCTCTGTACCTTTTGAACTCCAGTGTAGATTAAATCCTTTTTTTCATTTCCCCACTACCTGCTGGGCTTTACTTCTTTTGGTGTCTCAGCCATAACAAACATTGGGCTAAAAGTTTATCGTACATCTGTTATGGGGGTCCACAGGACGAGGATTGTCACTAGCGTGAAGAAATGAATCCCAAAACTGAAGGGCTGCTTTTTAAGTACACGGCCCTTAGACTAGACTTGGAAAGAAAGAATGACAAATAGCTTTCAAAAACCATCAGACTTCTTACAGAAGTACTTTAACCTATTTTATCCTTGCTTGTTCTATTGTGGCAACTGCAGTAACTACAGCAAATTTTGGCCTAATCATGTTAAAAAAGTAGGATACTTCTGCCACTGTTGGATAGACCAAGCTGTATCAAATAGGCTAGTTCTCTTCACATAGTTCTAACATGATGTGGGCTTGTTTAAACAATAAGTAAGGTACAAACAGCTAGCAACTGAATTCCCTAGGATTATAACTGCGGGCACAGCAGTGTTTGAAACCTAGGCTTCAGGTGAAAAAAAAAAAAAAGAAAAGAACTCATAAAAGAACTGCAAAGAGCAGGGAAATCTTGTTTCCATCTGTCAAGCTGCTTAAAGGACAGTGATACTGGACAGAATGGCTGGCTTTAGGGAGGCTACTGCGGCTTGGACATCTTACATGCTTGAAGTAGTTGGGGGAGGATGTATGGTCCTCGCCGAGTTGTTCTGCACCTTCACTAACTGAGCTACACAACACATCTCTGGCACAAACACCAAAGTTCCAGAGGTAAACATGGGGCTCAGAGACCCAGCCTTCATTGATCATATCTGTCTCCCGGTTATGTCATTAAAATGAGATTCAGCAGCAAACTGGGATCATTACCAGCTCTTTAAAAACGACTGGACTCACATCCATTGAACAAAACCCACAATGCCGTTGTTCTGAGATAGTTTCCCAGTAGTTAGTTTGTCTAGGAACACCTTTCATAACTCAGACGGCTGTGACCAGTTATTGCTAGGATGGGTAGGTCAGGCATGGCCTTTTAAAACTGCATGCTAATACGGGCATGCTACTTCAGTTAAAGTAGTCTGTATAGGAAGATACTAAGTCTTTCAAATGGAATGTAAACGTTATTTAGTAGTGAGGGCTCTGTAAGTGAGACATGATTCGGAAATCTGGCGGCGAGAAAGAAGGAAGTGGCCCAGAAATGGCCCACGTTATGCTAGGAATTGAAAAACGTAAGCATGTTAACCCTGATCCTAAGCATGGTCACTGAAAGAAGTGACTGTGTTAGTATGAACATACTAATGAGATATTAACAACATGAGCAAACTAAAGAGGTTGGCACAGGACAGAACTGGTTGGTCAGAACTTTTCTGAGTGGTACAACCAGTCAGCAGTGCTTCCCATCTGAGAGGGTGTGTTGCAGGTTGAAAATGACCTCTGTTAACCTGTTGAAAGAGCGGCATCTTATGTGGCACTGGACTTGGAAATGAATGAACAGAAGCTACCACATTACAGAAGGCTTTGTTTTCATTGCTTGAAATGCAGGCTTTTACACCTCGGAATAAATAACTGTTGGACCTATTCTGAAGTAAAAAGAGAAGGCTAAGCACTTTATTTTTACCATGATGTAACCGTGCTATTATCCAAGCCCGCATTGGAGCTGACCTTGGCGTGTTTAACTCAAGGCTAAACCAGAGTGCTTGGTCTTCGCTGTGCTTTTACCTCACGATTGCTTCTGCACGTTACTTGCCACAAAGCAAAAACCATAGCTTTTTTAGCAGCCAAGTTGAGGCCTTACTGTGTGTTCCTGCGAGGCTGTTTTCACACATGATAAAATTTACAGCAAGCTACAATTCTTTTGCTCCTTATATAAATCCAGGAGAGAGGCATGTGGCCCAGCAATATGGGTGGCTGCATTTGAGTACGAACAATCTTGTCATCGCACTGCAGCATGTTATGAAACCTACTGGGCAATTTATAACATGATTGCATTTCATATCACAAGAGAAGAAGCTGATTAACAGTCACATGACTACTAGGGAGGTTGATATTCAGATTTGTGAAACAATACATACAAACATGCAAATCAGACACACATACTTGAACAGCCCAGCAAAATTATACATAAACATCCCATTTCTCATATCCTTTCCCTGACCGTAGCAGATAAAAATTACACACACATTTTACTGATCTAAATTGTATTGGCTTTCAACATTTATTGTATTTCATATAAGTGCTTTCCATTCTGTTGCATCCTAAAACATTAGAGAAAAATGAGGGATATTTGAATTGTTTAACACCTTCAACCTGTCACAGATGGAAAACTCCAGTTACAGATGAATATGTTCCATTCATTGTATTACACCCACCATGTCCTGTAGGAGAACCATAGTTCTGCTAAATGCCTTCAGGGCACGGGATTATGTATTTGGATCTTGGATTGGGGAAATCCCTCGTAACCGGAGAGCACCCTGATGAATACACCTCTGAGAAGGCTCACATGTATGCTTTTTAAAGTGTTTAAGGTCTGGAACAACTTACTCAACACTCAAATTGTTCTAGGTAGAATTGAGTGAGTTTAATATATAGGCTGCCTAGAACAATGGGATAAAACTTCCTGGTTTGTCACATCATTGTCCACCCAGGGCGAACAGAGAATCATTGTGTGCTGATGCATAGAACTTAATCATTTGGAGGATGGTAATAGAGTAGTATTGTGAGCGGAAAGTCTCCAAGACACATGTAGTTCATATGTGCGTTTTGCCTATGTTCAGCACGTGCAAGGTGCTGTCAGGGGGTGGCTGCAATTTTGAACTCTAATTCTGCAGTCGTACAAAGAGACATTGATCACATTTAACAGACTGCAGTCAGGTAATGACATCTGAACTTCACTATCTATATTACTAATGGCTGAAAACATAATTCTCTTTAGACTTCAGATACGAATTTCTGTGCTTACTTCTAAAGAATGTTACAGTTTAAACCACACACATTTTCGTTACTCTTTTACCAGATCCTAGATACCTTTTTTCCTGAAAACTGCTTCTTTAGCTTTCTTTTCTCCTTGAGGTGTAAGTTTTCCAGTTGGTATTGCTTACTGATACAAGCATTTTAGATACATCTACCTCTGTAAAGGCTATTTTCTGTAACTTTTGAATTGTGGTATAAAAAGCTGTATATTTTTGTCTCAGTAATGTACGGGTGCTCATTCTTAATAATGTTCTTCATTCACTTAGCTTGTAATAGCTACTTGTGTCTTGCTTTAACCTTTTCTAGGGCAGGGACTGTTTTCAAATGCAGCCATAGAGGAGCAAAGTAAAAGCTTGTTCCTGCTTGAATCCTTAACAGTGCTTTAATGCAAATATTGTGGCGGTATGTATAGTTTTTTAAAGCTAAAGTTACTCAGTGGAAAGTCTCACAGGTCCCAAATTAGCAAAACCTTTGTAAAGTTCGTATTATTAATCTATGGAATTTATAACAAAAGTGTTGAAATCACTTACGCTGTTGCTGACTCATTTCCCCCACGGGATAGCTGATGACCTCAGAAATACCCTCACGGAAGTTCAGGGCACATCGTTGCCATCTGCACCATGAAGAACATACTGAACTCTCAGCCCTAGTTCATCCTAAAATTTTTGCCCCATATACCTTGCTACATTGCAAACCTGTGTCTCTTTCAAATGCCATTTTCTTTCATAATCTGCTCTTACTCAGATACTAAGTTAGTACAGTATGCATAAAATATCTGTAATACCATGAATTTATCTTGCCAAGAGAAGTTAAATGGTTACATATTAAAAAGATTTTATAAGCATGATATGCCACAGTAAACATTAGTAAAAGCTGTTCTAAGACTATTTCTGTCTTTTGTTGGGAAACAAATTATTGAGGCTTGAAGGGGAAGACTGCTTAGTAAAAGGAAGGAGAATTCAACATACTGAGGTTTTAAAGGAACTCTGGTTTGCTGATTAAGTGCTTTCTACAGAAATGCAACTAATGTTTCCTTCTTTTTAAATTTTTTAAATCAGGCCTAACTGCCAGTAAATTACTTTCTTTACTGTGGGTGGAAGTTTATTTTTAGTCACAAGAACAGTATAGATTAAGACAGCAGGCTGAAAATTGAGGCGTCTGCATGCTAAATAAACTGCCACACACTTGAACTCTTGGTGTCAACTCATTCATCTCGCTGTGGCTCAGCTTAACTTTCTGCTAGAAACAACTTCTCAGGAGCCATCTGCCAAGGCTGTAAAGCTGCCTTACCTCTGAGTCCCTTTTCTTATCTTTCTGAAAGCATCTTTCGGTTTTTAAGATTCATGCCTTTGATTTTACTGGGGTTGAATTTTGCAGTACTTTGAGACTCAGAGCAGAGGTGGAATTTCATCTTCTTGTCTATAAACTTGCCTGTCAATCTAACAGCAGAACTGCTTGGCAACTAGTATTTTTCTCTTTGGAGGTCTGGTGAGTGGTGGGCACTATAATCACATTGCCCTTTAAAAACAAAAATATCAGTCTCAGTGTGTGATAGATGAAATTGTTTAAAACAAGTCTCTCACCAAAAGTTTACCATCACCAGATGACAACCTGGTGAATACCTGGTACAAGGCAGAGTTAGGTTTTTTAGATGCCTGCTGTTTGTGCAGCTTTTTTTTTCTGAGCAGGTTATCACCTTATTCTAAACTGTGAGACTCAAGAGATCCAGCTTTGAAATGGGTGATTTTCCTCTGCTCTTGAAGGTATTTGTGTCCACCAATGCTGTTTACCAAACTATAGTTTGTACTGAGCTACTACTTTTCCCTCCTGTTCCCATCTTGTTGAATCAACACGCGAGTATAGTAAGTAGTTCTGATTAAGTCAGCATAAATTTTTCGTTACCTTATTAAGGAACAGAGCATTCTCTGTCATGTCATCTAGCTTTCAGAAGTGTTGAAAGACTAAATTGGTTAATGCTCAAGAAGTTCCCTGAGATCCATACCTAATCTCTGGTAAATATGCTGTTTGGTTTAAATTAAGTGCAAGTCTACTCTGGAAATGAGTGTGTACACAGCGCTGCTTCTTCAGTAGAGTTGTACTTTGTTCCTATCAGCTGACCAGTTAAAAAACTTGTTTTTTTCCCTCCTCCTCCTCCTGTAGAGTTAACACAACTCCAAGTGAGTGAACTGCTGAGTACAGTTCATCTCCTGAAACTTCAAACAGACTTGTGTACCGAGTTTCAATCAATTACACCTATACAAAGTCATTGTAAGTGACAGGTGGGTCACTGAGGGCATAGTTTGCTGATACCAGGCATAGCATGGATGAATTTGAGGGCCTACTCTGACCTCTAGAACTTTATATGCTTGGACACATGCAAGGCACCTGAAAGAGCCTTATCTTCTGTTCCAGAACCCAAGCTAAATTTGTCAGGCTTGTAGTTGGCAAAAAAATATGTTTCTGCAGTGTCTGCAGAGGGTATAACTTCTTATATACATAAATCTACGTGCCGATTGTCCTCAAACACATGATAAAGTCACACACATGTATCAGTCCTTGCTGTTTGCTATGGAAACCATAGAAAGTAAATACCTCTGGATTCCTGCAAAAATCTTAGGGTTTGAGCGTACTGGGTAAATTAACGGCATGGTTATCCAGTGGCAGCCTGATGTCAGTAATGTACATTAACGGAACGTCTTGGGACGCCAGACTATTAACACAACTCATTGCAAGACTGTAGCAGGATTGCATCAATTCTTGCAATGGGTGTATGAATCCCTTGAGTCAACACTGTCTGATTAAAAATGACTCGTGGTTGGATTTGAATACTTGGAATAAATAAAACAGCAACTGACTATTATGCAAGGTCTATGTACTTTCCCCACAGACTTTCACAAAAATGCCACATTTCTGACACCTTTCCAGCAGGCTATTTAGAGGCACCATGGCCCAGGCAGACGGGGTGCTGGACTACAAGTATGAATACTGGGTCCTATTCTCCACTCTGACAGGCACTTGGCAAATAACGCCTTACTCACTCAGTATCTTTATTTGCAAAACAGAATGAAGCCACTTACATACCACTTACTTTGATATTAATAGAGAATGGTACTGTTATTTAAAACTTATTATTTCTTGTAATTCCTTTTAAAAATCCTTTAAAAGTAATTATTTTACAAAAAATTCATTTAAAAATTATTATGTATTCATAGGAATAGTAGCATCTATCTAAATGCAAATTTACTCCTTCATCCTGTTAAGTATCTATAATGCATATTTAAAATCTCCATAAACCTTCTTACTCCAGAAGGAATATTCTGGTCTCATAGGTAAGCAGCAGGAATTTGCAAAGGCTTTCTAACACACACTCATGGTCCGTATGCAGGCTGCAGCAAACTGGAAATACCCAGAAAATGTGAATTAAAGTAGAACTGCTCTTAAGGGCAGAATTTAACTGTTCCTTCACCTCTACAACTCCAAACCAGCAGTAGTGGCAGAAGTCCAGGTTCTGAACCATAGAAAAGCCCCCTCCATGAGATCTGTTAAATATGAGCCTTGTATTTGCCTATGTCACATCAATTCTAGAGGGTCTGAGGACCATCGTTTTTTTACGTCACTGAGGAATTATTCTATCAATTGAAACATGACAGGTATTCACACAAAATTAATTCCTTGCTTCTGCCTTCTCTAGTTTCTAATTTTACATTACAAGTGACATTGAATCAGAAGACAGAGATTAAATGAACCCATGCTCTGTTAATCAAAATCTTCCCATGTAAGAACACACATATTTTTATGAACAGCAAGTTTAAGTACAAGTATCTCCTAATGTGCCAGAAAAAAACAGTGAGGAACTGCTGAACTGTATCAGACTCCTGATCTGGTAGCATGTACTGCAGTGTGAACTTTCCTCCTGCTTCAGAGGAAAGTGTGAAAAAAGAATGTAAAATGTTGCATTTCTGCAAAAGCTACTGTCTCTGCTGAAATGAAAACCATGGCTATGGAAAAAAACACATTTGGAATGCTGAGTAAAGACCTAAACTTCATGGGTTTGAGCTCATTCTCAAGAGGTGATCCTTTTCTCAACGTGCAGCTGAAATAGCCAGGTGACATCAAGTTTCAGAAGAAAGACATCCTCCCCTTGGCAGCAGCTCTGAAGGTGTGGGTACAGCAGCATAGGGGTCCCCATTCTGACTGTCATGCACACTAGAAGGGGTTTGGGAACTGCGGTCTGAGACCCCCGGTACCAGCCCTGCTTCTCTGCTACTTACACATGGGCATCCTTTTCAGAGGTGTGCAAAATAGCCACAGGCGTGATGGCTGCTGAAAGGCTAAACGTTGTTCAGATTATCTCTCATTTTTAAAATAAAAGGTTGAGGATTAGGAAGGGTCTGGAGCTCATCACTGTAATTTAGATGTCTGCATAGAATATCCCTGTAGATAATCTCACCAGTGTTTCTTCACATATCAGAACTTCAAGGCAAACTCAACTGTTTAGTCTCTGTCACATTGCTGCAAAGTTAAATAACGTCACTCTACGTAAATAACTTAAACATATATACTTGACTACCTACGCTATAACAACTTCTGTCTGCGCCACAGGATACCTAGATGCAGGCTGCTAACTGCTGTTTGAAAAGAACAGTTAGAAGTGTGATCTGTATTACATTTCCATGAGGCTGTATGTATTAGGAATTAGCAGGTTCTAATTATCAGTGAAGAAAGGAGGTAGTGGATATCAACTTCTTTCATAAGAAAAACAGGAGTCTGCTATGTCTTATCGTTGCACAGCCAAAACAAAAAGGAGGTGCCAACGTATTAGCTTTCTTCAGAGATACTCCACTGCTATCTGTCTAGTGCCATTGAACAAAAGGATCCAATGTCATTTGGGTCTGACTGTGCTATACAATATTTTGGTGGCATTATCAGGACATGTAACTCTATGGGGGTTCATAATTTACTACCTGATTGCAGCCACTTTTGGGAGAAGAATTTCTAGTAGCAGTCGGTTCATACTGGCAATAAAACAAAGCGAGTCTTCCAGGAAGAAGGGAAGCTTCACTTCATCAACTGCAATGGAAAATAAAGGCAGACGCAGTAGAATGAATACTTTAAAACTGGCTGGGAACAATGTTAATATCATTAATTCTAGGAGTGCTTGTTCACACGAGTGGCCAGAATCTTCATTTCATGGAACTAGTGCTGTGATGTTTACAACCATAAAAAGAGGTGAAAGGGGTAAAATGGATTGTTAGCCCACACAGAACTGCTTTCTTCAGTAAAATTGCTAGCATTTTATTTACTCTATCTTTAGGTCTGTACTGATCATTAATATTAAGCGTGGCCTCAACCTAAACATTCCGATGATCCTAAATTCCTCTGTTCTGTTACATTGAGAGAATTATAAAGAACTTTGTGTTTGAAAGCAAACCCTATCCGAACCATCTCCCAGTCTGCCTTCATGCAATGTTTTAAAACTTCTTTCATGGCTAGAATGTCTGCAACTGCATATTTCTTTGATCTGAGTTGCTGAACTTCCCATAAAGCAAGAATGATAACCTGTAAAATAACTCAACAATTTAGTGTTTCTAAAGCTTTTTAGAATTTATTCCCTTCTTTTCTGTAATAACGTGACCCAGGCAGGTAGTCACAGCCATTGTCTAAGCTTGCAGCCTTTGGTCTCCTTTAGCCTTCCTGGCTCAGAGGCATCCATTCACTCTTCACATGGCTGCCAGAAAGGAAAGAGAAATGGGTAGAGAAAAAGGGGGGAAAGAAGAGAGACAAATCTCAGGAATTGCCTGCAATTTACCGCACAAGCACAGGATATACTCCTTACTCCTCCACGGGGGGTCTTCCCTAGTTCTGAGAAACTCTTTTATAGGTGAGAGAGAGACATCTCAGGAAGATTAAAGTGACTAAGGTTTACCTTAAATACGAGGGTAAATTTGCTTTCAAGATCCCAAGAAATGGAACTTACCATGGAAAAAATACTCTTCATTTATGGTTTTTCAGGATTCTTTAATTTTTTAACCAAAGTTCTTTTCCTTAATTGTGTTCCACTATTTCCAGTTGCATTTGCAAACACACTCCCTTGTATCCCTCCCTGTATGAACGTTCTCTAACACAGAACATTTGGTCATTGTACTTCATTCCCATCGCTTTGAAGGCCTGTGAAGGGCACCGAGGCCAAATCTTCCACAAGCAGGTCTTCCCATTTGGGAGTTGCACCAAATGTCTGCTGTTCGTGAACTTCACGTGGCTTTGTCTGGTACGGAGATGAGGTGAAAATTTTGTTGCCTTTTTCAAACACAGGCCTATTGCAGCACTGCGAGGTCCTGTTGCGTCAACATGAGGTTTCAAAATATAGTAAAACCATCTTGGCGCTAGATTATTTATTTCTTTGGTACTAATGCCTAAGAGAGCAGCAGCATTACTGACAGCAAGAGGATTCCAAGCATCTGTCCTTAGCTTTCCAGTGACCCTAGGGAAGCAACCCATAATCCACATATTTTAATTGCCACAGGGGTTTGTGGGCTGTGGATGGGTGGGAATGTGGGCAAGCATATTTCTGGAGCTATAATTAATCCTGCTTGTTGTACGTGTGTGATTCATGTGACAGCCTCATCATTGTGGGAATAAAGGAGTGGTTATAGAGATGTGGAGGAATATTATTTGAAGGAAGAGGAATATATAACAATTTCACTGTCTTTAACAAACCGTGCATATTGAAAAGGCTCTCTTACAATACAGCCCCATGCTGCCAAGAATTATCCTTTAGTTTTCTACAGCCTGAGGATTACTCCAAAAGTGTCCCTAGAGTTTTTTGGCTACTGAGATCAGGATTCACCAAGAATTTGAATTAAAGGCTGCAGCAAAAGTCAGATCTTGCTGTATGACAGACTGGGGCTTCCAGATCTTCCTACAGTAGATGCAGCAGGAGCACATGATACCCTGCACACCTCTGCTCCTCACCACAACACCCTGCTGCCAGGTTTTGCCCCATTCTCCCAAAGAACCACAAAAAAAAAGGAACAAACCATTCTGCCACAACTTTTTTCCCACTTTGATGTAGGCAGATAAAATATAACCTGGGTATTATTTCATGCACAAGCTCTTTTGAAACCTAGTCATCTTTTAAAACAGTATTGGCTATTTTAAAATTTTCCTGTGAAAACTTTTCAGCTTCACCCGGCATGATTCTGCGTTAATACAGACTCTGTATCATATTGCAGAATAAATTATGGCACAGAAAAAATTTAGCACACCAGAAGCATTCTTTTGTCATAAACGTTTATGCACATGCCAAGCCACACATTTTGTGTGACCAAAGGCGAATGTTTCCCCAAAGTATGTCACCTGACATCTCTATCCTTTTTGCCCCTGTCGCTTCCTCTTTTTTACACACTGATGCTATGAGGCCATGCCATGCTGGGCCACCCATGTGGTGACAAGACACAGCCTGTTGTCAGTAAACGGGTTTGGCTTCCGTAAGCACTTGTAAAAGGTTAATTTTAAGTTCTAGGTACACTACTTGACATGGACCAGTTGCACAAGATAATCCCCTTGTATGGCTAGTCAGAATACAGCAGTTTCTTTGCCTGTGTTATTTAGAAGACTAAGACGACTTACATTCTCTGTATTTAAGCTGCTGGGTAAAATGTAAAGGAAAGAGATTTGTCATTTTGTTCCCTCAGTTGCCTCATAGTTCAGGCTGTATTCAAGTTACTAATTTGGATGCAAAGCTACCCTTAACACAGTTGCATACAAATAGATATAATTTGCTCAGGCAAGAAATTATTTCATTTCTTCTCCTGTGAAAGCTTAAAAATTGCTATAGAAATTGTCTGGCCAATATATAATTATCTATAATCAGCAGCAGCTCAGCTATGGTATTATCTGCAGCTTCTAGTATACAAAATTTCAGGGTCCAAATTTGGTGCTAGCACAAATGTCTGTGGTTCCCATGAGAGTCTGGTAAGCCGGTAAATGCAATACTGGTGGCGCTCATCTACAAAAAGATTTCAGAAATAGTACTGCGTTAAATTACAATAATTCCAGAACTTAATCCCTATGTTAGAAAATATGCTAATGCTACCACTGTTCAACCCTGCATCACGAAGCAGGTGTTACTTTTGCTTTATACACAAGTTACATTCCTTGAAAAATATTTTGTATTGAACACAAACCCAAAGAACTTCTGTATACATCAGCAAAACTATTGCCTAGTGCAGAGGTAGGGAAACAAGGACAGAAGCTGTATGTATTGCGTAGCACTGACAGAAAATCAGTTGGGCTTAGTCCAGTTCATACAGAAAAGGACCCAGTCAGTGAGTAAGCCCAAGTCAGTCGAGTATCTCAGCAGAGAAAGGATTGAATGGTCACAGATGCTAAATTGGCACACAGCTCTAGAAGTGGCTTTTCCAGGCTGGTGTCTGTAGACATGAGTGACTTCACAAACAGCTACTTATTTATAATCTTGATGCCAGAATCATACCGTTCTATAGAGAAATGGACTTAATTCTCCAGAGATTTGATTTATCTCATATATATAAAGAGAGGAGGAAATAAATGGGTAAAACAAAACCCTAGTAGGATTTCATAAATCCAGCCATTATTTTCAAAACCTCAGAGGAATGTGACAGCAGACGATACAGGCTGTTGATCCTACCTATTACATTTCATGGAACTACTACTTGTGAAAATAAAATAAAAATTCTTTCTGTCTAATATCCCAAGCTACTGGGTGGTTGAGAGGTAGAGTCAGGGTATTAAATCCAGTATATTAGATATCTAGAATCTCTCTGTCAAAGCTGTGGCTGCCAGTCCCAAAAGGAAAAGGAAAGAACTCTGCGTATATGCTGTGGTGGTACATGTGCAGCAGTCTCCAGGATTAGGCTGAAAACATCCCCCGTGCCTCCCCTGACATTTCAGAAAGCATCCTTATCAACGCTGGCTCAGACTAAGGGCCAAAACACAAGTTCTTTGACATGAAGGACCTGTACTCGCCTACCTTGGAGCACCAATTGCAGGAAACAGTGCTGGCTCAGAGGCAGTAAGGAGAACAAGAAGTTTCAAGGGAGTCATGTTTTTGTGGAATTAGGAAAAACAGCAAATATTTTGTGAAGTAAATGATAGTGTTCTCATTGTCATGAGTAGAACAGTGATGTACAGTCATAAATGCAATGGTACTCACTTTCCAGTATCTGGAGGGGATTTTTGTGTTTGGAGGCAGCCATAAAACGAAGCGAGACGTAGTGAGTAGCCACCAAATATTCACAGGCCTCCAAGACAAGGAGGCGTGGATAGAAGTCCAGGGAAGAGAGCAGCTTAGCACATTTAAAATGTTTAGATGTCATCTAGCTGCTTGCTGAAACAACTGGGAGCGAAAATGAAGTCAAAAGTCCAGACAGGTAGCTGCAGAGACTTGGTCAGAAACGCAAGTCCAAACACTGATTTGATCAGTACTTTTAAAGCTAGTTTATCTGAATAGTGCTGAGATTTCAGAAGGATAGCAGTAGTTCTTCACACTGTAATCCTGCTTACAGATCTGTCTTAAAGCCCTTCGAGTGGTTTCCAGCTCTTTCTCACTGATGGCTGGCATGCTGTCTCTCCTGTACCCGAGCTCAGGCTCTGCTGTCCCCTCCTCTGATGTCAGGACAGCCTTCTCTCTTGTCGTGAGCAACCAGGCCCGGCCACTGCCCCACTAATCTTTGCTGACTAATGTGTGGGGAAAGGAGGTGCACAAACTACCTCGCTGTATACAGAAGGCGTAAAGGGAATTCTCTTGTGTATTTTTCATTGCTCTGACTGGCTTTCAGACGGAATGTGCAATGTTGCCTCTCTTTCTGAGAAAATGACTCACAATGACTTCTGCTATCGTCTGAGGATGTTCAGGCAGAACAAATAGCATGTGACCTGAGGCCAATTACAGCTGGGAATTTGGATTAAAAATAAAAGAGGAATGAGAACATTTGTCACACAATACTCCATCCTTCAAGGAGCAGAACATTTTCTAATGGGGAATAAAAGCAGCATTTGTTTTTATTAAAAGTGCTTCTGTTTCACCAGGGTTTTCTGACTCTAAGAATCCCCATGTTTTGGTGGAGAGCAATTCTCCGTCATGAGCTTGGCTTAGGGAAGCAATCTGTGACACAACACAATGTATGTTCTGAATGAACACAACAGGGGAAAGTTGTGCCGGTGAAAGGCTGCCTGCACCTTGCACTTCTGAACTAAGTAAAGAGAGCAATCAGATTGAGATTCTTTATGGTAGATATGCATGGGGTTGGGATCCTACTGCCAAACAGGGTCAGAACAAGGAGGAACATTTACACAGTTGTAGTCTGGAACAAATGTTTGGGGAGTGGTCAAACCAGATTTTATAAGGGGATTATCTATTTAACCAGAGATGAAATGCTCATGTGTGGATACAAGGTCCAAGCAGTATTTTGCTCTGAGTGTTCACCTTGTTTTCTGTAGAACTTCCGACGAAGGAAGGTGTGTTGCCATGTAGGTGACAAGAGTGTGCACACAGTGGATCACCTATTGGAAACAACCATTGGGTTGGGGAGGTTGTTTGGATTGCGGGGGGTGTGTGTGTGTGTGTGTGTGTTTGTTGCTATTGTTGTGTGTTATTTTTTTATAATGCCCCTTTCTGCATTGCTTATTTCAGAATAGGCACGGGACCATGGGTGACCTCTGTTAAATACGGAGCTCGACAGTGCAGTCACAAACACAGGGAGAGGCCGCTCTATTCACTCCATGCCTTCTGCTGCAGCACGGCATTTGCTCTTCAGTTAATCAGTCACCGACTCCTTCTAAATGGCCAGCTTCTCCAGGCTAGCGCCAAGTGGTTTGGTTTGATTCTGCTGTAGTTACACATTTACCCACTTCTGTATTCCCCAACTAGAGTAATAATCAGACATCAGTACAGTCTGTAAGTCACAAAGTTCTCTTGCTGATAATTTCGTCATTCCTTTATCATCTGGCAGTGAACCGCTGCTATCAATTTGGCTGAAATTGAAACAGTGGTTTTCTGCTTACAGATTGTCACTCCAGTATTTTGTCTGTATGGCCAATCCTACAAAAGCCAGCCAAGGAATTTTGCTAACTCAGCTACAGCACTTCTGCTTTGCAAAGCTCTGTAAACACAAGTTCCCAGAGAAGAAATCCAAGAGCACGTTGTGGCAGGGAAAAGTATGTTTTAAATACATTTAGTGAGAATTACTTAAACAGTTCATCAATCAAGTGACAAACAAAAAGTAAGATCCTATTTATAATCCTTCTTTGCTTTGGGTCTAGCAAAAGGCTAGTATATGGCAGGAAATTAAAATCGTATTTTAATTCTTTCTATTATACCTTGGCCAACGGTGTGTAGTCTTAGTACATTCCATAACATACCTCAGGGCAATGTGGGAGCAATAACGAAACATCATTATATTTTCTGGGAGCAACTGCTAAAGCTGATGGTAAGGTTGGAGGCTCACTTCAGCTGTAGACTATTGCACACATATTTCAGCCAGCTTATAACAGGGAAAATAGCTATGCCGAAAAATAAATACCGATTCCTTTGATTTGCTTCAGGAAAAGATTTCCAAGAGCATCTAGTCAGAAGAATGATTTCTTTCTTACAGTTGTGTTTTCTTTCTTCTCTTATGTGTTGAAACCTATCATCTAAATCAAAGAACATCTATGGTGATTAGTAGACTGAAACCTTCAGCCTCTGCTAAACGAGTCCAGTGAACGTTTTTGTCATATTTTCTGTTACTTTAAAACAGAAGTGACACAGAAAAGTCAGTCAAATAAAGGACTTGGGGCAAGACTGTATTTTACATGGTGCCCACTTTTATACCAGATAAAATGAATAGTCAGGTTCTCAGGTCTGAAGAACGGGAATTCAAAGAAGCAGTAAAGAGCTCTTGGAATCTCGAGGTTAGATGTTGCCATTTAAGGACAGCAAGGTGGAAGGGCTGGAGAAGAACCTGAATATCACGAAACACAGAAATAGAAAAGTAGTTCTAGAAGAGGACACAAGATCTTCTAATCCGTTCTGCTGTTCCAAGGCAGGAGCTGAGAGTCTTGAACCATTCATGACAGAGTGAAGGGAAAAAACTAGAAGCTGGTGGTAGAAGTATCTGAAAGAGCGGCTGCTGTAGAGGAGCATTTGTGTGTAGTTTTCCTTTTCCTGAATTAGGTTTACTTGCGGTCAGATGTATAAAACTTCGTGTAACAAGATGCTGTTGTACAATAGCAGGTGTATCCTGCACTCCTGCAAAATCTCTTGCTTTTATGAGCAAATCTATGAATTGCACATTCACACAGGTAGTTAAACATACAGTTAGTCTGTTTGCTGTCTCAAAGGTGGGGTTTTGCAGGCTTTGTCGGCAGCTCCAGGTCTGAAAATGCTCTTACCGGTGAAATGGAAAAACCCCGACACATTTAAGCTAAATAAAGGAACCACTTTGATGAAACACAATTAACTTGCAGCTCCTGTTATCACCGGACATTGGTGAGGACATTTACATAGTAAGCTCTTTCCTTCAGCGGGTAAACCTTTGCTAATGAGAACAGTACGGGCATAGGTATAGAATAAGCATTTCTGTCTCTGAAAGTGATAAGTAGCTCATTTTATAGGGATAAGCATAATAACGCTGCAGCAGCTGATCATGTGGTGATTGATTTCTGTTGCTCAATTCAACCTGTTCAAGGTGTTTTATACTTTCTGCTAAGGGAGCGATTCCCCGCATTTGAGTACTTGGACCACATTTAGATGGAAAATCTGCCTTGTAGACCCTTCTCCTTCTGTTCTTGGATGCACACACTAAAAATTTTCACCTCACCCACCCACAGTTTGCAAACATTGCTGCTTCTTCCAGCCCTGATTGCACATTATCCCCATGGCAAATACAATTGCCTAATAGAAACAAACATTAAGAAAGCTTTTAATGTATTGTTGCTTGTCCTCTAATAATAAATGCAACAGCTGAAAAGGAGCTCCAGTTGCATGCATGGGCCATTTTGAAATGGGCTCCCAGGCAAGACTGGATCAGGTTTTTAGAAAGGCAAACTTGAACCTTTTTTCTTGAATATTAGGAGAAATATTATTATCAGATCACACTTGTGTTTCAAACTCAGTCTGATCCTCTTACAATGATTTCCATGTGAATGGATTCATAAACTCAAACTTAGGACGGTCTTTGAGAACTTGATCCTGCAATTAATTTATTTTTCCCCTGAAAATCCCAAACGCCCTTCCTTTAACATCTTCTCATGGATATAGTGCAAATGAATGACATAGATCCCCCTCAAAGAAGCTCAGCACTGTGCAGGACTGAGCATGTATTCAGTAAAGCAAATCTCTCAGCTTTTTCAGCAAGGCTGTGTCAAGGTCCCTAGGAAAAGCCAGGGACTACTGGCGCTAATGAAGTGAACTCGTTGCAACACTTGGGCACCCTGAAGACTCGGAAATTACCTTGTCAGCCACATGCCAGTACGGGGAGGAGTGTATACAATCACATCAGCTCGGCAGGATGCATAATAGAGTAGATTTTTAGATTTTTTTTTCAGATAGACCCAAAATTTCTCATGCTTCAGGTTTCCTTTGCCTGACACAAAATGATTGTGTTCTGGTTATTTTACAACTCTCATGAATGTGAAGGTGAGAAGGAAAAGAGGAGACCGGAGGAAGAAGAGGAAGAGAAAGAGGAGTGAGCTAATGCCATCAGCTCTGCCAGGTTCCATGGATAGATGATATTTAGCTACGGTAGTAGACTCCTTTAAAACTTCATAGATTAAGTGAGAGAAAGAAGCCTTCTGTATATGACTGGAAAAAAGATAGAGGGTGTCACATTCTTGTGGAACCTATTATAGACTATGATTTGTCTCATTTTTATTTAGTCATCTAAAATACAAATCCATAGCCTGTAGAAGGAGCAGCATCTCCAGAGTGCAAGCGATATCACAGCCTGAAACATCGATCTTTGCAGGACATTAATGCCACGCTGAACTCCTCCTCCCTTTGTAGAATGAGACTACTTGGATGCTTGGCTTTTAGACGGTCTTAAATTAAGTAATTTGAAATCAAGCCATAGTATACATGCACATTTTTGCCTTGTAACTAGTAAAATAGCTAGAGGAGAGGATCTAGAGAGAACCTAGAAATCCGTTCAAAAACAGATGCTGACAAAAAAAACCCCACACAAACCCAAAACCCCCCTGAAAATCCTTGGTGTAACTTACACATCCTTTTTTTCCCTACATAAACGAAGCCCTGATAATTAACCGAGCTATCTTTCCTATGTCTTGTGCCATAGTTTCTTCTGCAGTTTTAAGATCATTACTGTCCATTAACTCCTGAAATATCAGAGAGAATGTTTAAAAAAAAAAATCTATTACTTCTCTAAAAGGAAAAGAATGTTATGAAAACAAACTGCGGCTTTTTAGGACTTTTTGCAATTTCCTGAGGCTTTTTCTTGAACTGGGGAACATCAAGTCCTCACTCTCCAGCAATTCGTGGGAACAGTAGACTATGCATGAGAGACTGGTTAGTGTAAGTCTATTAGAGAGGGAGAGACAGATTAATACGATGGTCTGGTTTCAAAATGTCTTTCGAAAGAGTACTGCTGTCTCCAAAGTATACCCTGGATTTGAAGCACACGTTGTCAGCCAGTGTTGATATCAATATATTATTTGAAATGCTATCAAGAAAAGACTAGTGAGTGTATTAAGGGCAGGTTTACTGCTGGCTTGGGAGGATGGCTCTTCTCACTGAGAAACAGGGTCCTCCTGTGGAAAGAAATTCCCAGCCTACATGAGAAATGAGGAGCTTTTTTTTGGCTATTTCCCTGTTCTCCTTGCCTGTCGCCTTTTCAGGCATCTTAGGACTGTGCCACCAAACTCAAGGCAAGGACACAACAATCTTGGATGGTGGTGGTAAGAGTCAGTTGTGAGCCAAACAGATGTTCTGGCTACCAAGTCGTGCCTGCCTTTTTTAGCAACAGCAACATAATACTGTTGTGTATTGGGATCATGATTTGCTTTATCCAGATACTCGTGTCATGCGGCAGCGTTACGTTGCCAGTTATTCCATGGTTTGTAATGGTGTGTTTGAGTTGTTTGTTGTGCAGGTAAAGCTTCACATTGATTTTTGCTGAACTTTATTGTATTGATTCCAGATGCTTATTCCAATATCTCAAGGTCAGGTTGAATTAAAATCTCCTGCTCCAGAACGCTTAAGTCTCTGTGATGTGATTTAGAAACCTTCTAAGTGCACTGGGTATTTTATTATCCTAGTCATTAAGCAAAACTTCAAAGCAGAACATTCTCGGGAAAATTCTTGTGCATCCCAGCTGGAATGATCTCTCAGTTTGACAGCAAACTATTAAGAAATACTTTTTCATCCATTTTTGCACCCGTAATAGCTTCACCTTTCAATGCTTCACCAGTGTGTTTATAAGAACGTTACATTCAATCGTGCAAAGTCATGTCATAGCACATCTACTGCTTTCCCTTATTCACAAGGTCAATTGTTCGGTCAAAAAAGGAAATTAAATTAACATGGCGTGATTTTACTCTTGACAGAAATATGTGGACTGCTTGTTACCTTGCTATCGGCTGGATGTTCTCAGATGGATAGTTACATGACAAATCAGTAACCAACTGGGTATTTGAAGCTAGACTAAGCTGTAATTCTCCTGGTTCTTTCTTTTTCCTTTAGGAAGGAAAAAAAAGAAAGAAATTTGTCCTTTTTAAGTCCTTTGAGACCTCACTTCTCCATGATCCACGAGTTCTTAAAGATAATCACATAATGGTTCAGATTGTTTCAGCTATTTCCTTAAATACTCCAGGGTAAGTTTCCTTACAGCTTGCTAATTTGAATATATCTAACCCAGCTGAACATATTTAACCTGTTCTTTTCCTACTCTCCACACTCCAGTTTGTTGCTAATTTTAATTATTCTAAGCATCTGGTAGGAACTGACCTGTTACTGTGAAGACTTAAGCAAGGACGACATTGAACAATCAATCTTTACTTTGTCTCCTGTTATTTCCTCATCTTCCCTTGGTATTACTGGCCCCCTGCGATTTCTGTCTTTCTGTTATTTTTATTTTAATGTACAGAATCTTTTCTCATCTCCTTTAATGCCTCTTGCAAACTCTAGATTTCTACTTTAATATCGTAACGCAAGTAGATATTTCCTGTCATAGGTGGCTCTAATAAAGTCTGTGCCAACAGAAAAGCAGCACTTGATTTTAGAGGCAGGGTGTAGTAGGAAGAAGCTGTTCTGTCACAGGCGGCTCCAGTGGCACGCTGTAGCCCAGTAACCGGGTGCTGCATTGCTTAGAGAACGTATCGCTGGGCAGTTTCATTTTGGTTTGCTGTTTATTAAACAGCTACACTGACCTGAGATGATCAAGAGTAGTGCTTCTTCACACGTTATCCAGGCACCCCTGCTCTTCTGAGAGGTGAGAAAGCAGCACACAAAACCAAAACCACTAGGAGGGGAAGAAAAAAAAAAAAAAAAAAAAAAAAAAAAAGTGCNAAAAAAAAAAAAAGAAGAGTTGCTCACTTGCAAGCAAGCACACGATTAGGGAAACGAAATTTTAAAGGAACGGTCCTAGCCTAGCTTTCTTGTTTGTAATTTAAAGTCTTTCTGGTGGTGTTTTGTAAGACAACATGTGGATTTTTCCTTGGAAAAAGAAACATTTTTAGGAATACTGCAGAAGACACTGACAGGGAGATGAAGAATGAGGCTTAGTACGCAGCTGGCTTTCTGGGTGACCTCAGGCTAATCGCTTACCTCAACCCCAGTGCTCCGGCTTCCCCCATCAGTAAAATGCATCTGGCTGGCACTGATTGCTATGAAGTACTTAGAGCTATTTGCTGAAAGACCACTCCTGAAGTAACCTTCTCCATTGGACTGGTCACGATAGTGGTGTGAAACCAGAGAGCTGAGAATGGTCTGAGTAGAGCAACTTGTTTCATTTGGTAAAGGTGCGATTGGGAGGATGAGATTTTATCTTTGAAACCACATTTGAAAGACATATTAAAACGCCCAATAAAACATGTTGGATTCTTACTCCATTGAACAATTACTCATTTCAAATTACAGCAGCAGCATTAAAACGCAGCTGGGGTAATTTCTAAGAAAATCAGAAGATATAATCGTATGACAACATTCTTGTGCCCTGCAGTCCTAACATATGCAAAATGCCTGCTGAGCTTGAGGAGGTCTTGTGTGTCTAATCATGGTGGAATAGGCTTTATTTTGAACAAGAAGTTCTTTACCATGCAGCTATCAAAATGGAATTTTGTTCCTGTGGAAGTCAGGCAGAATGTACCCACTGTCTGTGATTTAAGACTTACCAGGCATGCCAAGAATATATTAGCTTACTCTTGGCAGTGAGAATTGCATTTGTGTAACAGCAAACTTTACAACCCTGTTAAGAAACATTGTCTGATCTGTAACGTGGGACTCATTCATTTTGTTGTTGTTGTCATTTTACTGAAAAGAAAAAAAAATGTGCACAAGACATTTTTCCAAAAATCTGTAGGGTACTTTGGAATGTCTTTTAAAAAAAAACACAAAACAAACAAAACCCAAACACCACAGCAGTTTGGGTAACAGCTTCATCTACTACTTATTTAAGGCTTTTTTATAATGTAGAGGAGAATGTTTATTCTAAGTGTCTCCTAGACACACTACTGTCCCTACGCTATCTCATAATGTGAATTGCACAAGAATTTCAAAACCAGCGCCTAAAGTTAGGCTCTTAAATCTATATTTAAGTATTCTGAGTCCAGTTGCTTGTTGCTCAGCGCTTCTGAATACCAGACCGTGTATTCATTTGACTAAATGCAGATCAGAGAAAGCTCAAACAAGGGGCAAGGAAAGGCCCGTGAGTTAAAGCACTCCCCTGCAACGTGAGAGACAAAGGTTTCAAGTCCCTGCACTGCCCTCCGGATGAGTACGGTAACTTTCCGTGCCTATTGATTTGTGCAAAGTAGAAGAGGTCTATCAGCAAAAAACTGGAAGAGTGGAAGAGAAACCGACTCAATGGCTGAGATACCTGCCAGAGCTGAGGAAAGCTAGATTCCAGTGTTCTGGCTCAAGAATAACAGTCTGAACCTAGGTTTTCATGAGGGCTTTTCTTCATACAATCATGGAAGTCTTGAACTGTCTCATGTTGTCCCAGTGCAGACTAGAAACTCACTTTGTGGGTCACTTTTGTATTTGCTTTTGCAGCAGTGCACTCCTGTTTTCGGCCCCACTGCAATAATTTAAAAAAAATCTTGATCATGTAGTCATGCTCAGCAGGAAAACTCCCTGTAAGTTCTCACTTCGTTCTGTCACAACTAGAGCTGCGGGGAGAAGGTTTGCTGCTTTACGGCCTTGGCAAGATGCTCCTTAAGGTTGCTGTTGACCTCAGGATAGCTGCAGAAGGCAGGAACAGCTGGGTCTGCATAGCTCCCATCCCCTGGCACAATGGTTTCTGGGGAAGGAAATGCTATTATAACTTGTATCCTCAGCCCCTTGGCCGCTCACCAAGCCATCATAACTCTGAGCAAGACAGACACTCACACCCAGCAAGGGCACAGGCCGGATGCAGGGAACAGGAACTGGGGACAATGGGAAGAATCTGGGGTGCAGCAGCAGCCACAAGCTGTTCTCTAGTTTGCACTGAGAGAGAGTTAGCTCCCAGTATAGCTACTTCTTTATGGAAAGAGATGAGCTAGGAAAACCAGTCAGACACACTCCTGCGGACAATGAAGTCTCCTCTCTCCCTCTTGTTTGAATAATGCCCACAACGGAACATTAATGTTCCTGCAAGTGGAAGTTAGAGGAGTCTTGCTGGTACAAAAGGAAAATTTTCAGCCATGGAAAATCAGTCAGGCTTCAGCCTAGCCCAGAGATAGCAGAGTGCTGACCGGAGATTCACATTGTGCTTCACATTGAGCGTGGAGCATTGCTTCCAAGTGGGCGGTAACAGCACTGACAATCTGTTTTCACTATTTTAAATGCCTCATTTCTTTTAAAAAATACCTTGCTTTTACTGCACTTTGCAAATGTCCTTACTGCATATTTGGCACAGGTATCCCCAGTCTTCTGTTTGGGATCCAATCCTGCTCACTTTGGGTACCAACAGTATGCAGACAGTACCCAAACTCCTCCCTCTAACTGTGTAGTGGGGTGCACAACTGGTGAGCAGTCTGGGAGGCATTGCTCCCAATACCAAAAGGCAACACGGATACTGAAGAATGCTTCTGACACAAATTGATTGAGATTTGCCCTCCAAACCTACTCAGTCCTGCTTGCACAGGAAGTGTTTCCTTATACATGATGGAAGAGTCGGTGGTAACGGTGAAGGGCCTGAAACTCGTTATTACATTTCATCCTCTGGAGGACAATTCTGCAAGTAGTCCTGGTTTGAAGGCAATTTCATTGGGACTGTGTGCTGGCAGAAGCACTTTTGTGAACAGAAACATAGTAGAACTGATTAGAGACAGGAATATTTTAAAAAGTCTTACACCTGGAGTTCTTTTGTGTTGTCTCTTCTCCTTTGCTAGAAGACCCTTTCCAATACTAAGGAGAGCTGATCTGGATAGGAATACAAAAAGGGAAGTGAGATAAAGAACCATCCAAATGAGACTTAAGATGTGATTGTACCAGTGAACCGAATGTGCCCAGCTCTCAAGCCTTGAAGCCAACTGGCATAGAACAGCCCACGTCCACTCCACTAGACTCAAAATCTCCTCTGATCGAGAGCGGCCAGAATCCAAACCATGAGCACGTGCGTCATGTCATGTATAAAACAAATGTGACTTTTCTCTAACCACGAACAGTTACTCCATTCTAGGCTTCATCCCAGGTTTGGAGATTTTTCCTCAGCTTCAGAAGGTTTTCAGTCAAACTCTATGTAACTTGGCTAATGACACTCCAGGCTTGGTGTTAGTTAACGTGTACAGCTTTACTATGTGCAAATGCAAGTGCCGTGAAGAGCAAACCTTGAAGAAAGATATAAACATCTATAACATCATAAGTGGATGCTTTATGGCCCGTTGTTTCCTTCCTCATAATAAATGTATTAAGTTGTATAATCTCCAGCGGTGACAATTTATTATGGTAGCATGAGGTAGAGACACACTGCACTTATGTCTTACAGGTAAGCACCTCACAATCTTTGCCAAAGAGCAAATTAAAGGTTATGCTTGTGGGGATCCAAAAATAGCTTACAACAGAAAATACCCACTTTAAGAGTACAGGATTGTTACTGCTGGGTGCCAAAAGCACCCTTTCCAGGACTCAGGCTATCCAAACAACTCCTGCGTACCACCTTCACAACTCTGCCGTGATTTACATTCCGTTTTTTAGTATGCTTTCATCTACTAGGATTTCATTTTGGTATAATTCCATTGCCTTTAACAACATTATACCAGACTGGAGTTGTACTTGCAGGTGGACTCTGGACCTTTACATTACAATGGTAAACGCAACGATCACTTCTTGTAGAGTTCGCTCAGAAATGAAGGTAAAGAACTCCCAATGACTTAATTTTCCATTATCTTTGTACGTTTTAATTTTTCTCAATAATAGGTGCAAAATAAAAAAAGATAATAACTTACTAAGCATTTAATATATTTTATTTTAAGTATTTTTTTTTAAATGTGTTTCTAATAGTCATTTGCAGTATCTTTTTCCAGTGGACTGCAAATATGAGCTATAGAATAAGACTCAGGGGATTTTATTCCATAAATTGATCTTGCAAAGACAAAGCACCTTGAGAGTCAAATTTTGCTTGAAGCTGGCTTTATTACTCTTATGTACATTTTATTGTAAAAATGCATCAACTGCAAATACCTAATGTTGGTACCTTGAACTGTATGTGCAGAACCTGGATGTAGAAGAGCCTGCATAACATCGTGTCTTTCCTGTGAGAGCCCAGCTATCTGGGGTTTAACTGCCTGGCAGTCTAGAATTAATCAGGCAAAGAAACCGCTCTTGTAAAATGCAGAAGATGTGAAAACTGAAGAAAAAGAAAGTCTAAAAGATGTGTATAAATGTTCAGATAAATAGCTACTAGGCCTTTTGATTGACGTTCAGCTAGGAGATAGCAAGTATAACCTGGATTTAGATTTTCTTTTTGATTTATTCTGCTTTGAGGCTGAACTATGACGGATTTTTGTGAGACCATGTTCTTTCCAAAAGGACCTCCCCATACAAATGGGCCAAAATCGGAATTTCCAGTTCAAATAGCTTTGAATTTCTGTGTGTGTCTGCACAAATGTGGGGAACTCTACATGTGGATTAGCCCCCACTGTTTTGGTTCTGGGTCATGTACATAAAAAGAAGGAAACCTAGCAACCAAAGTTTGACAGGAATCGCTGATTTGTAGAGATTTCATTGATCAGGCCGTGATACTATCCTGCTATCAAATTCAGACCCAAATCCTTTTTTCTGGTCTAGAACCCGAACCTTGTCCTTGCTACCAGAGCCACCTCCCTTTGCCCTGCTGTGATTTTCTTATTTCATGTAACAGGAAGCAGAGGGATCTCCTTTGCCAGCAAGCAGATGTCCACCAAAAAGATTTTACTAACTGATCAATTGCAAAATCCCTCACTGCAATCCTTTATAAAATAAGATGCCCTCTGTCCTTCCTCCCACCCCTAGCTTAGTTGCCAAAACTTACATACAAAATTATTACTGTAATGTTTTATAGTCACTGGGAAAAAAAATACCCATTTGGTCTTGCAGAATGATGTGAAATGAATCTCTGGCCTCAAAAGAAAAAAAAAGTCTATTAAAAGTAGCTCTTTTTCCTCCCTCCTCCCTCTCCCAGGCCCCTTTTGCTCCCCTCCCCCAACAATAAAGGATGTTTTGGAACAGCCTTTTCAGGAAACATTTCCACAGCAAAATGCAGCATCATTTATAATATTTAAAGCTACATTTTTGTTGAGATGGCTTGGCAGGCTTTGCTTGCAAATCTGGCAGGATATGGCCAGCTGAGAGTTAGCACTAACAAACTGAGGATATGCTGACACAACAGAATGCTTTAATCATCGTTGCAGCAAGCAGGACAAGATCTTCTCCTGCACTGCCAGCTCTTCCCAGTGTGAGAACCAATGGTGCTGCGTATTTCTCCTTCCCTCCCCTGCCTCCAGAGAGTACAGTTTTCCCTTGTTGTTTCCACTGAACTAAAAAAACCCTGTTGGGTAACAGCGTATAATATAATGAGCAATGGATATTCCTCTTGGCCAATGCTGTTATGAAAATGCTGCCCATTTCCAGCACAATAAGGAAGCTTAATAATTAAAAAGAAAGTCGTTAAAAAATATATGTCTCTCTAGAAGGGCTATTTTCATTTGCAGCTAACGTGCTTTTCCCCCTTTACTGTGTGTGTCCTTTCCTAAAGCAGAGCTGAAAGTTATATTCAGTTAGCAAAATCATAACTAGAATCTTGTCCCTTTTAAGAGCTGAGAACTGATTTTAGCCATTTGCAGAAATCTATCGAAGTAAATCAATTTCATGGTTAAAAGAAGTCTTGAATTGAAGCCTGAAGATGTAAGAGTTCCTGCCTCAGGGAAGGCTTTCCCAGAGTAAGGCTCGCCCAGAGAGTTCCTGCTACACGCTCGGGATAAGCCGCAGCGTAGAGACTATGCTCTTGCAGTAATTCAGCATGGGATTTGATACATCGAACAATAAAGACCTGTGTCATGGAAGAGACTGTGAATTGAACTAATCATTCATATTTTGGGAGGGTATCAACAGAGAGATGCTGTTTATTGGCTTTGTCACACTAAAACTTTCTTGCAAACGCAAAGTCCGTCAGGCGACGGGCTGTTGCAAAGCACAAGCGTAAGGGGCGGCCCGAGCAACGGGCCGGGTGCTGAGCTGCGCGCTGTGTCTTGTCTGTGCATCCTGAGGAGGCCAGCGTAAGACTCACTTACTGCTCCCCCTCCCTCTGCCTTGTCGTGCTGTGTAAGTTACTTGGAACAGCGCTGGTGTCTGTAAGGCCAAGTACAGCAGGACTTTCATCTTGTTTAGGAACTTTAGGTGCCTTGCACACAAGTAGCTATGATTAGGATACATCTCCAAGATTACACGCTGTGCGTGTTGGGAAGAAGAGCTGATATCTTCGCGAGTGTGCAGCTTTTGCACAGAACACAAAGGTCCGGAGGCTAGGGTGCCATCACAGGGACACCGTATGGTCCTTCAAACAGCGTACGTATTTGTCAGGTCTGATGAAGGAGCAGACACAGTGAAACTGCGCTGTCTCCACACCCTGAGCTGTGGTTGCTCATGCCCATCTCCAGCTCCACACTGAAACGTGAGGAAATGCGTATCAAACCGCCCTCCCATACTGGGAGGTTCACTCAACCCGGATGAATTTGTGTCCAGAAAGCAGAGGTGTGGCAAAAGAGGACTGATGAAATAGAGGGCCAGATAGCAATGCAGCTTGCTCAGAAGCAAAAGCACTTGTGTCTAAATATTCTCTTTATGCTGGAAAATGAGTGGTGTATATTTTGAGGCAACTCTCAGAATGTGTGAGCAAAAATGTAACAAATAGTTATTTTCAACAGTCTGGAGTTCTTCCACCCACAGATTACTAGTAATGCTTTCTGGTTAGGAGCTATACTATAAATCAGTGTCATGTATGTCCTTGCTTATGTGTGCACACACACCTCTACGGTAATATTATATTGCATCGGCAGTTTTGGAATCCTTTCCTTACTGCCTTTTGTTGTTGGGTCAGCCACTGGCTATGGACTGTTTTCTTAAAGCCAGTGAGCAGTATTTAAGATGTGCTGCTTTGCCACTCCAACTTCATGCCTATATCCTGCATATCAAAATGAAAAATCAGAAATTCAGAAGTTGTTCTTCCTACAAGTATCAACGATTTCAGGGCTAGTTAGTTCTGGCAAGTGAGAAAATGTACTGCTCTGTTTGTGTAGCTGGAGACACACCTATGCGGCTGATTTTTAACCACCGTAGGCAAGGCAGTTGGAATGGGGTTTAAGATGAGGCACATTTTTTTTTGAACCTGAAAAAATGACCGGTGTATGATTGAGCTGCTGATCCAGGAGGCTAGTCTGGGGAGGGGGGGAGGAAGGTTCACCCCTTCAGTTTTGTTTTCCACCTTCCATAGATCTCTAGCTGCAGCTTTGTATTGCTTATGTTTAAAAAGTTGTTACGTGCATTTGAGGGAGAGAGACTACCTCTTATTTAAAAGGAAGAAGTCCCATGAAAGTATACCCAACTTCAGGACAGAGTTTACAATTGCAAATCAAACATTGAATCCTGATCCCCCAGGGCTTAACTGTACCAGCGGTGAATAGAAACCCCGCGTGTGTACGCTACAGTAAAAGGGCAGGGCAGGCTGTGGCGCTTGTAAAGCTTTGTAACGCAAGTCACGACAACGATTATGATTATCAGGAGTTCATTTTCTAGGCTTCAGTACTCTAGACTGCTGAAGGCTGCCTCTGTTGGGAAAAGCTTATGTTAGGGACACGCAACTCAGCTGCTTCCTTCCGCGCAGCGCTGAAAGGCAGTTAGTTACCTGCGTTAGTAGCACAAACAGTTTTTCTTTACTGTTACGGAAACAGTGATTAAAACGGACTCAGCTGCCTTTGCTATAATAGTGGTGATACCGGAGATGTTTTTCTCTCATCTAAATTTTCATTGAGGCCACTCACAGCAATATTTACTATAGAAATGGTCACCAGTGAACTTTGTCTGGAGAAGGTAATTTTTCCTGTTAAATAGAGGCCTTTGAGCTTCCACAAGGAATGTTTTGATGCCTAGTTGATGCTTGACATGGTGAGGGAGATATTTGCAGGCTATGCTCAGGTGGACCGAGTGAATTACTCTCTCTGGATGTGATTTACCTGCAGCGTTTTTCTACTGAAAAAAGCAGATCAGTGTAAAATACAAGGCAGAAGAACAGCTCAGAGGTTTTAAAGCCCGTGGGAACGTAGCAGGATGGCACTCCGCACACCGCCTCTGACGATGTTCTGATGTCGTGAACAGATGGCTGAGGAAGGACAGGAAAACACGAGCAAAGTGAAGTTCTTCAAAGGAAGGTGTATACCAGTTGACTGTTTCTATTTTGGAGTTGTTAAATGATTGTAGTAGCACTGAAGATCAAAAAACCAATTTGTTCATTTATGGCATAGTCCATTCTAACCAACACTCCAGAGAGTCTGAAAACATAACAACCTGGTTAGAAACTCCCATTAGCAAGTTTTTGTGTTTTTAATAAATAAAGTCCCATAGAAACGGAAAGCATTTACAATTAGATCAAAATTCTGAATATAATTCACAAGAGAAAATGCTATTTTTTGAGAAAATGTTTTCATATCCTCATAACAGTCATTTGTTCTAAATTAGTACACAGCAATTGTCCATTAAGCGAACATTTTTCCCTTAAGACCTATTCCTGTAGAAAAGTATTTTAGGCAAAACTTCCTAACCATGATGTAACCGTTTAGAATCAGAACATTTCTGTGATTAGTAATTCACATAAAAATTAACATTTTCCGTGGCTTGAGGAAAACATGATGAATAGCTACCAAAATGTAAGAGAAGACAGGATATAGGGAGAACAATATATTTTATTAGAGCAGCTTATACAGTTGAAAGAAAAGTGTCGGCTTTTGGGCATTCAGTGCCTTCATCCTAAGACAGGATAACACCTGCTCCTGCGAAACTGTCTTCTCTTTTACCCTTAGGCCGTCATCGCTACCATTACGCCACCACTCTTACAACATATGGATTGTATACGTCCGCACTGGACTGAACGGCTTAACCGCCATCACTGCTAAACTGCTCCTTTCAAAAATATTGCCCCTTGCAATAAAGGGGAATTAAGCTCTTTGAGTTAATGTGCTTCTTGGTTACGCAGAAGTTTTTCCCTGTAACAAAGTCATGAACTTAATTTTGTTGCCAGTGCATCTCTTGTCCTGCCCTTCTCAAATAAATTCTAATATTACTTACGTAAGAAATTGCCCTCAAATTCTCCTTTATTGAAAACTGATTTTGAACTCTCATTTCCAGTGAAGCCAGTGTAAAATTGGATTGTATAAGAAGTGCAGGCTCAGATTAATCGTTTGTGCTGTGTGTTCCTACCGTAGGAATTCAGCGTCGGAGCTATGGCCTGTCTCAGTGCCAGTTAATCTTTGATACGTCCTCCTACAGGAGAGGATGAACCCTGCAATTAAATAGAGGTTCTCCCACTAAGTGATAGATGGCAGAATTTCCAACGGCTAGTGTCTACTGGAAAACAACTTAAAACAAGGAGAGAGAGAATATTTTCTTTGGAATCGTAACACCCACAAATCAGTGTGCGTGCAATTCCTGTCAGAATCCCATGCTCGGCTGCACAATGTGCCGCTCTCGACACGTGCAGGAAACATGCAATCCTGAGCATTAACATGCAACACTCTGTTTGCTTTAGGGCAATCATTTCTGAGTTACCTGAGATGATCTCATTGCGAACTTAGTGAAGATCAAAGCTCTTCACTTCAGCCTCATGCTGACTTCATCTCAGTGCAATTTCATCTGTAAGTTTTAAACCTTGAGGCTGAATGATCCAATCCTCCAAACTTCCTGGTGGGCATAACGCTTACTACTGACCAGAGGCCTGGGGGTTATCTGAAATAAGTAGCGGGAAACATTTTCAGGTGTGGAAGGCATGAGCTTAAGGATTTATTTTAATATTTGCCTCTGTCAGCCTCTTTATTGCATAATTTGCACCAGCTTAGATTTTTCAAGGTCTGTGCTGGGAGTAAGGCCAGTTTGCACACCCTGAAAACCCAGCCTACTCACATACACACGTTACCTCTTGGTCCGCTGAGAGATCACCACTGAACTTGCCTCACTAAGTTTAAGGAACAACTTTTGCCACATAAATAAAATGTGGGCATGGTGAGGAAACTAAGGATATTCAATTGAGGATTGCGCCTTTCTTCAATGTATGTGTTACAATCAGTGGCTTCCCCCCCAACAGTCCCTCTTTGGGATCACACCTGGGTCACATTCACAGTCAAGGTGGGCAGGCTGAACGTGAACCTGAGGGAATCTCACATCAGTACGGCCAATACCGAGAGAAGCTAGTGTGAGTAAATCCGCCTTCTGTTAAACTGCTCACTCTCCCGTGCTTTGCTCCCAGTGGAAATCTTAGGTGACGTTATAGGGCAAGAAATACAAGAAAATTAAAGTCTCAACAGCAGTGAACATCTCCAAGCGTTCTCGTTCCTGGCAACAGACAACGATAGCTCAAGCCAAACTGGCACAGTAGGCTTTCCATTACGGGTTTATGTTTTAAAGAATGAATTCAAACCTTGCTTTTGTTTAGGAGGAGTCACGGTATTTCAATTTCCCATCGCATTTTTGACAGAATATGCTGTTCAGCGATAGTTGATCAATATTTGGGAAGGTCTCAGCCAAGTGGTTTGTACACACCTATTCCAGCTACGGACTCCACACGACTGAAAGCTGCACTAACACTCGCTGCTGTGGCATGTGCCGTGGGGGCAGCCCCACAGGGCAGGTGCTGCTCCGCCTGCCTCCGGCTTGCACCAGCAACCAAAAGGACTCTGCTTCCTGAGGGAGATGGGCAGCGCATTTTCCTTACTTCAGTAATTTCCACGTGGCGTCTAGTTTGTGGGTTTGCCCAGAATCAATGGGCCTAATTCTTATTTACACCACGAGCTCTTTACGAGCGCTATCACTGTAAGGTTATATTATGGTAGGCACAAATGTTGTCAGACCCGACGTTGCTTTTAAGCTCTCATAGGAGGTTACACTACCCTGTGATTCGACGTTAGTGTTATTTTGCTGCTGCCTTGGGAGCACAAATCAAACATAATACTTAAAACGTTTCCCTAGAAATGTTTAAGGAGAAAGAGTTTTATTTCTAAGTTGAAAATTTAACTGCGTGCTTAACCAACTTCAGTGAAGCATCAATCATACTGGACAAGCAATTTTAAGAAATACGATAGTTTAAAAAAATTAATTCTGAAAATACTGCCAACAATTTCATGATATAGATATTTTTAATATTAAAAGTAAATTGTAAATGTGTCTTTATAAACAATATGCATAAAATAGATCTACTATACTAAGCTCTCTCTTTTTAAATGCTGTTTCACAGTAATTTCTTAGGTATGCAAAGTTTTCCCTCGAAGAAATAGTGCAATCTGAAGAACATACATTATGTCAGCGGATTAGAACTACTAGGGTCATTAATATAAGTCTTTATAGATTTCTTGTAGGAGTGGATGAAGACTCATATCTGTCTCCGTTTTCTTTATTATTTGCAACAGCTGCACATGTTCCGTTACAATCTGTCTGAGGTCCGTCATTTTCTGAAGCAACTTTGCAAACAGCTGCGATGATTCTGGATGATTCAGCTTCAGCTGGAGCTCCAAAGCTTGCAACAGATTGTCTTGTATATCTTCAATGGGCTTCACATTTAACAAACCTGGGCGATCTAGGGGAAAAAATCGGGAGTTGTAAGTTTATGAAGAATACGGAAACATCAAACTCGTGTACTCATTTCTTAAAGATTTCTTAGTATATTAAGCCATGTGCCACTTGCTGAGAACTGTTTGACAATTTCTTAATGTATTTATTTGTAAGATTTTACTAAAATTTGCTCAAGGAAGGTTTAGAACTAGTCTTTGAAACAGTTCAGGCATTCGTGTGGTGCAGATACAGAGGCAGGTTCAGACAACACTACAGTGCATTTTCCACATAAACCGGGAGTGTCTATGGAGAGGAAGAGCGCGATACAGTCGGGGGACAGGCAGTCTGCATCAGGGAATTCACTTTGGGATGGATTTGTGTGTAGTTGCTACCATTACAAATATTTCCTGCCAAGGTGGGTGCTAACCTATCAAAATTTAAAAAAAAGGCATAAATGCAGCTTCTGCAGTCATACTAACCGGGGAGATGTAAAATCACAGGTTCAGCTCTTCTCCACGCCCAAGTTCCAGTGGCTAATAAGTCTCACGATAGCTTTTAGCATGGGCTCATCAGCTTAGCCACAGATGCCTGTGGCAGTGGAGGACTGATAGATGTGGCTTGTACAGCAAATGCCTTTTCTGGGCTCATGCCAGCATGAGGAGGAATCTGGGATGGATGTTTACAGCCAAAGTCAGCTGCCTGCACTGCCACAACTGCGAGAGCCCCGGGTTACCTTTGGCATACCTTACGCTTCGGCAAGAAGCAAAATCTTTCTTTTTTAACTGTTACTATCTTTCATATTAATAGCTGGTCTGTTATTTTTGTTGGTCTCCAAATACTTTCTTAAGTGGTTACAACTGTTATTTCAAATAATTTGTAACACTTGTTTTCTAATTTGAGGTGATAAATTATTTGTTTCTACAGCCGTGGAAGTTAATAAAGGTGCCTAACATTATTAAATCCTCACATGTGACAATCACCACCAGTAATCTGTTGCTGCTAAACTACCTGATACTGGGTAACACATCCTGACTATCAGAATACTCCATGAAAAAAAAAAACAGTCAATAATTTAAACAACATTTGCTGTGTAGCTATGAAATTAATTTCATCGGTCAATCACTAAAAAGCAGTGCCTATAGCTAGCCTTCAATTACTTCCCTAAGGCAATATTTCCACTTCAGAAAGGACAAGAGGTTGATCTATATTAAAAATGTAGAAAATAGGCTGTTATTTCCTGTGATCTTAGTAACCTTTCTGTGCATCCAGCTCTCCTAGCTCAGCTTGGCCTGTGTTGCATACCAGAGAAAAGGCTGAGAGAAAACAAAGCTCTTTAGAAATACATTGGGGTTTTACTTCATGGAGAAAAAACTGCAGTGTAAACTAAAAGGCAAAGCTGGCATGAAAACAAGCGAGTACACACAAGCCATGAATACATGCGGGCCATGGTTAGGAAAGGCTAGTTAACTCTCAAAGAGGTGAGGCTGGGGGTGGTTGTTCAGAAATGGGAATAACGGCAAGTTTGAATATGGAGCTTGGTATTTGTTTGATGGGTTTTATGAAGTGACTGCTTTCAGTTGCAGGTGACTGCACACAGTGACCCATTTGGCCCCTCTTGCCGTTTGGTATTTCGTGAGAATAAGCTGTGCTTCTCACTTATTTATACCAGTCAACCGATAATACCATAAAATACGGTTCAGAAAGTCTGTAAGGACATATCTGCAAGCAGAAAATTGTCTCCAAACAAATGGCTCCTTTTTATTAATTGCCTTTGGCAATATTATCAAGTAACTTTTTAAAGATAGTTAAAGAATTTTTGATAATTTTTAGGTATTTCTTTTTAGATTACCTGAATACATTGCATGTGCTGCAGAATCTAGTTGCCTTCTCTATAGCTTTCAGAAAACTTCCCAAATTTCAGTACTTCAAAACTGTTAATGATCCTGGCTTTGGGTTGCGATAGCTTTAAATTTTACTTCTGTGTTGCAGATGAACTCTGAACTAGCTGGGTATGACTCAGTGTACAGTGATATAAAAAATCAAAATGCACAAAGACTGTGGCCTTGATTTCCCCTGAGATTAATCTCCATTTGCCCCCTGCTTCTTTTATGGTGGGAATTTCTAGGGTGTGAGTTTTTCAGAAGTGAAACCCAGCTCAAACATCGTGCTCCCCAGCACCACCTCAGAGTCCCGGAGGCAAACCCAGGAGATCAGTACTGAGTCTGGAACTTGCCAAGGAGACCCCCAAATTCAGGTGCCCAAGGGCAACTGAAGTTCAACGAGACTTAAGTGCCTAAAATCCTTAAGCTCCTTTGAAAAACCCAGTATAATGGTTTTGTAATGACCCAGTGGAAGCAGAGTCAGAAAAGATGCCTATGACCAAAGCCTAGGAGACCAGCAGAAGTTATTTTTAAATAAGCCGATTCAAGAGGAAGGAAAATTCCCATTGAAGGCAAGAGAGATTTTTCATGAATGAGAACTTCAGGATATGGACATTATTTTTTGGGTGTTGACAGTTTGCTATACTTTCTCAGTAAAAATTTCTTGCAGAGGAAAATGCTGTTTCTGTTCCAAGAAACTTATCTAAATCAGAAAAAAAAAAAAGGAAATAAGAGGCAAAAGCTTTAACATACAGGTATTACAGTATATTGCAAGTTGTTAAGATGCTCTTAAACATATATGCTCGGGACTCTGGGTTACTGTACCAAAAGGTGTAGTTTGTGCAGTAAGGAGCTCCAGGTAGATGTGGCTTGTAGAAAAAAATACAAAGGAAATGATTAACAGTAAGGCCTGAGACAAAGTTAGATCGAGAATAGGAAGAAACAGAAATGGGAGTAAACTGGATGTGACACCGTGGTAGAGGTGTTTGAAGAGGCTAAGTGAGACAGAATGGCTGTTTGAAAGCTCACAGAGAAAACAGCAGAGGGAACTGATGAGGGAAGTGGAAGACAAAACCAATGAGTTGTAGCAGGACATCCATATGACTCAACGAAATTAGGTTACGGAAGGCCAAAGGAGAGAGCGTTGAAATGATTAAGGTGAGAGAGACTGAAAGGTGAATTGGAAACCACTTTTAAACCTCCCCGATACAGAAGATTATTGATGAAGTTTAGCTTTTTTATCTGCTGTTTGTGGCCTGCCTTCTATCCGTTCAGGCTATGCCAACAGAGTACCACATTTCTGGTTTTATTAGTGCTTTTCTTTATTCAGTTTTTCTTTAGGTTTTCATTCGTTGTCATAGGGCTGTTTCGTTTGGTTTGAAAATTCTGCAGGAAGCTGTTCTAAGAAAATGTTCACAGTGACTGGGAAAGGCCAACAGCCCCTTAGGTTTGAGTGTCAACAGTGTCACTCTGTGTAAACTGGTCTTCTACACTAACCCAGGAGAAATACTTGTTTATTTATTTACAGATTTGGATACCTCTTTCATGTTCCTGACAATAACTACAATTTTCTTCTGTCCCTCACATATGAAATTGCCATCTGCGTGCCTTTGCCTGTGCCTTTATATTTTACTATCTCTGATTACATGCATTTTGCATTTAAATATGCAGTCTAAAAATCTTAATATGATAAAACAGGCAAAGATACGGCTGACTGAACAACTGCGCTACTTGTTTTGCTGAGGCAGATATGACTCAGCACTTTGAGTATTTTCTTCTGAGACTGTCACATGTATTGTAGCCACCAGGATTTTGATTCAAAGCCTGCAGCGATTATCTGCAGTTCCTGGTCTGATTAGGAAGCATTTCTTTGTTCTAACAGGTTTCCTACAGCAGGATTTGTGCAGCAGTCAAATATGAACTATTTCATGGTACTATTCAGTGATAAATCTTCGAATTTTGCTGATCTCAGATTGTAGGAAAATTATTGGATGCAGTGTTTAAACAAGCAGCAGCGATTCATGGCCCAAAATTTACTGTAAAGAACACAGTCAGGAAACAGAAGAAGTGAATGTAGCCACATTTCTGAACCCAAATACTAGCCTGACTTCATGTTGACTAAAAGATTCTGGGTCTTCACAGGTATACTGTGCTACGGTTCTCAAACACCGCTAATATCCTCAGCACTGCAGAACATAACATACAAAAGTTCAAGTCCATCCATGATATGTAAACACACTCAAAATGATCTTTTGAGCTTTTTCTTTATTTGACAACAGGTTGCTTGAGTGAGTTTGCTCAGTTTATAAATGCGGATTATCCTACTAAGGCCTGGCCTATTATCTTTCCTGCCCAAACACAGACACCCAACTTATACTCCTGAAACCTTCTTCTTATGATAGACTTCATTTTCAGCTCAGGTATACATAATACTTTTAAAGATGCTTCAAGTTCTTTAACATGTATACCGTGGCACTCGCTGCTGGCTGAGGCTATGCCTCTGCGGCACGGACTCCTTGAAAAAAGGGGTCCAAATCTCACTTTACCAAAGCATATTTCTCAAAGTTATCAAAAGAAAAAGAATAAGAGTTTGGCATTGCTGGTAACGGCACAAAGCATTTCTTTGGTAAAAGCAAGGTCACATCCTCCTGCACACGTACACAGCCTCTCTGTCTCGTCAGCATTAAATTCAGAAAACTAGAATTCGTTTGCCATTAGCAGGACTGTTCTAAAGCACAACGTACCAACATTAAGAACAACGCTTCAGCTTTGTCATAATGAGTTCAGGGTAACGATCACTGAGACAGAGGGACGCTGCCCTGAGCAGCTCAGAAACAGTAAGATGATTGACCGTGCCACTGGGAGTACTTTCATTTTGTTGCTATTACAGTTAATTTGTCAGCTTCTTATTACTCTTACATAGGCATTTTGCCTTGTTACATATAATGCAAAAGCAACTGTTTCAATATCAAAAGGCTGAGCTGTTTTGTAGGATTTGTGGCAAATTCCAAACACTTCCTTCACAATAAAAAGCTTTCTATGTGTAATATTCCAGCTGGAATTATCTTTTCCCCTTCTCTCCTGTTTAAAGCTGCGTAAGAGCCAGCAGAACTAACATGATTTCGCTAGGCAATGACAGATTCACTCAGAATTAGAGCATTTGGCTGGGATCTTTTCTTGTTTCACAAACTGGTTTTCTATTAAGATATCTGTACACAGGATTTCTTGAAGTGACTTAAACATTACCGTATTCCTGCAGCTAGTATAGTCCTTGAGGTAATATGAGCTGGTTTTGAAATTCTATTTTTAATGAAATCATCCTGGTTCGAGAATACTCCATGACTTACCTATTATCTTTTCTGTAAGAACACAGCTCTTACAGAAACAAGAACATCTGAGACAGCTGAGACACAGGATCTCAGTTCCACACCGTATGAGAGATTGCAGTCCCACAGAATGCATGCAGCTCAATCTGGACCCTGTCTGACTGTGAATTCCATGATAAAAGCCACTCTCTAACTGGCAGCAAAGCTTAATTGTTTGCAAGACAGAAATTAAGTTTTTACAAATAACTATCATGCTTTTTTTTGGGAGGGGGGGAAAGTTCTGACTAAGGATTTTTCCAGAAGGGACTGATTTATATTTGTATGGATTTATATATTTATATGAATGTGCTTCAGAGTTATTTAAGAACTAACTATTAAAAATTCAGGTAGTTCTTTACAGGTCTCTGTTTACAAATTATTCTTGAAAAAAAGACTTCTTGATCAATCTGGTTCAGCGTAGTCAACTTTTTTTTTTGTGGCAATCACTGTCCTCCTGAGATCTAAGCTGTAAGATTAGTTACATCATACCTATTTTCTATAATGTAAACCAAACGCCACTGAAGCATAGCAGACCTAGCTTTGCAGATTGCAAGTTCCCTTTTTTCAATTAGGAGCGGATTTTGAGAGGCCTGTTTCTCATCTGTCAAATTCCATTATATTAGAAAATGCAAAATATTGGCATGCTTTGTGTAATGCCCTAATAAGCTTCTACAATTTCTCCTCCCCCATCAAAGCCAACCAAAAATATACCAGTAACATATTTTCCCTTCCTGAATTAATTCAGAGTCCTCAGGGATCATTGTGTTTAAAGGTTTGCAGAAGAAAATGTCTTCTTGGAACTGTACTTGTTTGAAGTGGATTTAGTTGGTCTAATAAACCATATTGCGATACCACATTTTTACTGAATGAAACACAGTGCCAGGAGTAATTGTACGGGATTTTAAATAATGCTATACATAACAATGCACCCTCAACGGAATGTTTGTTTTTAGAACAATAGCATGTGGTTGTTGTTTTGTTTGATTGCTTAAACATAATTGAATAACAAAACACTCTGCACTGCTCTGTGGAGGATCCAAAATCAGAACATCCAGCACGTTCCTCCCGTTGATAGCTGCAGTACCATTCTAAGCCAAAATACACACAAATCGGTTGGGTAAAATGTTTTGTGCGACATCACTGACTTGATAGCATTGGCCAAAGTAAGGGACTTTCAATCTGACCTGAAATGTCTATCTGATATCTCAGATTCTCGGTGGAAAGGCTTCTAAGTGAACTCCATCTGGGTAGCAGCGGCTAATTCGCAAAACATAAGAGCTACATCACCTCAGAATGGGGCAGAACACACTGACTGTCTTCAAAAAAGGTGAAAATTCTGTGTCTTTTTTAAGGAAGTGCTGGAATGCACGCTGGGCTTTGGGAGCCATGCTTTGCTCAAAGCATAACGCATAAACATTAATACCAACGGAGCAGCTTAGGGAACCTGAGCAGAGTAGACACACAATGCCTGTTTTTCTCAGGCATGAGGAGACTATCGTTTTCCTGAGAAATGCATTATCCCCTCTCCGCCCCGCCTTCAAAAGGCAAACAAAACCTTGCATGAATAAAAACACCAACAACAATAAAAAAACCCCGCCATAAAATCCTGTAAGCCAAATGCCACATATATTTTGAAACTGTTGTGGAGTCAAAGCTGTTTGTGTACGATTAGCAAGCCACACAGTGTAATTGCAGGTTTAAAAAATCCTCATGCAGAATTTGAACTTTTAGATGCTCTTGCCAGTGAAATTCCAAGCTTCCTGTTTTCAGAAAGATAGTCCTGATTTTGTTTTCTAACTAAATGAAATGCTGATTCAGCGAGCATTTCCAGTTCCAACGTTAATACCAGGTCATTTACATTTTCGGTTTCTGTCTTAAACTGAAAAAAAGGCAAACAACATCAAGAAAGCTGAAAACTAATAAAAAAGTACGTGTGAATAAACTCACTCCCATCCTGTAGTGCTGAGCAGCTTCCTGTCCGAACAGGAATTAAAAGTGTCAATTCTATTCTATAAAATCATTAAATAAGAGAGCACTTACCTCCACTTAGTATAATGACAGCTATAAATATTGCCAGGTCACTGTCATCTAATTCCAGTGCATTGAACTTCACAGCAAACTCAAACTTGGGCTCCATAAAGTCACAAAAAGGTTTTCTGAGGCTCTTCAGAAACTCCCGTGTCATGAATCCTTGTCCATCAGATATGAGAACACCATCTTTATTCATCAGAGAAGCCAGGAGAGTATATATGATCTCATGGACCCCATATTTCAGGAGAGTTACTTGATCATTCAGGTCAAGATTCACAAAACCTGGAATGTTCTTTGCAAATTCTGTAATCTCCTGCACTGCCTCCACGGAGCGAAACTGGCACCGCTGGAAAATGCGAATTGCTACCTCTTTGTTCTCCTCCTGCAGTGGTGACACGTGCTTGCACTTGATCTGATCTTCTCCCATCATTAAAGAGTTCATGTCATATATAACAAACGGCTAGAAAGGAAAGGAAAAGACAATTTTCAAAAGGGCTTTCTGTGAACGTTTGCCTACAGAGGTATAGGAGCAGAAAACACTTGGGAATCTATGAGGACAGTAGCTGACCCAAAAGGGTTAAGTCTTCATAAACCTAGTAAGGCAAATATCCTCACAGTGCTAACATGATTTACAGAAAAGACAAGTAGTTCCTAAGGACTTCTCACATGTTCCATGAATCTACCTTCTAAAAATAGAACTTTGGCTGATACTTTTTTTAATAATTAGGGGAGGGGGCAGGAAAAGTATTTTAAAATAGCCATGATTTTTGCCTTTTTTGGTTGCTTTTGTTTTGTGTTGTTTTGCAGAAGTTCTGTAATACCAGAATTCAAAGTCTGGAATGCTTATTAACAAAAGATTAAAATGCTACTCCTTTTACCTGAATTTTACTGGCTTCTGTAAAACAGAATCTAGTGAGTGTGCAGTGACATGTTCGCACTTCTGATGATACAAGTTCTTTTTTATACAGGGAGTATATTCACATTTTGATTACTTCACATACTGTTATGTTCTTTTCAAGTTCTGTCCTTCCAGAAAGTGCTGCAAGTAGTGTAAACTTTATGGTATTGATTATCTGATAAATTTAACCTTTTACTGTTAATTTCTTTAAAAAAACCCCTCAGGATATATTTAAACTCAACATGTCAATAGGAAAGAAAACACAAATAACAGGATACAAACTACAGCAGCAGGATTCAGAATACAGGAACGAGTCTGACTGTGAAATAAACTCAACTGGAATAAATCAATTTTGAAAGCAGATTAGAAAAAATAATGCCAGGAAAACTTTTGTTAGGATCTGGAAACAATCTGTTTCAGAATATGCTGAAGAAGCTCCTGGTTTTAAAGAAGTGGTTAAATGAGGATTTCTTGTATTTATCTGAAGAATCTTTTCCTTAGAGGATAAATGGCTGAATAGTTCATTGCTGCACCCAACAAATACCTAGTGATATTAATAGGTTTGTTAACATACTTGATTAACTCATAAAAATAATAAAATTACACACCAACAGTTGGACTAGAGAAATGCATTTTTTCCATTTAAGATCCTTTATGACTACAGATTCTAATGCCTTATTCATACGGTTGATTAAACCGGCTTTCAAGTCTATTCAGTGCTAAATTATTATGGAATTTTTAAAACTGGAAATAGCTACTTTCCTTAGAGTCTGGTGGTGCCTTCTGAAGAGGATGTTGCCCACAGATGCTTATCACTAGTTACTACTCCCACCCCACAGTCCTGCAGATGGAGCTTGTGAAAGGCTTTCAGGCTAAGTCGAACACAAAGCTCCAACCCGCTACCACTAGGAAGGCGAGGGGCTGGCAGCTGCCACTTCTGTCTCTAACTGACACAGCTGCTCCGAGAGCACACGTCTATCTGTGAACCGAAGTCGTAGTGTCTGCACAAGAGGATTCCAGCTTTCCAAACGGTTTAGTTAAATCACTGAAAGCAGTGAAACTTGTGGTGTCATTCTGCCGGCAAACATAGCTGCAGTCCATGAGATTCACTTAAACAGAGTGTGGGGTATGGTGCTATTTTTCTACTTGCACAAGGATTTCAGCATGAAACTGAGAAAATAAACACAGCCCACTGAGAAAAGCCAGGAGGATAAGGTATTTTTCAAAATGAATGCTATTTTGGCAGCAGAAAAAACATTTTATATATATCTGTACCTAAGTATATGCATACATGCATATGCAAACCATTGGAATAACAAGTCTGTGGAGGAGGCTTTTAAAGTGTGTGTTTTGGTATTAGCAGGTCATTCCTTTTTTTTTTTTTTTCTAGAACATCTGAAGTGGGAGCACTAAATACCAGAAAAAGTCATCTGTTCTGTGCACGTATACGGGCTTTAGAGAAACTACACTATGCCACCAGCCTAGTGACATTAGAGGATGAAAATCAAGACAGTTCAAAATAGCTAAAGAAACTTTTAATATAAAGATTCAGATGAATGTTGTGAGTACAATCTTGTTTCAAATGAGCCCTATATATCCCAGAAGACGATAAGTTAATCATTTTAGTTTTGACACCCTCACTTAGCACATGCAACAATTTTCAGTTAACGGAGATGATATAGCAATTAAAAAATAACATAAATTTAAACGATGCGCACAGTAAACAGTTTGATGGAGCACAAAGTCCATTACAGTTCAAATAACATAGAAGCTGTAACCATTAAATACTGCGTGTCCCTTTTTCCGTGTTGTCTTTCTTTTAAAAGAAAGACTTGAAAATTTGCAGCAGGGAAAAGCTCAATTCTACATCTATTACTTTATTTCTATATTCTAATGCAGACAAGTTTAAAAACTTTCAATTAAAAGGTAGAACATCATCAGTGGCGTACTATACATTTACTGCGTGAGTGCTGCATTAGTGTAACTTTCAGACGTGACCAAGTCGCGTAGGCCCAGAGGTTTGTTAAGCACCCAGCACAGCAGAGCAGCACACCACACACCGATTATCTCTATGACAACTTCACAGAACCTTACAGAACGAAAGGAGGATTTGTGGATGCACTTGGGACCTCACAAACAAACTTCCCGGATTTCTAAACGCGTGTCTGGACAAACAGAAGGCGAGAGCACCGCAGGTAATCCTGCCCAAAGTTCTGTTACCTTCCCGAGCGCGCACAGAGGGCAGCTGCAGAAAAAAGGAGCGGGCCTCCTCGTGACATTTTTTGATTGAAGAGGAGTAAACAAGATACATAATTATTCTGTTTCCCAATGCAGGCACAAAGTTATTAAGAACACTCTTATGAAAACCTAAGATGCAGTATTAATTCTCTCCCAGTAACCTATCTTTCTGATATAGAGGGAACTGCTTTCTGCAGAATAAACACACAATGCTAGTCAAACTTTATCTACTCCACGACAAAAAGTTACTCGAATTGTAAGTGTCTGCCATATCTGAAGTTTTTATGTCAGCGGCAAAATTAAATTAGGGACAATATTTAAATTATGATTTTAACCACCTTTAAAGAAAGCAAGCTTAAACCCATCCAAATTCTTTCCTGTCTTTGAAATTATTAAAGACAATAAAATACAGTCTCTGTTGTATTCCTGACAATAAAATTTCTGCCGATCATTCCAGAAAATATATCAAACTAAGACTCATAAGTTCTGGTAAACCATTTTGCTCTTTAGGTATTAAAATAGAGACAAAATTTAAAAGATACCATAATTATCAGATGTTATTTATCCTCTTCACTGATGCAGAAAATTGTTATGTATTGCCAGTGAGGTTTTTAAAGAAACCCACAAATACACATATCTCTATTCCTTACTTTTCAAAGATTTTCTGGTATATTCTCCTAACATTCAAATTTTCCAAATTTTTCCATCAGAGAATACGGATCTGATGCAAGATAACCCAGTTAAATGGAGGAAGTCATCAGAGCCTCATAAGAATAAGCATCATAGTTAAGGCTAGCGATTGTGTGTGGCCTGGGAATCTTTTGACACTTAATGAAGAAGAATATTCCTTTGGGTACAGGTAGCACTGATAATAGGCTACAATAATGTGCTATATTATATATAGCAACCAATTCCTGGTAGCTGGATAGCCACCTTAAACAGCGTGGAAGATAACCTCTGGTGGAGGAGAAGGAAAACGGGAAGAGTGGATCAGAGAATACAAAAAGGTTAAGATGACCTTCAAATTCTTGTACTTGTTTCAACTATTTTATTAGGTGAACTTAGAGTTTTTTCAAATAATGTTTACTTATCCTATCTAAAAACATTTCCTGTGTTTCAGACACAGCTTGAAATATGTAACTGCCAACAGCAAAGTTTTGTGTTTTTTTTTTTTAAAAAAGATGTGTTGTCAATGTGTAAATCATTTACTCAAAAGAAAGAAAAAAAAACAACAGAGGGAACTAACTGATTTGTCTGTCGTCTTTCCTGTCAAGATCGCCCTCGCCTTGGCTTTGGTCAGAGGGAAGGACTTTATGTATGAGTCATACAAATGCTTGGCAAGTGCTCGCAGATCAGCAGATTCAGGGTTTAACTGGTCGATGTCGCTGGAAATCTCTGCCAAGAGCTTCTCCTTCTCCGCTTGTGGCATTCGCCCAAACCTGATGGCTGAAGAAGATGACAAGCAATTACTATGGCTAGAGTTGCACCTAAAAAAGCAATTTTTATAGCTTTCTATGCCACCTTTTGTTTTGAACTCTTCAGATTTTTATTAGATTGTACTTAGGCAAGTAAGAGAAAGATGATTTTTCTCCAGTAATATAGGCAAACAGCTGAAGTGCTTTAAAGAAATGTAAACAAACAAATCTCAGAGGCACTAATTTATGTGCCTGAACAGTAAGGTTACAATATCTTGCTTGGAAATGCAAAACCATTGTCAGCTCACCTGAAAGAGTTGGTGAAAAGCTCCGATTCTACCTCCAATCTAAGTAAAATGTAAAGAATCTTTAAGATACTAAAATTCTGTTGGCTGAGGGCAGGACCCACTGTTCAGCCTTGTGTTGTTTTGGGCAAATCACCATATGGATCTTAGATTCTTCGTTTAATTCGAAACAAAACACTCACATGCCTTGCAGGAGTAAATTCCTAAATCGTTCCACGGAACTTAATGTAGCAAGCGCTCTAAACTGCCACCAAAAGAATCAAGGAATGGAAAAGGCGGCTGTGCAGGGAATGAAAAGGCCAGAAAAGGCTGAGTTCTTCACGGTAACTCTATGCGCACGCAGTACTCAGAGAACAGGAAATGGTTCTGCCTCGTCATACAAACTCACGGTTGCTCAATCCCAAGGTAAGGCAGGCTGTAAACCTCCTCCCATTACACCTACGTACTTACTATCCAGGACACTATTTATTCACACGGGACAGATTTGGAAAATATTTCCAATGAGCCTTCAAGATTAAGACTGATTTATCATATGGTATTTCAGTAAACAGGATTTATTTTATTTTACAAAAACAAAACAGCACAAAAGAGCATCAAAACAAAAAACAGAAGGAAAAAAATGAAGGTTTGCATTTTGGCCTTAGGAGGAAATAGAAATATTATATTACTAATATTTTTTCAGCAGTTAGTGTCTCCCCTGGATAAAGTAAAAGTGCTGTTAAGATCGTCCATATGAATGATTGTACTGGGGACGTTTATTTTGGCAATGACCGGCCACTTTCTTCTTATGAGGATGCTCGCAGCGTGCCGATGGACAAAAAGGACACTTTTTTAAAGAATAAATAATTGTGTCAAAAAGCATGTAAAATCCATTTGCCATATATTATCTTTATTGACCGGTTCCCTTATTTCATGGCTGTAGAAACAAGGTTGTTGATTTTTTTACGATGGTACTACATGTCTCTTTTGGCAAACCTGGGCTCCGAACGATGCATGCTCTGTATTTCGTATTTGCTTGGGTGTTCTTAGAGTTAACATGTCAGCGTAAAAAGCATGAAAGGAAACCTAGTTCAATAGGCACAAATTAACATACTCTGATTTTTTTCCCCTGAAAATGTCTCTTTCTTATAATTTTTCATATGGGAAATTTTGAATAAGTGCCAACTGATATTTGGTTTGGATCATATATACCATACCATTTTTTTTCTCTCTCATGGGGACCATTAAGTATTCTTAATCAGCTACTAACAATAGCTTTCAGGGAGACATCGCTGCCAGCCCTCCTTATTCCTGAGAGCAAAACATTTAAAGAAAAATTATTGTGAAGTACTACAATGGCCGAAAAAGACTGGCACTGTTCTGTACACAAGTAACGTGAATGGATGAAGGTACAGTACTGTTAGTGATGTATGCAAAATTGATATCAAACAAAAGGAGAGTTGATGGCATTATGTTTTATGATTCATTTGTCCACTTTTCAAAGGCGCATTTTGCAATAGCTTCATCAATGGAAAAAATCTTGTGATGCTTTGATGCTTCTGATCAGGTTCTGGCCAACAAATTCAACTCCTCACCATTTTTTTGGAGGAAAAATTTGCAAACTGAAGACTTAAGTGAAGTCTAGCAAGATTTCTCAGACTGTATCTTTTAATCTGGGAAGAAAGCAAGGCAAATACAATGGGCTGTTAATAAGAAAGGAAGATCAGAGTTGCCCATGGCTGTAAAGTGTTGATCACTTCTAGAAATACACTGAGCGTGATTTATTATGACCTGAAGACTTAATACATAGTGAGAAATACTGGGAACTCTAAGGAACATGTTCTTTGAGAGACTTCACAATCATATCTGCAAGTAGGTGCTTTGGGCCAGAAAAGTGTTTTGTTATGATAAACCCTACTTGTAAACTATTTTGATATTTTTTATAGAATACATTTATAACATATATATATATAATCTTTATAATGTGCTTACACTAAATTATGCATCCCTGGCAGCCTGATGTGAAGTCCGTAAGCTCATTCTGGAGACATACTAATTCTAAGTATTATGGAAAGGGAGCTTGGCGGAACACCAGTAGGAGACAGGATTCTGTTCTGGGCCTGTTCTTGAAAGTTGGGGTTTGCAGGAGAAAGTTTGTAATCTGGAATCTCACGGGCATAACGCTCCCGTTCACCAAGGTTATTTTTATAAACAAGGGATTAAAAAAAAAATAAAGGACAGTATATTGCTTCCCCTTCCTATGTTTTAATATTAAATCTAAAATAGTTTATACACTTCCCCAAGGCATTAAAAACAATAGGAATATATTTTCTTTTTTCTGC
>VWZZ01006016.1:589091-632013 GCA_013399095.1 Psophia crepitans | reverse complement strand
TCTCCCCCCCCCCCCCCCAAGTACCTACTGGAACATTGTTAATGATATACCACGGTGTATATACCACAGTGTATATACCAGCTATGACACCAATCACTGAAATGGGATTGTTGAATGTAGAGATTCTATTGAAAAGATACGGGATTTTCAAAACAGAGATTGTTTTGTCATTAGAGAATACCTGACTGAGCCATATAATTGTATTCTTTTCAAGAACAGAAGTGAGACTGGTAACAAACATCTGGCTAGAAATTCGTACATGGGTGAGTAGACTAGTGCCTGTTTTTTTCAAGTAAGTTTGCCAGAACCGAGCAGGAGGGTTTCGTTTCTTAAACTTATGGCAGTTTCCACCGAACTGTACCTGTCTACTGTTGCACTCATACTGCCGGTATAACAAAGGCTTACTTTTAGTTTTGGGTATAAAATGACAGCACAGTATGTACACAATGTTTTCTAAATATGCCCCTTATCCTATACCCCGATTCCTGTGCAGTTTCTTGTCTCCTGTCCAAGAGTCTCTTGGAAAGTAAGCTACAGCATTTGTTCTAGCAATTTGGTATTGCTAAACAACATACTGTTGACCGTTCTCTGTTAAAAGTTTACAGTAGCACTGGTGTAGAATTTACAAGAAATGACAATTTACATTGTGTTTGTTTTTTTAATGGAAAAGAAGACTGACCAAGGGTGTTCCAGAATCCCATTTCTGGTGTGCTCATCTATCCCCAACAAAGGATACCAAATTGTCTTTGCAAAGCAGGCATGTGTTAAAAATTAGGGCTTATAATATAAAATTATTTCCATTAATTTACAGATTGGAGTTCATCATACTGTTAATATTTAATTTACTGCTAATAGTTCTAGAGTAGATGCCGCCTTTAACTTATCATTTATTTTTATTTTGCTTGTGATGGCAATACTTATTTTCCTGAAAAGTGCTTTGAGATCTCTGCATGAGAAGTGCTATAACACCCAAATATACTTTATTACTTTGCTGTTTGTTTCAGTACTCTTCCTTGCTGAAATCATATCTGATTTGTTATTTCCATGTGTTTGAGAATTTGTATAATTTTTATATATACACTGAAAACCCCCTGTGAACATTAACGTTAGATTAGAGCATTATCTTCATTGTGTGAAATTTTATGAATGCAAGCCCCCTTATGTATAATCTATTTTGGAGTTAAAGCCTAAAGACATGGAGGAAGACTAAACCAAATGATAGATGATTAAAGCTGTATAGAAATTTGCTATACATTTTTAAGAAATATTTGTCATAAGTTTGGCATGGGGCCTCATGATGCTAGTTTTTCTGTGAAGATCAGATTCCTGGTTTTGTTTTTAAGAAAAGTTATTTTAGATTTCTTTTGTGTAAATGAAAAAGGAAAAAAAAAAAATCCCCAAAACAAATACAACACAAACAACAAAAGAAATAAGTACTACTGCCTAAGGTAACATTGACATATATAGCAAGTCTGTTAAAATGCTGAGATTACTTTGAAAGAAAATTAGCACATATATTGTTATATGGTAAATTAGGTTGTAAGCATTAACTTCTACTCTTGAACACTTGCATGCTGCATTCAGAATTGAGTTAGCTACCGCAAACAAAGCTTACTCATAGCACGGAAAGCTATTACATCAATGTCGAATCGGTCCAAACTACGCGTTGTTATCAAAGAATGCAGGAGCTGATTAGCTCATCAAAGGGGCAAAGCGGGGTTATCTCTTACCGCCCTAAAACACCCGCCGTTGGTCTAACCACTGACTAGAGCGGGATTGCAGCTAGCAGATCACATGTCTATCCCCTCAGCAGAACCGCCACTGCCGAGCAGCGTTTGCATTCAGCAGATAGGACAAAGTCACCCGAACACGTGAACTGACTTCACGAAGAATGGGAAGGAGCTCTCACTGGGTTTTGTACTCTATAAATCCTCAGGGTCTATCTTGTTGCCTGCCATGATAATATCAGACTTTTACATACAATAATTTGGCAATAATGAAATCCCTCAGGAATCTCAGAACATTTTCTCGTGTTCAGGGTGTGGAAACTGCTTGCGGTAAAGTCTGTTACGCATCTTTACTTGTGTGTGGTTGTACCTTTATTAGCAATCTAATAAATCGTTTCTGCACGTGTGTGTTTTTCTTTCTGAATGGGTGTTCTTAGAATGGATTAATAGCAGTGGATCTTTCATGATCCACTTTTAAACACCATCCCTATTTCATGAAAATATGTGAATTGGAAAATTTCTCATGTAATTCATGAAGTATAAGTTTTCTTAAACGTAAGGTGATCAGGACCCAAAAATATGTTTTAAATATAACAATTCGTTAACAACAGAGTTGTGAATCAAACATTCCTATTATTTGATAGGCAAAAGCATAGTTTTAAGTTTGGGGTTTTTTTAATGTTTAAAGATACTTTAAAAATATCATAAAATATCAGTTGCAGCAAATTCTGTTCAATGCTAATTAGCATTGCAGGCAAAATTTGGGGCAAAATTCAGTTTTGTGGTACTAGCCTAGTACTTTCCTTTTGCCATTTTCAGGGGAGACAAAAGTCAGGAAGAGGTCAGGCACCAGGAGGTTGGAAAGTGGGGGTTTGGGTGAGAGGAGATGTAGGAGGGATTGGTGATGCTTACAGAGGTTAGGGTGGAAAAAGGAGAGTTCGCAGGGTAGATAAGAGTTCACAGCATTTCTGGTGGTTGAGGAAAATTTAAAGGATGGGTGACATGATCTTCTCCCTTCTCTGTGTCTCTTCCAGCTCTCTCCTGTGACCCTGGCCTCATCTTCTATTTCCCTGGACTACTGACCCTTCTCTTGCTACTCTATTTTCTCTCTCCTCCATCTGCCCTCAGAGCAGGCCCAGATTCCTTGTCTCCCAGGGGCCTGGGAAGAGGATCAAGGCAGGATCTGTAGGGCGGGAAGGGCAGGACAGGCCAGTGAGCCTGTATAAGAGATCTGGAACACAGCTTGCTGCTCGTGCTGCAGGAGTGGAAGGGGTGCAGATGGCAATTTCTTTCATAGAAATACAAGATTGTGCAAGTTTGGGCACGTGCCTGCAGCTGGAACCTATGATTTCTCTCTCTCTCCTTTGACAGGTATTTATTTACTTGCATTTGCAGTATTCTCCAAATGTCAGTGATATAAAACCAGTAGTGAATATAGTAAGATGCTACATGGTACGTGACATTCATTGCCTTTTTGTGGAAAAACTAGAATATTTATCCTTATGCCACATTTTATGACTTGGAGAAGTCACTATGATCGCTTATTCTGTATAGCACTCTACTCTTCTGCTTGTCTAGATTATGGGATTTTTTTGAGCATAAGCAAGTCCCCAGATAGACCACAAACACAGTGTCTTACACTAGGAAACCAGAGCGCCAGGGCAGACACCTGTCTGGGTTTACCGGAGGCATATGCCCAGATCGAGCAATTCACTGCTCCCAGAACAGATAATAAAGACGTATTGCCATGTGTGCTCTTTTTCCATTACTGTAGTTGGCTTTACATAAATAGTACTTTTAGTAGAACAGAAAAAATTAATGACATTTCTAACATAAAAGAAGCAAGCTTCTGCTTAGCAGTACTTCAGATCACAGTCTAAGCCATTAAGGGTTAAACACAGAGCAGCACTGTGGCTAGAGAAGAGAAGGAAAACAATATTCCAAGCATGAGAACACTACTGTCTTTTTTAACCTTCAGCCAACTGGTATGTAGCATTTACATGTGAAAAAATGTGGCTGTAGCTGCTAAGTGTCTCCTTGCATTCCCCGATTTCTAAATGCCCTATTCATTTTGCAATAATATAATCTATGCAAAGACAGCCATAGATTGGAACCTTCAGGCACAAAAAATCTGCATTCTCATTCCAAGCATTTAAAATTCAGATAGTTTCGCTACTCAATGGACAAACTTTAGTCTATAGCTGTAACATAAAAACGTATCTCAATGTCATTGCCGACATCCAGTGTTACACTTCTGCATGCTTCTTTGTACAGGCCTGCGCCTTCAAAGGTGAAATTTAGTTCTTTTCTCTGAATTTGTTGCTTTATAAATGACAGAGGAATGAGGGTGTTGTATCATGCAATGCAATGGAAACGAAGTGGGCAAAAAAAGGCAAATGTAGAAAGCAGTGCTCGAGTATAAACACTGCTAACTCCTTCTTAGGTGAACTCATGGTGTGAGCAAATCAAAGTGCTCCTGCAGGCGCCGAGACAGATGGCTTTGTCTTTTTCCCCTTCTGTCTATGCCTCCCCTGACTCCCATGACCATGGCCACTGCTGGTGCCACAGCTTCTGCCTTGGCCAGGGCTGAACAGGAGGAAATGGAAGGTGAAATGTTCATTTTAATAATATTTCCTGGGCCCTTGATGTTACTAAGCCAAAGAGAATGGTCTCGGCCTTCCCCTTCTTGATAGAACTGCACATGGTTCCCATTGACATAATTGGAAGCCGTGTTGCTAGGTTATGAGGGAATTTGGCATGTACCTTGAAAACAGTAATAATAAAACCTCCTGAATTACTATAAAAATACCCACAGTAGCATTTCAAAATTGGGTTTATTTTTAAGTGTTACTGTTGCATCCCAGGAACTTGAAAACCATATTTTCTATTAGCAAAACATTTCCCATACCAATTTACATTCAGTGCATGTATTAACTTCACAAACCACAGTTAAGCTTTCCTCTTGGGGACAGTACACTCATTTTTTATGTTGAAAATAATGAAAGTCCTAAAAAAACCACAGAGAAATTATTTTCCCAGTCATGTTTGCAATTCTTTACCCTTAGAATTACATAAGTCTCTATGTTATGACATTTAATTCCTGTTTTTGCTCAACTTTGCCAAAGCAAGGCAGCAAAGAATCTTCATTATGTCTTTCTGTCCAAACATTCGCAAGTAAGTATTTCCACATGAATTGATACGTTAATTTGAAAGTTCAGAGGGACTTTCTTCTAAATTCTATGCAAGAGAGCAGTATCATGATAGGCTTAACACTATCGGCTTCCCTACCGTGAAGGAGGCAATCACAGAACCGTGCACAATTGCAAGCACCTTCGCAATCTAAGACCACAACATATTGAACATGGAAATGCCGCTTACAGTTCACGAATGGGAGGGGATATTCGCCTCTGGATGGTGGATTGGTCACACAATGCATATGACACAGGAATCACAGCTATAGACAGCACGTGATGAGAGGCAGACAGCTGAACGGGCATGCTAAGAAACACTGTGCTCCTACTTACCACACATCTATGCCCAGGTGTGGGTCTCCTAGGAAGGAGGAGGACAGGTTTGGTTTTTAAACAGTGCAGGGTCTGGCCCATCCATTTAAAGTCTATTGTGTTCTAGTATGAGAGGTGTTAACTTGCTGATGTTAACAGTCCTCAGTGTCTGATGCATCGAATTCAAGTTGTTATTATTCACAAAGTTTCAGTAAGTTCTCTTATCCATTTTTCATAATTAAATTAAATTTTCCACTTATGGGAAAGGGATATTGAGCTATAGTATGCAAAAGAGTCTTGTCAGAAAATAAGACAATGAACTGAAAAACAACAATTACACTAGGAATATGATGAAGAAGAAAAACCAACAGTATAATGAGCAAGAAAGATGGAGAGTAAAACAAACTCATATGTTATATTATGTATTATATTGATAAGTGCAGATCTCTACCTATCTGATTTTTGTATTGAAAGTACTCTCCAATCACATACACAGTCTCCTAAACTCAGGGGCAGCCTCTGATACGGATTTGTAAACTGCCTACTGTAAAGAAACAGAAGATTCTAGATGTTAAAGCAGCACATTCAGTAATCATACCACCGTTTCATGTTATTTTTCCGATGAAACATTATCGGTTTAAAGTATGCTACGTGCACTTACCGTTATGTGACATTCCGACGGCGAGGCATTTTTGAAATCTGCAGTATTGACATTTATTTCTGCTTTTCTTATGAATGCGGCAATTAAGATCACACCTGTCATAAATCAGCTTTAATCTGATTGTTCTTCGAAAAAAGCCCTGGAGTAAACATAAAAGCATGTAAAAGGATGCAAGAAACTGCCAGTGTCAGGGTCTCGCTTCTCTATACGTACAAAGCCCCCTTCTGTAGGCACACTGAGCCTAACTTTGTTTCAGATTTCCAAAGGAAGCAAGGCTCACACAATCATACTGTCTGCTTAGCAGCGTGCTCCCATTCTGATCTTAGCCTTTCTCAACCTAGTTTGGTAGAGGGGTAAAATTCTCAAATAGCTGGGGAAGGAATCAGTGGGGTTTAAGGGACAGAGATGTAAGCTGCGAGCTCGGCAGAGGTGCTGAGCACGAAGAACACCGTGCCAAAGGTAGCAAGGCTCCATTTGTTCCGTTGCTTACGGGACAATTTGTTATCAAGTGAACATCGCATTTTCAAAATTTAAAGTTTGCTACCAATGTACAAAACATTTTATAAACTACAACAAACCAAAAATTCTGCCAACAGTAGCTTGATGTCAAGTAAAAAAAGAGGTTGTGAGTTACTGTTTCTTTAAACTTTTCTGTCCCAACTAAGTATTTCTTTGTTCTATTTCAAAGATGTATTTTTCTTTTTGAGCCTGAATACTTAAAGAGAATCTATATTCTTTCAGCTATTCTACTTCTTTGTTTTTGAACAGTGCTGAACTAATTTTGCAATATTTATTTCTGGGTTCTATTTTATCTAGTTTATCTCCATTGTTTGGATGTTACAAGTTTGCGAAGTACATTGGCACGTGAAAAATCAAAAAACTTGGTTCCAAACTCATGACAATTAGTACACAGAACTCTTACAAAGTCTTAGAGAGAAATCACTCTGGAAATTCACAGTTCTGCCTGTTTACAGTTTAAAGATGCTTTCTCAGATCACTCATAGTAAATTAATAAGGCTTATCCAAATTTATCATCAATTATTCCTTGTAAAAAGTAATTTTTCCTCACAGCAAATAAGAACAAAAAAGCATGTCAACTCTTCTTTATATAATTCACTGTAATTTAAGTGATCAACAGCATACTTAGTGCTTTATGTGTTCCTAATTCAGTGCTACACATTCTATTTAAGCTCTGCATTGCATCTTTCCTGTTAGTCATTTGCCTCAAGATATTGAAAGTGGAGAAGATGGGAATTTCATGTTCAACTCTAACTTTTTTTTGAACTCAGCAAATTATTATTAATTCCTTTCTTTCCCTGGCATTTTTTTTTTCCCTCATTCTTGAAGATGGTCAATTTTTTACACCACTCATTTGTCCTTTATGTTATAAACACTAAATATCATTGACATAATGAGGTGGAAGTTTAAAACAGAAAGCCAGATTCTTTAATATGATTAGACTTTTCCATATCACCTAGAAATGTGTAAATTGCGTAAAGAAACTCTAATCAATCAGAATCACAGAGTCTGAGTTTTAAATTTCTCAGAGTATTGAGCTTTGGACTTGGGCACGAGTCTGCTTTTGCTGTGTTCTATGAATTCAGATTCTGCAAGTGACCTCCAAGACAGCCAGAATGAAATACAGTTGCATAAGTGACAGAAGTAGCAGGAACGCACAAAAAATTTGAATAGATCAGTAAAATAAATAATAAAAAAAGCAAATTACATTTTAAAAACCTCCCACTTATTAAGTCATAAACTATATGCAGTATATGTGGAACAATTTACTTAAAGGCCTAAAACTTTTTTTTAAAAGCACAGATCTCTGATTTTACCAAGCGATCATTCAGAGGAAACCAGTATCAAATCTTACTTCAGGAACAATACGTTTGTGACAACTTACCTTACAGCCCTCACAGGCATGCACACCGTAGTGAAATCCAGAGGCCTTGTCCCCACACACACGGCATTCAATAGCCATAAGGGAGTTGGAAGACTCCTCATGAGGTTTATTGTACAACTGGACTTTTTCTGAAAAGTAGGGAGGGGAAGGAGGCTCCATTTTGATTGCACCTGTGTATAGAGAAGATTTAAATTATAAACTCAAAGTATAATTGAATGTATATAAGAAGCAGCAGGAAATAATCACAAGCAATCACTGTAAACATAGCCAGGTTCATAGGTCCGCTTCGTAATACAAAACGAGTAGCAAACAAAGGATGTAAAAGGATGTAAGCTGCTATTCCACTGGTAGTATATACGCTGAAAAACCTTGAAAAGGCAGATTCTGATGTAGAAAGTACATTACAGATTCAGTTTTCAGCTCTGTTGTGTGGAATGATTTGAAGATAGGGATATCAAAAATTTACATACGAAGACTCATACCTAGAAGGCCTTACTTTTCTCAGTATCTAATCTGGTAGTGCTATTTTCAGGTGTTCAGAACTCCCACAGGGAGATGGACTGGTATTTCTAATTCAGCCTAAAAAAATACTTAAGTATCTAATAGACCAATACATTGAATAATATATTATTGGGATGTATATATTTTGGATAATATAATATTGGATAGTTAAAGAAATGCAGCTCTCTCCTGAGAGCAGTGTTCAACTGTGGATGCAGTTTAGAGATACGTTTTGTCTTCTGAAAGTTTCTAATTAAAGAGAGCAATTTGTAATATTGAACAAGCTCAAACAACCAAATATCATTAAATCAATCATTACTGGGCATAAAAGGAAACTGGGACATTCGACACTATAACATTACATCAGATCACGTCTCAGGAGTGATGTAACAGACATAGTATTACAATAAGGTGAATGTTGTTTTTTTTCCCCAGACTGGCTACTCTGTATAAACTAGAAAGTTTTCTTTCCTATATAAACTAGAAAGAAAAAAGAAAAGTGAAAAATTATCTTAGTAAAGACAGAGAGAATTTACCCTACCTAAACTCTACTGCACTCTCCAGCTTAAACAAAAGAAAAATCAATTAAAAGACATTTTTCCAGCTAATAATTTCCTTCATAAGTAACCCAGAGGTACACAGCACCTGCTTCGCTGTAAAAAAATAATCAAATACCACAATTTTCCTAGCAAGAATTCCCTGAAATAATTCCTGTACAGAAATAAAAGTGATGTCAGATGTAAATACATTACGCAGATCTTTAAGAAAGTTGCAGGCACAGCAACCTTACATTCCTACTTCGAGCAGGCATGCACTAACATCTTATTTAAGAATAGGTCACTTCCTTTCTTAAAAGGAGAGTTCCATCTTTTTTTTTTTTTACTCCAGCTGGCAAGAGAGCAGTGTTTTTCTTCATACATAAATAATACTGGCCCATGAAGTTCCGAGGTTATGCCTGCATTAGGAATTCTGAGAGAGTTATACCAACATTGTGACTCAGATGTATCCAGTATTTCTACTCCATCAGTTTCTTAGGCTGCTTGGAATTTAAAAGCTACACATATTAATAATTAATATGCCATGTATGCTGCGGCACTCTAACATCCAGGATATTTATTCTGCACTGTGTGCATAAAGCTTCAAAGGAAAATTTACAGAAAAGATACGAGGTTTCAGAAACACATGGGGGGGTTCATGTGCCCAATAAAAAGTGTTTAATGCCAGTTTAGATACTTTATGATACCCTGCCTCATCTCCAGCTGCTGCTCAGGAAGGGTGATAGCCCGCTATATGTATTCTGTCTTTTCTATCTGCCCTACAAGAGTATCTTGTGAATGTCTCTGATGACGCAGGATACCATTGTTTAGGCATCTGGATACCTCTACATTCTTTTGCTGATAGTACGCTTTCCAGGGAATGAAGCAAATATGAACACAAGGAAAATACAAAAAATTTAAAAACATACTTTGGCAATCCTGGAGCTTGATATCGTATTTGTAATCAATGCTTGTCTGATCAGTTCGTGCAAGAGGAATATCTTCATAGTGTGGTGAAGAAATACTTGAAAAATCAACAGTGGTAAATGGCTTTATGTCGAAGGAATGTGTATGATCATCCATCGCTGACAGATCCACTGGACTTATTCCAAAATTACTGGGCCAAAATGGCATTTCTGTGTCAACCATTGTAATCCCTGAAAACAAACAAAAAAAGAAGCAGACATTTTAAAACAAGCTAGTTATCTCTGTAACGAGTTCAGGCCCAAGCTGAGGTCCAATTGTCTCGCATCCAAAGGGTTGAGATGCACACTCACAACCAGATGTAGGTTTCAGGAGAACGCTTAAGCTCCACCTATGATTCGGCTTGAGTTTGTCACCATACAATGCATTAGGCTGCACAGTAACATTGCATGGCTAACACCGGGCAGTTAACCAAGCTTTGAGGTCCTTAGGAAGGCTCTGAGGTCTCAGGTCATAAAAGCGAGTGACATTTGCTGGCATCCGGGGCTTGGGCTAACCTCAGAAGAGGATGGCTGTCTTTGGTATGCCGCTACACTGAACTGATCCGAGCTGTACGTCAAAAGGCAGCCCAGACAAGTAGTGGGCTCACAGAACAACGCTCAGGTGACTAATCAACCAAAGTATATATGGAAGGGATAACCATCTAAATAATTACGAATGGCGGGATGAAAAACATTCTATAAAATATCCTATTAAAATGCAATTGTATATGTGGTTTAGTAAGCTTTCAAGTAATTAAAAAAAAAATTCCTAAAAACCCAATAAGGTGATATTAAAGCAGCATAACTGGGAAAAAAATAATCCCCTTTTTTGGACAGATAACACTGACTAATTGCATCTCTCAACAGCATGCATATGAATAGAATTAGACATCTTCCACAATTACTTTACAGTTTTGCAAATTCTAATCATCATTCTTCCCAAGTGTCTGAAAATCTTAAGGATTCTTATTGTAAGGAAAAAAACCAGTACCAATCAAACAACAAAAACACACCCCCAAACCCAAAAAATAACTAGTTGGTATTAAATACTGGTGGTTTTCCTCCAAATAACTAGAAATCATTGAAATCTCTACTCATTCAGGAATGTCAAAAGTTTTATCCCAGAGTCTTAACCCAAGGTTTAAGGGAATTTAATTTATGACTTTCCAAATTGCATGTGTATTTTGCAGATCTTGAAAGTAGTAAACAAGAAAAAGCTTCAATCTGCAAAAATCTTCAGCAAATTGAGTGAATTTAGATTGAGGTAGAAAACGTTTTTCCGAGTCCTCTTCTGAGAGTTAGCTGAACAAAAATCCTTGATTTAGACATATTTCAACTACGAAAAAGTCTGTAAGCAACAGCAAGTGTAAAACATTTACTGTTTACAACTACGTTCTGTCTTTAATTTTCCATGATTTATAAAAAGAACGTTCTCATCTAAAAATAGATTAGATGCTATGCAACTTGGCCACTTCGGCTGCTTCATTTGGACTTTAGACCCAGTCAAGTAAGTAGCCTTTAACCTCTAGATAACAGGAACTTTGACTTGATCTACTTTGAATCAAAACTACACTGTCCCACCGCCAAAGTGGTTGTTGCAAAATGAATGTAATGGAACAGACCTGCTCTATAATCATGAGACCATCCTTTGTTTTGACAGGCCTACAGGTAAGCAAACCAGGGACTGTCCTCCCCATGAGCTGTGCTGAAGTGCTCAGGTAGTAACAGGTAGAAGGGGTTACAGTTCTCTTGATCTTTCCTCAGGAAAGTCACCATTGTTCTTCCACCTTCTAGGACTCGCAGCACAACCCGTTAGTTCTTCTACCTTGAACATAGACAACAAAGGTTGTACGATATCTTTCTCATTGTTAAATTTCAGGTAAGAAATTCTCACTGCAGTGAGAACGAAAGAGATGCTACTGCATCCCATGCTGCACAACATACACGTTGCTTCTAGCAGAGCATAAGGGGAACCTACAGCTCCTTCATACTGCCACTCCTGGACACGGATAGAGCCCTGTAAAGCAACCATTGTTTAACAGTGAACTGTTGGCGCAGTTGGCCTAACAGTCGGCCAGCCGCCTACCTGCCCAAAGACTTCGGCCATTGTATGGGACATACGGTCTCATGTTATCATTAATGGAAATAGGATCTATCTATGAGTAGACAACAAAATTTCTAAGTGCCACTAGTGAAAATTACCTGGTGAAATTACATCATAGGTTGTCAGAGTACCTCGGTGTTATATAGCATCTTCCAAATAATTTTTCTGCAAGGATGAACTGCAAATCCCTGGCCATCAACACTGGGAACTGTCTTCCTTAAACAGATTTCCAAATAAAGCAATAAAATAGAATAGACTCCTTCTTAAGTGTCTGTTTTTGTAATTAACCAGACACATCTTTAAAAAAATAAAATCAACAGACATCTAAAATTTAAATATTGGCTTATATTCCTTTAAGCAGGTGACATCAAGAGTTATGTCCACTTTGTATCTGGAAGGCCACCTCAAGAACGAAGGAGGATGCCTCAGGCATAGACCTGTTTGTAGATCAAGTTCATCCCATGGAATCCACAGGATTCGATATGCACAGATGCACCCATGAGGTTACTGCGTGGCCAAGGAACAACTGCAGGTAACTGTGTCATCAGAAGGCAGGAGGACTCCTACTGAGAGCTTCCCTTGCCCAGACACCTCCCCTGCACTGGAGGAGCAGCTGAAGAGGCTTTGAGTACAGGCTTAAAGGCAAGGGCAAGCTTATTCACTCACTGAACAGAGATATACTTCATCACTTGCTCCTGATCTCGACCTTTGTATTACATGCAAAGCAGATGTTAAAACAAAAGTTTTCCTGCGTTGTCCATAAAACCTCTATAAAAACATACAATCTTGAGGTGTTATCACTTTGTATTTTCAATTTAAAAGACTTAGCAAAACACTGAGCTAAACAGCAAGTTAAAGCTAGTCTATATTTCACACCACAGTGAATGACTGTGATGTTTTGAAGAATTTGAGTATGTAACGTGATTAACTCTGTGAAACTCCTGAATGATCGTAACACAGCGTGTGCATGAAATTCACAAGGTACAGATAGACTCCAGCTTAGAAAGACTCAGCTAAGCGTAAAGACCAGAGGTCTGGCTTCCTCGGCACAAATTCCACAAATGAAGAGGGTATAGTAATTCCTTAGCAGGAATTTTCTGGTTTTTGCACAGCTAACTTGTTCCAGCGAAGTCTAACAATAATGCCAGGGCAGTTTCATGGTAGATGTATTTATAGCCTAGAACTGTGACGTTTAAGATTTTCATTAAGTTTTAGAAGCACCAAAATAAAAATAAATAAATAAATAAAATAATCTGTCACTTTAACAAACATTTAATAGGGGGGATTGTATTTCATGCCTGCTCGTTTTTTCCTTACTAATTGGTTGATTTTTTCCTGGGCATCTGTTCACATCACACACACATTCTGTATGCTGGGAATAGAGGAAATAAAAATGCCAAGATTACACTGAAGAGAAAAACAGGGAATCGTGGGTGTACCTATCAGCTACTGCAGGTTACAAAGCAATTCCTTTTTATGCTACTCATATTTCCGCTCTAAGGTAGTAAAAACTCGAATCAGCAGCCATTTACAATTCTTCCAGAAAAAGCCCATAAACTCCACCCCTTCCAGAGGTTAACATCCCATGACTAGTAATATCAGTTCTTCTGATCTTCAGGCAACTAAAAAGGCTTTGCTAAATCATTTGACTACAAAAAATGCCTACTTCCAGTTTTGAAAAATCATTATGCTGTTTATAATTTTGTTTAAGATGTCCACAGCAACAATGCTACACCTATGCACACCCACGTAAGTGTGCATATCTGAAGTCTCCTGTTGAAGTACAAGGCTCTGACACGGTAAAATGCCTTCAGTAGGCTGGATTTACCCAGCGCAACAAAAGGTTTGCATGTACACTTTGCTTGCCTGCCTTTGAAAAGGGTGAACTTTGGCTATATTGTAAATCTGAATTGACACAGCCCTAGCTCTGTACAATTTACGTGAATCCAGTTTCCACTCCCAGTTTCCCGGGAACCCACACTTTTAATCTCACCACAGAAGAGAAACGTTTTGCCTCTCAGGCCTCACAGTTAAGGAACGTGCATCTCTGAGGGATTAACATTCTCCGACAACAGCCCCGCGAGGCAGGACAAGACGGGTGTTTATGTGTGTGCATCTACAGCGGGAGAAACGGAGAACGTGTGGCTCCTACCTAATCTTGGCTTTCCTCATTGCTGTATAAAATAAAACAATTTCTGTGCTTCCCCAGCTATAGGGACTACAACGTCTGTGCAAAAAGGTGGTAAAGGATTATTTTCTTACTATATTTCATGACAGCACAAGGATTAAAATATTTGACTTGCTCTCATTATGCACATATTTCTAGTTTGGTTAAAAAAAGCAGCAAGGTGACCTGCTATACAGATATACCAATCAATAGCTGTTTTTCAAAGGTGCCAATAAATCCACAGTTGCTAAAGGAATCCAGAAGATGCTAGTGTAACAGATTCTGTCCTGCAAGAATATTTCAGGTCAAACTAATCACAAGACCGCTGTTTTCTGCTTCTTTCTCTATTTCTGGATAACAAGATGCAAATTATAGCATTCCTTTATACAACAAAACAGCTAGATGTCAATGATCCCAGATTAATATTATCCATAATTATTTCTGAATTATGAGAATTTTCAGGTTTTCTCAGGTTTTGGATATAAAAATCAAAGCAATTCATTACAGTTTTAAAGTTTGAATCTTCACATATGACTGAGAAGTCTTAGTGAAATTATGGTTATCCTATTCAATTTAATAAAATTTTCTACTACACTGGCAACAAAATGAATGTTACCGTTCAGACTGATTTATATTATAAACGCAGGAACAAAGAAAGCCTTTTATGTGCTAGGTTTATTCTTGCATTATTGAAAACTAAAATGTCAAAAATATTGCTATGTTTAATAGTTTACAACTATTTCTATTTTGTATGTAACTTTACTTGATTTCTCTTGTGTATTTTGTCTTCTTCCCTCCCTGTAAGAGATGAATGCTAACATTTCCCTCTCAGAAAAATAAATAATAAAGTAAAAATTCAATTGTAGTCTTCTTGTGGCTTTTTAAAGAAACCCACACCAAATCATCCAAAGCATAAGTCCCATCAATAGACTGCTCCAGAATTCTTTCTTAAAACTCCCACAAGCTCACGTGAGATCCTGGTAATAAAACCATACGTAACATTGGCTAAAAAGATTTCCATGTGCAAAAATCATTCTCAGCCAACAAAAGAGTACACAAAATCACAGCAGATATTTTATTCACATAAAGACAGGTTAATATGCTTTAGCTTTTAATCATCAAAAAGACCAGAAGCAAATGAGAGAATGCTGTTGAGGTAACATTAAACACTGAGATATGAAACTAGTTCTTATAACTCCCTTTACTTGCATTTAATATCACACAGTCAGCTGCAAACTATTATCTACAAGGAAGTACAAGGCAGCACATGAATCCATCTGATACGTCTGTATTGACCATCATAGCGACAGCTTACACTTAGTTAATCTGGTGCTGATGGTGAGAACCATCACAGCACTAAGTTACTTCATTCAGTAGCAATTGCAAATGGAATTGATTTCCAAATCCTAAGAAAGTTATCCAGTGCATCTTTTGTATTAGGAAAACATAAAATAGAACATAAGAGATGACCATGGTATGAAAAACATCTTGGATCACAAGCTACTCTACCATAAACACTACCTGTGTTCAGTTAACCTGAAAGGCCTGTTGTGCTACATTCTAGACACGCTCTTTCCAGACAAAACTACCAAAAAACGACCCTAGAGGTATTTAATGAAGCAACCAGAACATCCTAACCTCAAATGAGTTACAGAAAATCAGAAGAAAAAAAAAAAAATAGTTAAGGCCTCCCAGCTTTGAAACATGACTAAAACCAAGGCAATGGTATAGTTGTACTACATAGACAGGTATAAATGGGCCAAATAGCTACACAATGCAAATACTGGGTTTTGTTGGGTTTTATTAATTAAAATATATTTCGTGGAATAGTTTGAATTTCATCTTGTGTAAATGTGTTAGTTTGTCACGTCAAGTCATATGCGAGTACTGCATGAGACTTTTGCCAATTAATTTACTTAGAGCAGGCTCAGATCATCTCTGAAGTAATGTCATGTATAAGTTGGTGAAGATCACACAACCATTGCTAGCTTTTAAGAAAAATGTAGAGATGGTGAAGGGTCAGCTTGATATGCCAATATATTTGATTTATTTATCTATTTAAGAGGAACAATAAAACATTTTATGTCTGCCTTGTGAAAACACATCTACCCTAAATGACGGCACCACATCCGCTGAATTAAAAACCTTCATTGATCTTCTAGAAGAGAATGCTGCAAAAGCAACACAAGAAGAGAAAGGACAGTCTTGTGATAAAACAATTGCATTGCCCTTTCAATAACTCCGTTCTTTCATTGCCTCTGACACAGAAATTCTATGTGGCAACGAACAAGTAGTTCAAGCCAACATTTTCATCAGTGCTGTTTTCAGATCCTAAATGTGAGGCATAGGGTCTGGTGATACACTGTGTTCAGAAAGTAATTAGCTGATGTCTCTGGAAAGTGGAGATGGTCATCAGTTCTAGTAAGACTTGGAAAAATGGTATCACTTTGTCCTAGTCGTTGTTCTGGTTATTTAGAGAAAATTGTATCATCTTACTGCATTTACTTTATCCTGGAGGGAAAAAAAAAAAAAAAAAAAAAAAAAAAAAAAAAAAAGAAAAAGAAAAGAAAAAGAAAGATGCTACTGTTTAGACTTTTGTCTCAGGTCTCCACTTGTGCAATGAAAGAACATCATCTTTCCCCCACCTCCCCACCCCTTCTCTGTGTTATCATTAAAATGGCAATCTTCTTCGGCAGATATGGTATTACTCTACCAATTTTTAATGTTCCTGATTATGCCTGAGTACAACAAAGCTTTAGGCGTAGTTTAAGCCTTTAGGAGATCCCTTATTCAATCATGAAAATGATGTATTGTTCATTCCTAGTGTGTGCCATTGTAACAGACTTTAATATACATCGTTTGCATAAAATAAAGGTAATTTGGTTTGAGATAAACCAAAATGTGTGAATTTTTCCTATATCTCAAACAATGATTCAAAGTTCTTGGACATAGTCCGTTTAATTCATTAAAACAACTACTGTATCTTCTGCAAGTTCTTAAATCTAACAACCGCTCCCTAATATAGGAACTGTACTACTTTGTGTGCTGTTGCTGCAAAGTCAGCAGAGGGAGCACAACATAACTAAAAAACCCCCTCTTTCCAAGAACTCTGCTGACACAATCAGTGATGCTCTTAAACAAACAAACAAGCAACAAAGTACGTAAAAAAGCCTTGTTGGTTGATACCCCCAGTTCAGTGTCTGACAAAATCAGTAAGCTTCAAACTGCAGCAAGAAGAACAAAGTCACAGCAAAAAGCTATGAAGACTTGCTTTAAAAATTCCATTACAGAATTTTGTATCGTTATGTTTGCATTACCAAGAAGCAGAGATAAAAAGGGTTAATTTTTTTTTTCTTTCTATCTATGCACATACTCAAAACATTGGTATAAGTCAGGGCAGAAATTGTTTCATTTATATGATGACACGGGCACAGAACAGCAATGTATTGGTAGGACTTCAAGTAGTTATCCAAAGCAGTCTTTTTCCAAGCAAAGTACGCATTAGAAACCACTATGATTGCAGAAAAAGGACCCAGGCTTACTCAGGCAACTGATAGATTAAGTATTGACACACTTTTGCACTGTAAATTCAAATGTGGTTTGAAAGCTCGGCATTGCCTTTCAGCATGCCTACCTAGAACTGTGTACTGTAGTGGGAATAAAAGTACTTCTGCGTGCCCCTTGGAGTCAAGCACACTCCTGCTTGTAGCACTGTCTCAGCAGACCTTTCTTTTCAAGCATGAATTTATCAAAAAGAACAAAACTTTTATGGATTTGTTTCAATTAGAGAACTCTAAACTAAAGCTCCCTGCCCCCCTTAATTTACCTGTAAAACCAAAGAAAATACTTAGTGTCCTCTAGCAAATGTTGAGTGTCAAAACCAGCTCCATAATAACAAGTTAGTGAAGAAATAACTTCATGGATGGTTTGGTGCACTGCTTTTTATATCAGCCCTGACTCCAAACATGGCCCAAAGATGAACATGTCCATTATGAAAGATACCAAAAAGATGCAACATTGACAACACTTTTCAAAGAATGGGAATAAACATTCCTTATTAAAAAAAAAAAAAAAAAGCCTAAAGCAGAGGAGGAGGGATGTATCACCACAGCGGCAGGGTGCAGCAGGGGTTAATCATTGAGTGGGAGGGGTATGAGCTTATGAAAGTCTCCTTTTACAGCCTGCTGCACTAACCTGCAGAACCAGCACAGGACCAAAATTCTGATAGGAAAAAAAAAAAAAAAAAGCAATAAGTGGAATGTTAAGGGTGTGACAACAAAGCAGGTCCTCCCAGGAACACTGCCACCAGAGGCAAGTTCATGTCACAGCTCCACAATGCAAACCACAGAGGAGTGTTGAAGACTGGATGGCTTAAGAGCCAAGCTGAGAAATCCAAGTGATGCACTGTGCAAGGGCTGCAGAGAGCAGTGACACTGAGACCCTTCAATAAGCCAAATAAAAAGTAAACCCATTCATCCTCTCAGCAAGGACACACAGTAAAACATCAGAAGGAACTCGAGAATCGGTGTAAATCCAAACACTTGAAAGGGCCAAAAGCAAGCCACTCATAAATCAGTGGGAAATATATTTTATTCATATAACTGAATTATAACTACAAGCTGTGTTCGCTAAAAGCACAGTCCATAAAATTTACTACCATGTTTAGGAGGTAGCTACTAATAGAAACAGGAAAAAAAAGCCAGGCCATTCAGGGCATAATAGAGCTGTTCAATTGAAAATATATTCTCTACTCTGTGCCTATGGAATTCACACAAAATGGTAAATGGTCTGGGTTCTTATTTGAAATAGCAGCATTTTATACCCTTGCAACAACATAAACCATTGTAAATATAAATGCAAATGGGAAACAAGCTCAAAAATGTCACAGGCTACTCAGATTTGCTACAAGTTCTACCATCCTGTTTTAATTATTTAATGTAGTGTTGTTGCATTCTGGTACTGGATAGCTATGGATGAAACCTGAAGTTATTTCGGGGATATAAAAGAAATCAATTGCAAGGCTGTGCTCAATTAACAGCTTAAATAGAAATTGAGAACTTTGGACAGTGGGAGATAGCTGTATAAGAAATACTGATTTATATATCTGAAAAGTTTTGTAGGCAGATAGATAGCTCAGATTTAAGCAAAACAGCACTTCAAAATCACAGAGAACATAACTACAAAATTCTGGAAATGACATAGTGTTGGGCTCCCAGTGGTGAAAGACTGACTACAACAGAAATCAAAGTGTTCCACTGTTGCCACAAGGCTGACCGAACACTGAGCTGTAGAGATAATTTCTGCTTTCTTAACTCAGATTCAAAGTTGGTGGGAAAGCACCCTCCAATTGTTCTTAGAAATACTCGTGCAGAAAAACTGCACGACTTTCTAGCTGCAGGCAGCTGCAATCCATGCTTTGTGAGGCACTGTGTATCGAAACTAAAATTAATCCTGATGAGACTTATCTTCCAATGCTTACTGTTCAAAAAAAGTTTTAAAAAATACACACACTCCCCTTCAAAACAGAACTGATTGCTGTTTCATTCCATTGAACAAAGAAACCTGAAAAATAAGATATCATTAGATTGCTAATATAAGAATCAGAGTAAACATCTACAGAATTCTAACGGGCAAAGTTCGTATATCGGTATTTACAATATGTCTATTTCTACTAGTAGAGCCTATATCTGGATCGTTTTGGTTTTGAGGGATGTGAGGAAACCAGAAACAAACACCACGTCCCTAACTTGCACTGGTAATATTGTAAAACTATCTCATGATATAAAATGTAGGCGTTCCTCTTTATGAATCACTGTGATTTAAAAAAGGATACTGGTAGATAGGCAATGAATCACATTTGATTTTGTAATCAGAAAAAGCTGGCTTCTTAAGAGAGACCTTTGCCCCCTTTGGCAAAGCACAACAACTAAATGTGCCAAGCTACTAAGGAGTAGGCCTTCTCTTGTCATCTAAGTGGCCCCACAAGACTGAAGGAAGTAATTGATTTTAAAATGTACAAACCCATGCTGCGTTGTATACAAGAGAGCAAAGCTTTGTCAACTAGAAAGTCAGAACACAACTCAATTGACAAGAGCATTAACATTCTCAGAACCTTACGTGGCTCTGAGATGCCACGTACCTTTTATAACGGGCATTTATCTGTACTGGTCTGGTGAAAGTTTTACTAACTACAGGAAATTCACATAATTCAGAAACTTCATATTTGTGCAGCTTAACCTACACTTTTTTAAAATTTTGGTTTTGTTTTTGCCACTGACTCAATACGAGAGAACAATCTGCTTGCAGATTCTTCGCAACTGGATTCTTGCTGTGACTAGGACAGTGTTTCAGAAATCCTTCCATATAGCCCCATACAGGTGTACAATAAGACAATATATTTTTTTTTACTTAACTTAAAAATAAAATGTTATAACATAGCATGGATATAAGCTCTTTTTATTAACTAACAAAAATAGAAATAACTAAATCGTTAAGAAACCTTTTCATTCCCTAAGTGCTCAGCCAGATGTATAAGTTCCGTGCCTGCCATTACAAGTATTTTAAGAAAAAATTCCACATTCAGAAGTTTCAGATGCAGACTTACGCATAACCTGTGACTGCGCCTTCACACTTGTCTTGAAGTCAATAAAAAGGTTTATAGTGTTTAGGCCACAGTCAAACAAAACACTCACTTATATGCTTTATTTTGAATGTTGTATTATTGCTCATGGTATGTGAACACCTGCTTAAAGTTAAGCACTTTTAAAAACTCAGTTCCTGGCTAAGGAATGACATCTTTAGCTAGGGTATATTATTAAATTACATGTCATGCACATGTCTACACACAAATAAATCAATGTATGTTGCAATACAGATCCATAAGAAATTATGTTCTCAGAAAATGCCACATTTTCTACGTAAAATTACTGTTTCTCACTACCCACAGTGACAACACTGTGCCCAGAGCTAATAAACCAAACTCACAGCTACCACGAAACCCTCGTTGCAATGTTTAGCCAGACGCCTACTGTACATTTGGAACAGTGCTGTTTCCTATTTAAAATATTCAAGTACAGTAGAAATGCTATCTCAAACTTATACTGTGCTCACACATGATTCATGACATGAAAATTTGCAAATTCCTCTGTTGCTCCATAAGCCTTTGCAAGACTATCAAAATTTAAGCGTGCAGTATGGCAAAATACACAAGAGCAGCTAGGTAAGCACAGCAGCTATTTACAAGACAACCTTACGCGCCATTCCTTATTTGGTTCCATTACATCATTATCACTGTGTCTTTTAATGTAGTTTAATATACTAATCGGGGACTCTAGTCTCTAAAAATAGTGCTTAGTCAATAATTATCAACTAAGGTACCCATTTAGCAAGAAATTTCAGAATGGATGAATTGCATTATGGGATGCAAATCTGAAAACAAAGTTTGTATTTCTTTTTGAAGTGTTAAATACTTCAATAGAAAATGTTGTATGTTATGTGCACAATATCCAGATTATTTTTTTCTTCTAAGATATTTTAGGTGCAATGAATTTTACACTAACACTGGAGAATTTTTATAATAATAATATGCACACAATCACCTAAAACTTTCTCAATCCACTTACTAGTAGTGGAAAATTTGTTGAGATCTTTTTTAGGGATACATAATACTGTTTGTAAGAAGCTGGGGATTTTTTTTCTTTCCTCAGACTCTATCATGTCAGGGCTTTTTAATGTTCACAAGACAGTAAACTTGAGTATTGTTTCCAAGAGATGAGCTAATAAGGCATACAACAGTTACAGGGTAAAATATACTCATTAACATCCTAAATGCAGTTCCCTGCCATGGCAGAATACTGAATACTCCCACAGGAAGAGGAGGAGGAGGAACAAACGCAACATGAGTTTAAACTCATTCCTTGAATTAAATCCCACTTTTAAAGTTTTTCCTGGCAGTGAAACACATTGCAAATTATCCATAAAAATGCTTCTCTCATATCAGGATGAGTTGTTTTCATCACAAAGCTGTCATCTTCTAAAATACTAAAAATGCAAAATGTATTTCAATATGGTAAGACTGTACGTAGGGCCCATATAATGTCACCAAGCACTATCACTTACAATATTTTAACCTCTTGAACAATCACTGCGGCCTAAAGGGCTAAAAACCACCATGTTGCAAAACTCATTCACGAATACAAACATGCCTAGTGCTATTTGTGCGGTATTAAATACAGAAAGTATCTCGGCACGACAGGGAGCACAATTTCCTATATATGTGTAATTATAGATAAGAAAAATTATGATTTCTGACATACGCCAAGTATAAGAAAATACTCTCTGTATATGTGTGTGCACAGCCACTGAACTCTGTGATGGGAAGCCAGTTCAAACACATTAAAGCCTGAGGAAGTACATAAACAGTACCAAGGAGGGCTTAACTTTTAGCATTCTCATCTTCAGGATGCCCCCAAATCAAGCTAGCACGAAAACATGGGCAGATTTTGTGTGGAATACAGTTGTTTACACACAGTTATTGAAGCGTATTTTCATTAGCTGCTGAAACTCTTCTATCAGACACTTCTAAACGTGGAAGGGTACTACCAGCGGCACGCATACCACTTCAGAGTGCCACGTTGCCCAGCGCAGAGCTGGAGGACCATACTCTTTACTCCATCGCAATTGTTGCCATTACTCTGACAAGATAAACACCAGGCAAAAGAAAAATGGGTACCCCACTTGGATTACATATTAACAGCAGGCTCTGTACCACCCTACAGTGAAAGTACAACTAAAATAATTCAATAATAGAGACGTGAACTTTTGTACACCTATCATCGGTTGCACAAATGTATCTCTTTCATCTTTTAAATTAGCAAAAAAAATTCACCTTCTCAACTGTACGAACTAAGCAGCATATAACCTGCTCAGCCACTTTTCAGCAATAGAGCAATCTCCTGTCATCTGACTGCTGTACTTTTGACCCTCCAAAATATTCCCAACTAAAATATGTTGACATGTTTTTACATGTGATTCAATAATTATTGTTCTCAATAGTGTAGGATACTTATCACATATTTAGATCAATGTTCTTTGCATCTCACGTACTCCATCTTTCTAAACATTAATTTTTCCAGATAGCTTTTAAACTATCCCATCAAGGTGACTTCAGGCTTCCTACACAAGGAGGGAAGAATCAGGTCATGAGTAGGGTAAGCTTGCTTTTGTAACTGAAATTGCAACATTGCGCAACACTGTGAGAAGTATTAAATGAACACCAGTAAATTAATTACAAATTGCACTCTAAATTTAAGTTACCTTGAACAGTTCTACTTCTGAATCTTCTATTGGACTACAGGACAAGAGCATCAAGAGAATCTTCCCTGTTCTTGGGGGCTTTTTTGGGGCCAGTATAAAATCCCACATAATATAACATTGTACTCTGTGTGTCATTCCAGAAGAAAAATAGGTGGAAACTGTCTGAAGGAAGTTTAGCACTGAAAACTGACTATCATAAGAGCTATGTATAGAATACTCATTTTAAAGCTAAATAATAGCAACCTAAGAAAAAGAATACTGAAGTATCAACTGCAAAAACCTCAGCATTGCGTTAGCAGCAACTCACCTCCTTTCATGTTTCTCTGTTTCTTACTTTCAACAGAAATTATAGGAATTTTGTTAGGAGTCCTCTATTTCATATACTTCAGAAGGACTTCTGGTAGACTGGAACTTAAAGCTATAGTAGCTACTGAACACAGAAAAACAAACCACTCAAACAGAGCCCAGGATCAGAGTTATTGTGAAATAAACAGTACCAAGAAGCCCTAGGACAGAACTGTATTATCCTGAGTTCTAAACTAAATAAAATGGGTCAAAGCTATAAGTTTATGGGCAAAAAATTTCCCTAGCAAACTCTATTTAGACCTGGACTTTAGTCTATACGTCAGACAAATCAAACTACTTTCAATTATGTCATTTCTCTTCCTACCATCTAATACTAACAAACAAAACTCCCTTTATCAATCAAAAAGAAAATATCACAATATGTGCATTCAGATAATGGATTACCAGGGCAACATTATTTGATAATTCAAAAAAAGGATGCGCCTTCTGTCACCCATCCCTCAGTAGTTTTCTGAGAAAAGACAGCCCATCACAAAGGTTTCTGACAACGTGACACAAGTCTTTGGGAGTGGCGCAGAATTTGATAGAGATGTTTAACTCTTATCCAAATGTCATTTTCAAGGGGAAAAAAGCCCCACAAGATATTTCTATATCCTAAAGAGAAAGGTAACTTAGTAAAGACACTGTGGGTAAGTGCTGTTTGAGCCTGTCTCCCTGTAGCCCTTTGATAAGAAAAAGTAGACAAAATATTTGCAGGGAAAGAACATGATTCTGTCCTTCATTTAATTTCAAAGTCATTAATGCACTTCAAAAAACCCTTAAATATAACCTGGATAATGATACATTAATGCAAAATTCTACAAAATCCTGACTTTATCACTGATGCAAAACTTACTGCATTTTCTATAAGAGACCTGGTAAGGTTTGGATTTTAAAACAGGCATGAAAACTGAAAGGAAAGAATGTCTTTGATCTCATTTTCTGTTGGGTAATTCTTCCACGATGTTATTAATATCCTAATATGTCTACTATGACTTGTGCCTACTTTGCCAACCTTTCTGTTTTGAAGTAAAAGTTTTTCCAGTTTGCCCATTGAAATTGCCTTACTTTCCCCCTGAATAAATAAATATTTTTACCTGTCAAGGTATGGAAATTCATTCCCCACAACTCACTTTTTTCTTCCTGTGAACCGTATGTCACTCCTGCATTTCCTGTAAATGTCACTCCTGGGTTTATCTATATTAATGTTTAAGCAAACATATATGCCTGGCAATAAATAGCATTCATTTAGCAGCTCCTTGGCTTTTGCTACTGTTCTTTGCTTCTGCAATAAACTAACATTTTAAAAACTGTGTTTGATGTTATTGTTCAGTTATTAATACCGGTGATCTTCAACACACAGCATCCACGCGCAGCAAGTCTCCCTGCAGTCACACACTTCGACACTCAAAGTCAGCAGAGGTTTGATCTGCGTAGTGTCTGTATAACTGTACGGATCATTCTATTAAAAGAAGATGGAAACTGGTGTTGCTATTTTTGACAATAAAATTTCAAGAGTTAAAGTGACGTCATTTTAGGACGCCAAACAGAAAGTAGAGTATCCACAGCTAAGAACAACTTACTGCTGGGAAGAAGTTATTAATGTGTACTTTCAGAATTTTGTTATTTTTAACAACTAATGCTAAACAATGATTTTTGCAAATTTCTTTGTTTTCAGCTATAAAGAATCTCCCAAATGCTTGACTAAATCAGTACAGACTCTGACTGCACGCTGTATTTTGCACATAGATATTGTGAAGAGCATGAAGTGCCTATTAGGTCTAAGCTAGAAAATCTCTGTGTGCCCCGTCACCTATGATCATATGGATTTCAGACCCTGCGAAGCTCTGTATATGACAATTGCCTATAGAGATCCCAGTTCATGTAAACTTGCCTGCTTTTTTTAAAAATACGGACTGCCATTCCATTTCTATCTTTGACAGCATTTGCTAGTTTCGGTTGAGGAAAAAAGTGTATAATCAAGTTCTATCTCTGAGGCAGTAAGATTAATAATTACAGGGTTATGCAACATTAACAATAGTAGTAAAAGCAAAGCAGCTATGTTAAATTTTAAACAGCATTAAAAAGAGAGGAAGAAAGAGATTGAGAAAATTTCAGTTCCCTTCTCTGTCATGTGTTCTCATCATCATCTTGTTTTTTCTATATTTAAAATACTTTAAGAATGTCTTCTGTGTGTAAGCTAAAAGGACAGCCAACAGCAAACCTTTCAGTTTCATGTCATGATAACTAGATGTACACACCACAATTCCAGACAAAAATGTATATTTAAATACTACATTTATAGCTAATTTTTGCATATTTTTCTAGAACATTTATTAACATGGGGTAAGTTAGTATACTAAAAAAAAAAATCATATTAACCTTCTGGAAAGTGTTATTTTGAATAATTACATGCAACTATCTCTCTCTACTCCCAATATGCACATCATTTTCACATACAAACCAGAAATTATACACTGGAATTTTGCCCATATACTCTGGGATACTTGATAACTTGATTGTTTTATTTTTATTTCAGCTATTCATCTTTAATTTGGACAGAATACCAATAGTTAGCCTTGCAATAAATTATATTGTCATACCCCATTATTCTTTTAAGGAGATTCGTTTTCTAGGCAAGCAAGTTTAGTTTGAGGAACTAAAAGTTATTACTGTGACTTTTCGTAACCCCTCAAGTAGGCTTATGAAAAACTAAATATCATGTGGCTCTGATATATACCAAGGATAAGTTATTCTGACTTTCTACTGTTCTAACTTTTTTGTAATTGCTAAACAAAAAAAAAAACTTCAATAGTTTGCAAGTTTCTATACGCTGAATTTGAAGCATGATCACAAGACAGATGGTTGATCTCTTCAAAGATTCAGTTATATTTGAAAGGAATCATACTAAAATACTACTGAGATTATCACAAAAAAAAAATTCTTAAGGGACATCTGGATTACATCCAGTGCAATGTACTGTAATATAGCGCTGACTGTCAGGATAAGACACTCGCATTCATGGTCCCTGCAAAACTCCCACTGGAACTTTTTGAACCACCTCTAATCCAAGAGACCTCTCACTTTCACTTTCTACTAGCAATATATCATCACAAAGTAGGTTAAACACCAAACTATTTGCAAAGCAGAATTTCCATTGGTTTACAAAACAACAGTATTCACCTCAGCTTTACACAGGCACACCTTTGCACCATAAAGGATGAACTCACAAAATGTATGTGGCATACTGTGTAAAACCAATACAATTAGACAATGGTCTCCCCTGTATTGTGAGAATTCCTAAACCGTTTCAGATGTAAACTGGTAGGACTTGGTTCATTCTTTGGAACTATGGAATATTTTCTACAACTCTACGTAATATGCTTACTGAGTCAGAGAAGGTAATTTGGGGTCAGATACTGGCTCCTTTAAAACTGATGGTAAAATTCCCATGGGTTTACTTAATTTACCTTTTGCGGGATGACAACACGTGTTTATGAACAGGAATTCTGCACCTCTTGGTCAAAATCTGAATATAACTTCTTCAAAATCTCTGCCGACACAAACATACATACCATACTAAGCAGGCTCTACAAGTGAATTTCCTCAGACATTCTGAGGAAGTTATTGGTCTATAACTCTAGGTTAGGGAAAAGAATAGGAACTATTGATACTGAGATCGCAATAATACATAAACAGATCAATAAATAGCTTCCTCACAAGATTTACATCTCAATGAAAGCAGAAAAAGTTGGCAATTCCATTATGTTTGTCAGATACACACCCCATGCCCCCCCCAAGATTATCCGTGGGCTGTGTACTGTGAATCTCAGAGCTCAACTGGATCTTCCATCTTGCCAGTTGTATCTTTATTTTACTATTTGTTCTCGGATGTTAAAAACACTGTTGGAAGTAGTCCAGAAATACATTGTTGAAAAATTGTTAATGCCCTAGTCATACAATGTCATTTTGAAGCTCCCTGGGAATTTAGATTTGCACAGCTTATTAGGATATGACCTTTCCCTTGATTTTTTATTTTAAGATCAAGTTAACATGAAATTTCCCCAGTGGGAGTTGCTGCGTTTCCTTCACAGATAAGGAAAAGAGCAATGGCAACTCTGCATAGAGACAACTTTCATACATTTCTACAGTACGGACAACTTTGTGGTCTTGACAGACATCCAATGCATTCCTAGAGGTTGAGAGGAAAGTCATGCGGTATGTTAACAAAAAAAAAAAAAGAATCCGACAAAAGCAGGAACATAACAAAGGTATTTCCCTGAATCTTTCACCCTGTTTTGTTTTGGTGGTTTTTTTTTTTTTTTGTTTTGGGTTGTTTTGTTTTTTTTGGTTTTTTTGTTTCTTTTAATGTCATTTGAGATTAAGCTTTTAGGAATTGTAAAGCCTATGGACCCCTTGCATTCAGAGGATTAGGGTAGCACTGGCTGTAATATAATGGCTTGTTTCTGGAAAACATTCATATTCCTTTGGGTGAGCAATTACCACCTCTACAGCACTTCTATTTTTCTCTTCACGATACAGATCTTGTCTCACAAATTCACATACTTCAGCATTTCCATGGTTATTAGATTAGCATAATTTTCCATGGGATCTCGTGAAGCTGATCTAAAAGCAGGAGGCTGAAAAATCGGTTCTCAAAGTTTTCCTATGTGGCAGGTATTCAAAATGGCCAATGGGCAGAATAATATCTCAAGGTCCTTGGTGGTCAGTGAGAGGGCCGATTCAGAACGGCTAAAGTAGTCTCTTGCTCTAAATTATTCCATAGACATCTCTCCCTTTGTGATATGGGCTGATTACCAAATACCAATAACAGTGTTTAAATACTTATATATAGTAAACATTTATAATAAAGACAGGTAGATTCAACATTTCTCACCCATATCTCTCTATGTTGATGAAGCCCACAGAGATAATTAGTTAAACAATTAGAAGCTGAATGATGCTGCTTATATTTGAAAATTTTTACATGGTCAAAATTGCAAAACCTAATAATTTTATTCTCTCCTGAACAGAAACTTGTTAAATTTTTTCACTGAAAGTAAAATCAGTGGGTCAATAAAGAGACGGCTAAAAAGAATTAAATACTTTGCTTACTGGATATTCAGGGTACAAGTTTTAGACATTAAGCCTTTGCTATGCAAACAACATTTTTGCTCAGCTACAGATACCAAAAGATGAAAAGAAACTGATGATGAAGTAAAAAAAAACCTTTTTCTTAACTTTTCATATAAGTAGTCTGCTGACTTAGTGCTTCAGGGAGGCATTGTGCATATAATGTGCCTGTAATGATGCCACATTAAGTAATGCAGTATAACATAAATTCATCACAATCATATTGCAATGTCATGGCAGTGACACATCCAACAAAACAATACAAAGATTCAAATGATTCCCAAAACCAACTTCAGCCAACTTCACGAGTTTCATTGGTCTGCAGTTCTGCTCATAGTAATGATGTACATTGTCTGCTGTAATTTGGCCACTCAAACAAAATTAGTCCTTAATTTTCCTGCAACAGCTGTTAAGAGGGGGATGTCCCCATTAGTTAAATTTGCATTTCCAGAAACAGCCCTTCCTCTTTCAATGACTGACAAGAGGCATGGGTTTACTACCCTAACAAGCCAACAGCAGACAGCCCTAAAACCAATTTAGATTATATGCAGACTGTAGGAGTTAATTTGCAATTGATTTGAAGCTAATCTGTCACTCCTGGGTAAGTACAAACTCATTATCTACATCACCAGTTAAAGACATCTATGAAACTTATGTATCTAACAAAGGAGTACACAAATCCAAAGCGATACGATTTACTGTGTATCGTGGTAGACTACGCTTATGCCATATCTACCTAACTTTTCTGCAAACAAATCTACCAAGATTCTAGAAGAATGATAATAATATAGAAGGAAAAAATTACAAGCTGAATACTACAAATTTACAGGAAGAAATCTGTTGGCTATCAATTTCTAATAGAAGAGTGTATCAGCAGGCATGTTTGAAAAGTGATTCAACAGAAATTGTGTATCTTTTTCTACTCTGGTGACAGAGACTCTCAATGCAGATGCATAGCGTAAGCACTAAAAGTTTATTTACAGAGGGCAGGACTGAACATTTCATGTGAACACATTGAGACCATGATAAAGAGCTTTGTCTCCCATTACTAATTTAAAGAATTGTGATTCGGTGCTCCCAACACACCTATAATTGAATTCCTCAGTCATAAAATCACTGGTGCCAAACAAGTTCTGATATCTTTTATCAAGCCTCTTTTTTTCTTGTCATTTGTTAACGTATTTCTTATGGAGCTTTTCTTCTTTTTATAGATACATTTGCTTTAGTTATAAATTAACCCTGGAATTTACTCTCCCAGAGGCCACAAACTGGTTTTTTATTCTCTTGAAAAAGTTTTAAGCTATATGAATTTATGATTTGGGACAATTTTGAATAACAGTTGGCAGTTCAAACACAGAGGAAAGGAAATTTCAGAAGATTGACAAAGTAATTAAGAATAAACTGAAAATGTTTATACACTTTTCTGTGCCTTCTGCTCTGGAAGCCACGATTAATTTACCAAAAGGGAACATATTTGCCTGTGGGATTTCTGGTGCCTCCAGTTCCTTATAGTAATACTAAGACACAGTCTCACTCCGAAATGTCTTTCTAAGAAGTTCCATATTCGGTGGGTCCTGAAGACAGGCAGCACATCCCCAGAGATATGCAGAATACTTTAAAGTTTAGACTCAGATGCAATTTGAACCGTATTATAAAAACATTAATATTTGTTTAATAGATTGATTCAAATAATGACCATTAAAAGACTAATTTTTCATTTGATAAACGTAATCCTAACACAACAAGGCCTATAACATTTGCTGTTTCCAATTGTGTGTCTTTGTTGGTCTCTTCCACTTCAGCCCCAATAGTTTTGTAAAACATTGGCTTGTTTCAACCAGAACTGACTGCAGATTAGAGGAGTTTTAACACCATATGCCTCAACTGTTGTGTCACCACTGAAAGAGCAACAGTTTGAGATCATCCTCTAATAAATATCAGAAAATCCGAGTGAAAAATTCCTAGAAGACATATCCATAGGAAAGTACCTTAACTGGGTCTGCTGTTCAAAGAACAATTTGTATAAGGACAGAATCATCTTTGTTAACAGCCAGGATAATACAACACTATTTCCTTTATTTGTCCTTCTGTGCTACTCCAGGCTTCATTACAAATCATATAAGTTTGAAAAATTTGATCTGATTTGACATAAACACACCAAATATCCTTTTTTTTTATGGTTTAATTCCTGTTTTAGCTAAGATTTCCCAAGGTGGAGCAATTTGAAAAAATATGCCTGCAAGATTCAGAAAACAGGAAATGATCTTACGGAACTTTGCATTTCTGGATTACTCTTCCTAATCCAGTTTAGACTGGCTCTGGTTGTGCTGCTGTGTACAATGCGTACACCATGCTGACTTAATCCAGTTTGGGGTGGGTTAAAAATGACACTGGTTTCTTTTTTAAAAATTACTTTACATTATTAAAGTCAGTTATTTGAAGTTAAGATATTAAAATTTTCATATTACATTGTGCTTTGGGTCTCCAATTTGTCGTATTTTTATTAGTTAGTGCATTGTCCTCTCGAAAAATGCTGTAACTTGCTCTATATTTCTTCTTGAATGCTTCATTTGCTTAATCACCTACAGTAGGTTCTTGCTATGTCTTTGCTAGTCTTAACAAAACATTATATTCTGCTCCTTTAATTGAATTGACAGTGACACAGCTGAATGGATTTTAACAGTCAAAATATTTATCAATTTTTACAATGGAAATGAGGTTTAAAAGAGTAGCCAGCTTTTCAAATATTTTAGCTCTCGCATCTTCAAGTGCTAAAATACATTTTCATCTGGTTAGACTTTACAATTCTGTGCTTCATGTTTCATTTTAAAAAAATAAAATAACCTATGATTTCTTTCATTGGTACTAGTTGGGAAAAAGCAGTCAGTCTGATTTGGCCCTAATATTCATCCCTGAAGCCACTCAATTCAAGGAGATGGAGAACATAAAGGTCAGGTTGCACTGACTACCCTGAAGGATCAGAACCATAAAGTTATACATAAGTATAACCATCTACTCTCACACCTTGTGTACACATTTCATAACTTTGTTTGCACTGTGTACTTTCACTTGAGCCAAAAGGAATTTTCAGAGCAAACAAGTTGTAATGTATTCTTTAAAGGTAAGTTACAATGTTAGTTATCTATAGTTCTTGGAACAGACAGTAGGACAGTAAAAATGTCAAAATATTTTTCATATTTTTCAGAGCTATGACTGTGTCATATACAAGCATCTTACTAAATTGTGCTCAGGACAGATGTACAATTTTTGCCATCATGCAACACAAGCTCCGATAACAACTTGATCCTTCACTAGGGGTTAGAAAAATATTTTAGGAGTATTTTTAAAAATTTTGAACTTGACATTATATGTCCTTTTTATTTATATGTCAGCCAAACAGACAGACAACATCAACTAAATGAGTTACATAGATTTTTCTTTTCATAAACTGCCAACCACCTACAGCCTCTGCTTTGCCAGACTTAAAGCTTCATTTCTTTCTTCTGTCCTGTAAGCTTTCAAACTTACAAAGATCTCCAAGTTATAAATTATTAGGCTTGTTAGCACTAAAAATCTATGAATGGAGCACTAAGCACAGCTCATCTTGGTCTGTAGGTGGGAAGAGACTTGAAAGGAAATTGTAACAAACCTGAGAGGCGTTTAAACTAATTCAGTTAAAGCTATACTAATAAACTAAAGAGTACTAGGACACTTTCTATGGCCATATTTGTTCCACTCATATTATCAAACTCTTTTGTCGTCAGACCTGGGTGGCAAAACTTAAACGGCCTGTTGAAAACGGTCCATGGCCCATGCTAACACCCGAAGTATTTCTTGTAAGTGACTGGCTGTTAGTGGGCTGAGCTAAAACCAGACCAAGGACAATTCTAAGAATTTAACCATTTAGCAATCCAGTTCCTGACTTTGTGCTCAAGTTACAGCAATTTTTTAATTTACTAGTATAGACCCAGCTTTTGAGTTCTAGTAGACTTCTCTGACACTAGGGAATATAATTGCTTTGGGGTGTAATCTTGTTTTTCCTCAAATTCACTGAGTTATTTAATTTTGTATCAGCTTTTTTTCCCCCTAAACGTTGCCCTGCAGGCTGGCAATACATGCAGTAGGTACTCTTAGCTTTCAGGAAGGGGAAGCAGGCAACTCTGGAGATGCTCAGCATCAATGTGAATGTGAATAAGTCTCTAGAACTCTCACCAAACATGCATTTCCTTTGAACACTGTTTTATTGAGCACTAACATAAAATATACTGAACTATTTTTTCCCATACTCGCACTTCATTTCAGTGCAAAAAGAAACTGCAGAGATGGAAAACTCTAAGATACAAGTTACATTCTTGATACTTGGACAAAGCAAGTAAAATGATCAAGCTCCTGTAACTGACATCTAACAGAGGCATTTACTTATCTATGTGTCACATGAAAACAGAAGAAATATTTTGCTGCCTCAAAGGTCCACAATATAAAAGTGGCAGTACTATAGCAACCTGGAAACTGCTTACTATTTATCTGATCTCCTGCTCTGAGAATAGCTAACTGGATACAACAGACACCTCAAAAATCACCCCTGGCTTCTATGAACTAAAATAATCCACATGCCCTATGGCTATAGAATAAACCTGACTACTCTTCAGATGGACTGTACAGCATCAAAGAGCATAGGGAACCTGTTATAAATAACGGCTCATAGAAGATGAGGGAAGGAAAATCCTATGGGGTCTGTCGGTATTTCTTCCCCATGCAACATTCATTTCTGCAGTAGATTGTCCTTTTTTTTTTTTTCTTTCTTCTCCAATTTAATTTCAGAAGATGCTTTCTTTGAGGAGCTATACAACAGTTTATATACCATACTGGAATCACAAAACAGTGGTATTTAGTATTTAGCCTACGTTGTCTTTATTTAATTTCTGTATTCATAGCTAAAGGAACACTATCGCTCTTACTATTTTGAACTCCAGAGGGTTTCTTTCTCCCACAGAGAAACTGGCAGGTATAATTACTACATTCATTAGCCTTTCCTGGAGTAATTGTCAGGAAAGCGGTAACGATACCTGCATCAGCTTCTCCTTCCTCCTAGCTTTTTTTCTGCTTTCCTTCCAGGACAATTAGCATTTCTCTCTACTTTGTCTCTCCCCTGCACATTGGGTCTCTCACCTTATTCACTCCAACCTTTTCCTCCCTTTATTCTTCCCTTCAAAATGCAGATTTGAGGAGGAAAGGGAGAGATGGTCCTGCTCACAGTTTTCATGTCTACCAATTTGTTGTGGTTTCATTTTTTTAATTTAAATCCATTCCTGCTGACATCATAAGGAGTTTCATAGTACTGTTATTTCATCAGTGACAACAGAAGAATCAGCTCCTGTCTAAGCAGAAATTGAATATTGCCACATGCTGTATAACATTGTGCTGTGCCTTCCTGTAAGTGGATGGGGAAGGAGACAGGAATCCGTTGCACAGCCTGCGTCAGAGAATGCAGTCACACTACAGTATATCAAATTTAGTGTATGTACAAGTTATTGTTATTCTAAACTTACCTCAGACTTCAGCAATATTCACTGCCTGTTCTCCTGTCCTTAGTGACAGGAAAGCTGTCACTTGTTGTTAGCATATCAGACAGTTCCTGTTCTCAAAGGAGTAATAAATAAGGCTAGATTTAAAAAACAGAACAAACTTGGGCAAAAAGAGAACAATGAGTAGGAATGCCAAAATACAGTGAAAGACCACATTATGGCATTGTCAGCATAACTTAAACCAAGAAAAGCTGAAAATCTCATAAGAGACCAGAGAGAAGAATTCAAAAATCAAGAAGGTTACAACAATAAACTTTAAACTTTGAAAAAGAACCTCGAACATCTATATTTTTAAAGAATTTCTCTGCTTTTTAGTATCTTTTTGGGCAAACATTAAAAGGGCTAAATAAATAAAGAAAAACAACAGTTTCTTAGCCAGTATTCCCACTGGCTTCCTCAGAATTCGCCTTTAATTAATTAATTATTTTCCTGTCCCAATTGTCATTATGGAGAGCTTTTTCACTTTTTCCCAACTGGCTTCTCCGCTGGGCCTCCGAAGTCCCACATTGGCCTTAGATCCCTGTCTTACTCCACCACTGCAATTCATGTAATCATACTGAACACCTATAGTTTCTATTAAGATTAAAGATATTCTAGCTATTTCACAATATTTTAAAGCCAGAGCCTGTCATAATGTTGCACGTTACTCCACCTATTCTGCACAAATTTTATGGATATTTTTGTTTGTAAATAAACAGAACATTATTGATAATACTCTTATCTTAAAACCAGAATTAGTAAAGTATACAGAAAGCAGTTTTGATCTCTCACCTACTCAGAACTGGAACCCTGGTGACCCAAAAAAGAATGGAAAGAAATGCACGTGACTTCCACATCCTCAGTATTACATCATGAAGGATGAAACAGCGTGTTATGTAGAAGTTAGAGGGCCGCTGTACCGTACCTAACTCTTTTCTTCATAAAAAGACGGCTTTCCCAAGAAAACTGTGACTCATCAAAAATTTGACAGATACCATATTCCAATGCACAGAACAATGAAAACTATGACAGACCGTTAGACACAGACTCCTTTCATAATGGGATCTGTTAATGTGAACTATGGCTTTAGCATGCTAAGTGGGTTTTTCATACAAATTAAAATATGAAAGTAAGTTTGCGGGAAAAAGTATTTTTAATATTCTATTTTTGGATTAAAATTTTCATTGCCAAAAATTTTCAAGAAGACACGTCTACAAAAACTATCTTTGGTGGAAGGAAAATGGGTTCTTGATACTGGTGGGTTTTCCAGTACTTCTTCAAGCACTGTCAAGAATTCCTGCCTACGCCAACTGTGCTGTAATAACTATTTCTTAATAAACTAATAATCCTGGTGTAACAAAATAATTCCTCCAATGTCATTGCCTATGTCAAAGTAACTTGCATAACCTGATGTTTTTAGCCCAAGTAAAACCTAAACCAGTGTGATGATGTAAAGTACATATTTTATACAAGTATTAGATTACTGTAAAAACCCCCCACAAACTAAACAAGATATTGTGAACATAATAAATAGCCGTCGCACCCAATTTCACTGGTAAAGTTAGCCAGCCTGATCACATGAGGCAGACCCAAAGAACAAGTCTTTGGGCAGTGCCAAAGGAAACTGTGTAAGGAACCCTCTTGGGTCTCTTACTCATCATGCCATAATGTTCTCTGCATCGCAAAAACAATTAACCAGTTCAAGACAACTGGCAAGCTCATATCATAGCTCCAAGAAACTTGCAAAACAGAACCAAGATCAACTGGCAAGCTAATCGTGGAAAGCAAGTGTGGAATTTGCTTGCAATAGCATTTCTTAAGTGCAAATATCCAAATAATTAAAAAAAAAAAGCAAGCTAGGAAGCACTAATTAAGAGTCCATAGGATTTTTGGAAATTCTTTTGCATTGCCTTGATACTAAAAAAAATTGCATTTTTAAAAACCTAAACTTTTCAAAGTAGTTCTTCAATGTTTGCTTATTTCCTATTTTAAATTCAGGACCTGTCATAATAAACTTTTGTAATACTAATTTTGAAACTTATTCTGTAGTTAATGGTAACAGCTCATACTTAGCTGAGATCCTTACTAAATGACCTACTCCAGGCCAATTTAGCAATTCTGGCAATAGCTCTAGTGTAAATGTTAAAAAAAAAATAATTATCATCCAGAAAATAAACATTTAAAATGGTGCTTATTTCATTCAGAGAACTGATTTAATGTGAAATCCTTTTGTTTTAAATAAAGCTTAAAGTTTCATCTTGTTTATCATGTCAAACCATCTTCAGCAACAGCTGGAAATTCTGAAAGTGAAAGCATATTTGCAGAACTTTTGTTTCCACAGTCTTTAATCATGCTCTAGGCAAAAATCAAAAAAAATCTACACCTTTATATGAGTGTCTTGCAGTCATTTGTCAGACTGTTTTTATATTGACAATTACCATGGGATATTTAAAATAAAACACAAGCCCGCTTTTCTAAATATTTCTAATAATTTTAAAAAGCAAATACGCTAACATGCCTTGACGTACAAATAAGGCATCCCAGATATGCAGTTTAAGTGCAAATGATGACATTCAGGAGTGATGACAGAGAAGAAATATAGACGAAACCTCACAGAAGTGTAGTGACTCAATTTAAGTAAATCCATCCACTATCAGCGGTTAACTGTAGCAGAACCAGAGGAATAGCTACATCACTAGGTCAGTGCAGGAACTTGGTTTCAGACATACTACAAACTAGAAAGCAAATAACCGATAAAATAATTTTTCATCGTCCTAGAGGAAATGAGAACCTCAGCCTGTGGCCTCTTCAAAATTCCTCATGATTCAACTAAATATGGTCCTGAATAAGGTTCGAGAATACAGATAGAATTCTGTGTGAATAAAGCAACCTTCTGAGTCATGTAGTTCTGTACTTGCTTATCTACAGATTTCTCTGGGTGTAATTGAAAATAAAATTCGGCTTTATATTTTTTTACATTCTTAGGTAGGATTAAAAATCAATTTAGCAATATACCACATTATAACATGTTTCTGCTAAGCATAAGAACTGAGATTCAGCATAAAAGTTTGTAGCTGAAATACCACTGTAGGGAACAGTGAGCAGTATCTCCAAGTAAAACATATTCAAGATGAAAGGATAAACTCTTCAGTTTTATTTACTGTAGACATAAAAACTCAGTACCTAAACCTATCATGAGGAAATATGTACATTATGAAAGGCAGTAAATAGAAGTGGCTGCATTTTTTCCACAAGCCCCCATATTAGATAGCACCACAAAGCACCAGGTCTAGGTAGTAAAACCTGTTTTTCTGACCACCCCTGCTAGAAGATCTTGGTGTGAGTGTTAAAGCCTGTAATTAACATTTTTCTTTTCATAGTTCCTTTTTTTGGTGTAACAGGGTGACTCTTTTGGTACTCTAACATATGTTTCAAACCACCACAGCTGAGAACTTATTTCAGAGCAATATTAAAATATTCCCCTACCATGAATACTGAAAACGCACATCATACTATTTCTATATAGATAGCAACACAAGCTCAAAGCCTCTCAAACTTCAAAACTGCTGCTACACAACCATGAACAGTTGCAGCAGTTACACAACATCTCTGTTCAATAAATCTAAACAAACACATAAGTACTATGGACTTACAATGCAATATTATAACATAAAATCCTATTTTATGCAATGCAGCGTAATCACATATTGTGTAAAAAGTTTGAGACAAGATCGTAATTCTGGGCAGGGCTACTTTGTGCAAATATGAAATTCTCTGAAAAGTAATTTGCTTAAACTCAGCAGAAAAAAAGAAAATGCAATAAGAAAACTTCCATCACTCTCATTTATTCTATGTGCCTATTCCATGACAGCTAAAAGTGTTTGTATGAAAATAGCATATTTAGAATTTTACTCATACATACAGCAAGTTAGACGAATGGTAACTGGAGGTCTCCCACAAAAAAAAAGCACGTAGGATTCTGGCAAAAGGGAATCTAAAATATGGCACAAGCAGATTTGTGACAAAGAGGAAAGACGTGTCCCCACGGAGCTCATGAAATTCCAATAACCCTTAAACCAGCACGAAAGATAATATTTTCCTCCCCTAATAGCTGTTATAAGACCAAAACTAGAACTCATGTCTGATTTAGAGGTCTAGAATAAACTACTACCAACTGTAATGTCTGTATCAATACGTTATTATTTCATCTAGAGTTAAAATGCCTTAAAAAACTGATCACACAGATTCCAGAATGAAAGGCAGATGAATATACTACGCCTGTTACACTGGCATTTCTTAAATAATTTCAAGAAAATTATGTAGGACTTCTGCTATAATATGTATTCATGGTTATTTTATACCAGGCATTTAGTCTCACTGACAAACAGCAATTCATTTAGAGGCAGATCCCGTATTTTCAGGATACTAAAACCACAGGCTGACTTCGACAATAATTGCATGGAAGTGTCTAGGACAGCACTTCTAACGCTGCGCGTAGATGGTGAACCTGTCCGCACTGAAACGGCAGAACTGCCACTGACCTGAATGAAGCTGAGATTTTTTTTTTTTTCTAGACTCTATGCATCTTCCAATAAACCAACACCATCTTTTTTTTTTGATACTGTGGAATGTTCTTTATATTTCCCTGTTGGGATATTATCCAATACTTATTACACTGCATTATCAGATGTTATATATAGCCTTTCAACACTACAGAGATAAGTAGGAAGTCATTCTATAACATAGGGTTAATACATTACTTACACACGCATATGCCCTACATGTACGTAACCATACATACATATTTATCTCAGCATTCATCAAGCATACTTCTGCCTGAACATACATACACAAAGCTACGTAAGCTTTGTGTTTTTTAAATTGCTAATTATCAACCAGCAGAGTAGACTTTGGGATTCATAGACTTGAATTCATAGACTTTGTCCTGAATGTGCAGGCTGCATGGCATGAAGGTGATCTGCTTAGTCATGAGGGAAAGGGGTGGCTTATGCAAGTCCACAAAGCATCATCAGCTAGTCGATTCCAGAAATTCACGACCCGGCTTTTGAAGTAGTTACCTACCTTCCCCTTTCTAAGCAGGATATTTTTTTCTTTTTGCAGTGAAATCTCATGAAACTGCAAAGTAACCCCAACTTTATTTAGACAACAGGGTGCTGCTTGGAAGTTGGGTGGGGTTTTTTCTGTAAAATATACCCAACTTTTTTGTATTTGTCATGATGCAGATTAGAAGCTATTACCATTGTAACAACCTATTGAAATGTAAGCATAAATCAAAAGACTGATATTTTAAATTAAAATGTTTGCATCAGTCTCTCTACTACATGTGTCTCGCTTGTCAATTTGTAACTGTTGGCATTCTCATGTCATAGATCCTATAGCACTAAGGATAGGGACAATCTTTTCATTTAAGTGAGTAAGAAGGTGGCCCCAGTCTTGACTAGGCTGCTAGGTACTACTGCAACATAGGCAATTAAAAATATCTGTATAGTTCATGGATCGTGAGTTTTAATTGGAGAATGATGTAATTGTTTAGTTCAATTCTATGCAGTGGTTTAGGAGAGGACAAACAGGCCAAATAATATAATGGAAGAAGGTATGGGTGGAGCAGGAGAAAAACCTGAACCTGATCAAATTGACTTAAGTTCCACAAAAGTTTTCAGATATGAAAAGTATAAACTAGGTCTTGCCTTTTTTTTTTATTAAAAGAATAAAAGTCCTACAAAAGGTGACGTAAGAAGGGCTGACATCTTTGTAGCAAGACAAAAGAGAAGTCCATGTCGCAGGAGAAGGACTGATGCTAAAGCAGAAACTTAGTCTTTCCTATAGTTGTCACATGTATTTTCTCTTTCATATCCCCTTGTACCTGCAAGACCTGCAAGTATCCCAAGCTACACTCACCACAGGTACTACTAGAGTGACACTTTGCTTAGCACCTGCATTTTCTACATACTTTGTCACTGGAACCTGAAAGAAAGCACCACTCAAAATAAAAAAAAACCAACCCAGACTATCCTTCACTAAAATAAAAAAGCACAACTCAAAAAAGATGGGCTATTCTTCATTAAAAAAAAAACAAAACCAACAAACAAAAACAAGCTAACAAAAGAAAAATGGGATGGGGGGAAACAGGCAAAAGAGATGTGAGAGGTTTATAATTGAATGTAGGCAATCAATCATATTCCTGGGGAATATATTTCGTATTCCTGGGAATCTAAATATATGAAAATAAATCTTCCGGCTCTTTCACTTTTCATTCTGCCTTGGAAAGGCCTCAATGTGGGAAAAAAAAAAGGGGGGAGCAAGGAGGAGATTTTTTCTAAGTACTCTGTAACAGTTAAATGAAATCCTTAAGAACTGACCTGTTAATGTGAAACCTCAACTTCTGTTTGTAGCATAGGTACGTAGGACTCCAGCATAACAACGTTCACTTCCTTTGGATTATTTCTAACTTTTTCTTTTGTTAGTTCACAAAAAGTTAACTGACATGCAAAGAACATTTGGTATGAAGTACCTAAAAAATAGATCCCTGCTGTTAAAAAAATATACATCATTATGGAAATACAGCATGGAATAATTAGCAGTCATCATCTAATATTATGCTAAATGCAGTAAGTCTATCGGTGATTAAAAAATGAAACTAGTAGCAATAACTAAGGGAAAGTATGACTTCAAAAGAAGCTAGCATGGAGAATTTATAATTGTATTTTAATTTCTCTTGACTAACTGCACTGGAAACTGTTTTACTGCATGCCAGAAGACAGGAACAATGCTTGTGACAAAAGCTAGTAAAAGAAACTCAAATTCTGAATATTAAGTATGCACAACTAGCGATTCACAATTCGGCCACAAAAAAATAGCTAGTAAATACATTCAACACCATTCTGAACAGCTCATATATTAAAAAAACCAACCCCCTCCAAAAACAGAGGGCCTCAGCAATCAAGGTGAAAAAAAATCATAAAGTATACTCTTCATTACTTTGTCCAGCTTTGTGCAAGACAGTTTTCATTCTACTTTTAAACGTTTCCTTTTTCTTAACAATATAGATTTTTGCAAAATTCATTTTATTAGCCATTGCTGTGAGTAGAAAACTGTACTGACAGCAATTGAAGCTGGGCCTAAATTTATTTTATAGATTTAGAAATGGCCTTATGGTTATTTGAAAAAATTCACAGAAAAGTCAGATTTAGAAGCAGCGTTGGTAGTGGGTGTTTTTATCAGTGTCATAAGGCAGGTTAAAAAGGCATAGCTTCAATATTCTTTAAATAAGTTCTAGTATTTTGCCACCTTTATTATCTTGTAATAATTTATTATACAAAATGTAAATTTGTATCACAATAAAAGTAATTATTTGTATATTCTATATTGTAATGGAAGTTCCATTGAATGCTGATGTTTAATAAATTGTATTATCCTGGAATTTGACATTGAGATATTTCTAAGAACTACATACTATCTTAAGGCTGTTTACAGATATATAATCTCTGAACCACTAACAGTTCGTGAGATATTTTACGAAACTGATGCCTAAGAATGTTCACATTCAAAAGCTGCCTGTGTAAAAATACCTTGAAATTATATTTCTGATTGGTTATCATTCAAAGTCCATGCCAACTATTTTTTCAACTCTCCCTTCCCTTGACAAGTCCATGCTTATATTGTACCACATGCCTTAACACACTGCTAAGAGTGATTTCTTATAATCTCATAATTAAATCTCTAAGCAATTTTTGCAGCATTTTTTTTTTGGTGACAGCCAAAGAGAATAACGATGTCAAATACACGACTTCATGCAACAAATTCTGATATTAATGGGAGCTTAACATAAGAAACTTCTTTCCAAAGGAGAGCACCGAGTATCGTACGTCTTAATGAGTTGGTGTACGCTGGGAATTTTTAGTTAACTAGTAACAAGTCATAGTAACCTTTTAAAAGGTAAATTACTGATTAAATTGTGGATTAATTGGTACCACAAAAATTTTTTGTTTTGTTTTGAATACTCATTTTTAAATGGAACATTACAGTCGTTTTCCACAGCAAAAGCTCATTCAGAGATGGGGAGGCACGCCAGAACTACAAGGCTAGCCCACAACCCCAGTTCCTTCAAGGATAATTGTAATTGCTCCTTCTGATGTACAGGAACCCAGACCCCACAGTACCTGAAGAGATTGATAATTTCCCGAGCTTTTCGTCAGAATAAATACCAGCCTTACGTCACTGATACTAATAAATACATCACTGTTAAGTCAGCATTGCAGTGCCGTGTGTGCACAGGGGCACAGAGTTACAACACCACAGGAACTTGCACTCTCCAGCTGCAGAATACCCTGGAGAGAAATGACACCAGGAAGATTACAAAATGCTCCTGCCAACCTGAGGCATGCCATCAAGACATAATATATTTCAACATAGCATCTCAGTTCTTGCAGGCTCAGAAAGGCTCCCCAACTTTCTGCGGTTGAGAAATTAAAAGGGGG